>JALDNG010000052.1:1370000-1776253 GCA_024349245.1 Neodontobutis hainanensis
CTGAGCTTCTGACAGACCCTTCTTCCCATCCAGATGCTGCACTGATGATTTTGTATTCTGAGTCATAGGGAAAGCAAAAGAATTGTCAAAGCAGTGTTCAAACTCTAATTAAGAAGTGGAAAATTAGAGATTCTGTTTAAACCAAACCAAGGTCAAGTAGACCAACAAAAGTTTTAGCCACAACTGCCAGGAAAATTGTTCGGGATGCAAAGAAAAAACAACCATTAACTTTAGCAGAAATACAGGACTCTCTGGACAAAAGGTGTTATGGCTGTTTTAAGATGCACAATATGGAGGCACTTGAAGAAAAGTGGGCTGCATGGTTCAGTTGCCATTACTACACAAATGCTACAATGCATCCCACTTACAATACACATAACAACACAGAGACAAGCCTTACAACTTCTGTAACAAAGTCATTTGGAGTGATGACATCAAAATTGAACTTTTTGGCCATAACCATAAACATTACATTTGGAGAGGATTCAACAAGGCCTATGATGAAAGGTACACCATTCCTCTGTAAAACATGGAGGTGGATCACTGGTGTTTTGGGAATGTGTGAGATACAAAAAGGCACAGGAAAACCTAGTCAAAATTGATGGCAAGATGAATGCAGCATGTTATCAGAAAATACTGGCTTTGAAATTTGCACTCAGCCCAGATGCTGCACATGGGACTTACTTGGATGTTCCAACATGACAACAATCGACCCGTTGTTGGCTACAACAGCATAAAGTAAAGGTTCTGAACCGTTCACCCCAATATCATTGAGCCACTCTGGGGAGAGCTCAAAACGTGCAGTTTATGCAAGACAGCCCAAGAATTTACAGGAACTGAAGGCATTTTGCCAAGAAGAATGGGCAGCTTTTCCATCTGAGAAAATAACTACCACAAGAGCTGCTGTCATTAAGCAAGCTGTCATTAATGACAAAAGATGTCAATACATGGGAATATGAACTGGAATACGTAAACGTTTGGGTCATTTGGGTAGTTTCTGTTGTCATTATGATTTAAAAAAATAAAAATAGTAAACAATTGTTTGACAGTAAATGGCTTCACCCAACCATCATGTGTTATCATTCATATTTTTTGAAAAATAGCCAAACAAATCACTAACACTGCCAGAGTATGTAAACTTATAAGCATAACTGTAAATATGCAAAAGATTGAAACTTACTTTGCCATTGTAAATCTCAAAGAAGCTCACATAAACCGTCAGACTAAGATTAGAGTACTTCCAGTGGTTAAGATAGGCAAACACATCCTGGGCTAAAAGCAAAAAGTGAAAAATTTATTTTTAGGGGAAAAAAAAAAAAACTGTGACTATACAGTGGCCCTACAAAATGGGTTATTGAGACTTACATGCAAAAGCGTAGATTCCTTTAGCACTGTTTTGCTGCCTCCCTGAGAAGTCTCCTCCCATTGTCTATTTTCAGTATGGGAAAAATTGTTATATATCAAATGCATTATAAATTAAAAGTGTGAAGAGTCAAGTCTTACATGAGTCTTCCCACTTCCAGTCTGTCCATAAGCAAAACATGTCGCCATGCCACCTTCAAATATGGACTGCACCAAAGGTTTGGCAGTGAACCTGAATATAAGCAATAAACAGTTAAAGAGCATTCATTAAAAAAAAAAAAACTGTAATAATACTTTTATCAGTAAGACATAATGCAAACAAAAAAGACTGACATCTAAAATTACACATTTTTTTTTACTGATAAGCATTACTTGTAAACCAGGTCATTGGTAGCAGTTTCATCAAAAGAGTAGTCAAACTTGAAGACTTGGTTGTCCAAATACTTGGTAAGGTCCACTTTCTGTTTTGGCTCATGAACCAAAAGAGATCCTTTGCCAGGTACAGACACGACATCAATCTCCTTTTTATTTATTTCTTCAAAAGAAAAAAAAATAAAATAAAATAAATGCAAAGTTGACAAATGGCACAAAATTGTAACATCTGAGTAACTGAGTACTGCATTTACACCTTGTTTGTTAAGGGGCCTCTTACGAACACAGACACAAATTCTGTGAGCCTCAACCTGTTAGGTATAAAAATAAAAAATAAATAAAAGTAATAATCCACATGTTTCTATTTAATCCAAGTATAAAGTACTTAATAATAGAGTGTCAGTTTACCACTTCAGTAGTTAATACTGGTATTATTTCCAAGGTCTCTCTAAACTCTTGGATCATCTCATAGAATTTTTGATTAGGTCGAGTAGGTTCTCCAAACTAAATGGCAAAAGAAAAACACAGGACAAGCCCTTAAAACATAATAGACTTATCTGTCTAATAACAAAAAAAAAGAAAGAAAAGAAAACAACAATTTACCTTTCCTCTTTTTGGTTGCATTTCAGGTGGCTTAATAACACAAGACATCCGTTTGTTGCCTTTGTTAAGCTCTTGGGGTGCCACAGATTTTCTTCTACCTGGAGTGCAAGGTAAATATAATGTTTCTAGTTGTCTCAATTTTCACTGCATATGACATTATGACATACACAGAGTTCAGCCTAGCCTTTCAGCAAAAGCCAACATGGTGCATTGGCAAACTGACCTCTGGCAGATGGAGGGGGCACTTTTTCTGGTTCATCATTTTCTTTGGCCGCCTCACGGGCTCCAGCTAGGGATAACATTGGTTTGGTCTCCTTCTTTTTAGGACGATGGTTGGGATTGGCTAAACAAGAGATTGAAACCCAAATTGAATAGAGCGTGTTTTCATTACAGAAATGTTCTGAAACTCTATGAGGGAAAGAGGCCTAGTTGGGTTATAATGAGGTGTTGTGCATTCCTGGCACACACAGAAACACACACAAAATACCAATATACTGTGAATCCCAGAATAGATTATTTTCATTGTTGACAAGACTAACCAGAATTGGTGAAGCCTGTTGCAGGTGGCTGCTCAGTTTGAATAGATGACCCAGAATTTGGGATGGACACTGGAGCAGGGGCTGTGGCCTGAAAAAGACACGTCTGCCTGGCTTGATTCCGAAGGGCAACTGAAAGCAGAAACATATCTAGAATTATTAAAAAGTATTCAACTGAGGCAGAGATCTAGTTGTGATTGAGCTATCAATATTTAAAAATGTTTTTCTAGCATTCATTTTAAAAAGGACAGTGCTGTAAACCAAAGTATTTACCCAATTTCTCATCTTGAGATCCTTATGTTGTTCAAAATTTAAAGGCATTATGTAAGAAATTTGCAATAAAAACTATAAACAAAAAAATAAATAAATAAATTACTGGGAGAGTAGAAATCCTTGTTATCTAAGCCCTCTTCCTAAATTAGTATGTAGAGGGATGTTTTTGAATAAAAATTAGTTTTCTTTTACTTATTGGGGGGAGTGAATAGGAGGAGTTAGTTTTAGCTATGCCTTTAAATTAAGTACAGAAAGTGGAAAGATCAACCACTGTGCACTTACACCCTACATCTAACAATTCAGATTAAGATGCATAGTCTATAGAGTGAGGAACATGCATGGCATTGCCAACCTGTCTCTTCAGCTTTGGCCCCTGCTGGAGTATTGGGTTTTGTCAAAAAAGAAGCTGGTAATTGAATTATAAAAACAATACCCATTAAAGTAATTTAAGAAAAAAAAAAACAATAATGTGATTAGTAACATACAGGATGCAGGCGCCGGGATCCGGGATGACCGCAGGCGAGTGTCATACTTCTACAAAGAAATAAGGTTGTTTAACACATTCATAAAACTCAACCAATTCTTGGAGATTTTGAAGTGAACACACCTTCTCTGGCGCAGTAGTGAGCAGATCAGAGGCTTTGTTGTTTTCAGCTTTGATTTCTAACAACTCTGGATTAAGTGTGCACAATTCACTGACTTCCACCTAAATCAAAAACAGTATTCTTGGAGTATTATTATAAACAGATCAGTTGTACAAATTATTCAAAAAATCCATACAAATGGGGGGAAAAAACAACAACAACAACTGGACTTTAAAATCATACATCTCTGCAGGCCATAATGGATCAGACCGCTTTTAAGCAGTGACAGATAAAAGCCAAAACACACATTGGATTATAGGCTAGGATTGTAGATCCCAAAAGAAATAAATATAAAATCCTAGTCTAAATAGCCTGCTGCGTCCTGTGTCATGTTGTTACTAACTTCTTTGCCCCGGCAGTTGCCTTTCTCTTGCCACTCCACCATAGCAGTGCACTTGACAGTATCTACGGTTTTGACGATGGCCAAATGAATGCGACCTGAAACGAACAGCCTGTTACAGAAAAATATCAAGGTATTACACAACTATTACAAGATACCCAGTAATACAAGTTACCATCACTGCGACTAATATTTATGGAGCGCCCAACAAGATATTTGTACAAGCTAGTGTCCATTTCTGCTCCTTCGCGGTGCTGTGTTGGGAAAGATGATGAATCACGTTGTGGCTCGTTTCGCGTTCAAACTTTTTTTGTCTCTGCAAAAACAGACCTATACGTTACTGCCTCGTTATTTTTGTTAATATTGTTAACGGAACTTGTAGTAGTGAAAGCAAACTCACCGAAGAATAAAGTTAACACCGCCCCAGGATTCAAAAATGAGTTATTTCCGGGTTTTTATGAATCTGATTGGTCAACGCAACAGTTTTTCAAGGCGTCGTCTCATTGATGTAGCGCCACCGTCTGGGAGAATGTAAAATGACTGCCTATTCGTTTTATTTATTATGAAAAAGTACTTTAAAGAGTCACAAAAAGTAATTGTTAGAAAATAAATAATAGAATTAAACAATGCAGTTTGATCAGTAGGCCTGCGTCTATGGTACAAACACTAAACATAACACTTTAGATCAAATAAGTGGGCGAAATAGCTATGAAAAGACTTACAAAATATGTACATAAAATAAAAAGTGCATGAAAAGTAATGAAATAAATTGTGGATAAAAATGAAATATGACATTACTATTTTTTGTCCAGTTAGTTACATATTTATGTTATTGTAAAAATCCTGTTTCCACCCACAGACTGTATTTCTCTTTACATTAAATCAGGCACAATTTTAGTTAGTATGTCAAAAAAGCCAACTCAGCGTCGCCTTTACTGTGGAGTCTTCTCATTCTTGCTCTTTTTTTGCCCACAACCCTCCCTACTGATCCATACGCACGCCCTTTTAGACTCCAACCCTCCTAACTGTATACACTCTGGGCTTTTGTAAACACATTCTCTGCTAGAGAACACTGACACATGACAAATCAAAGCTCTAATAAACAGCTTGTGCCGAACAATTTTCCTCTCGCCACTAAAGGATGAAAAATAAACAAATCCATGTCAGACGATTTGGTAGGTCTGTCTGCTGATGACTGGGTGGCCCAAAGCTGCTTGGTGTGAGGCCTGGGACGGAGCCACAACTGTTTCCTGTGAGCAGCCCAACCCCCAGAACTTCTCCACAACTGGCGTAGTGGGTGGTATTTCTCTCCCTCCTACACCCTCCACTGCCTCAAATGCTTGTTGCCTTCAGTGTTCTCTCAGCTCCGAGTGCTGTTCCCCCTTACCCTCTTGTTCTCACAGGCTCCATTCTAGATCTAAGTACTTCCCATGAGTCCTTATTCAGAATAGTTTAATGATGATGTTTGCTACAATTTAAAAACATTGTATTTTTCTGTATTCTCCTGCAGTAGTTTGTGTCACATATTGTCTGAACAAATGAAACATATAGCATTTTATATTGTACGGATGAACCAAAGTATTCATACTACATAGCTATCTATTCAAACATTTTAAAGATGTTACCATCTGACGAGAGTCACCATTTATTAAAAGGTGTTTACAGGCATTGGTTGTTAGGCCCGTGCTAGAATTTAAGCATATTTCCAAATGAATCTTTCATAAATCCCTGTGTACTCCAAATTCTTCTCATCTGTAAATGTGTGTGCCAGTCAGTGTTACTTGCTAATTACAAGTTATTTTATTTCAATCAAGTATATTGAATTGTTGGTGTTTTTTGTTTTAGACTTCCATGTCTCAGCCTCTCCATGTGAAGATCGCGGTCAAGGAAAGATCACAGTGTAATTTTGGGATGTTCTTTTCTCACAGCTGGTATGGTAGTGGGTGATCTGAGAAAAGGAGGGGTCATGTGTCTGTTGGCTCTGAGTTTGTTGGACTGCTACTGTTTTTATTTATTTATTCTCCATCTATCCAAAAAGCTTTTTTTTTCTCAGTGTAAAGAAAATTGTCAGAGGCCACAGTGCTGTTCCCCAATGCAAACTAAATAAACTCAGGTATGCGTTATATTGTACTTAGAAAGGGTTGACAAATCAAAAGAAGAGTAGTGAAAGAAACAATGAAGAAATATAATACAATAATAATAATACAAGAGTTGTGTTTCTGCCACACCATTTGTCTTTTCAAGGTTTTCTATTAGTTTATTTGAGGATTCATAAGAAAACGTACAAGAAAAGTGCACATAACATGGATATAATTTCTTCATGCCACAAAGATGTTGCATTATATAATGTGGCCAGCAGAGGGCCCTATATCTACAATTAGCCCACCCAAGTTCTGACAAAACAAGAGCACACTAACTACTCCATATACATGAGACAGTTTTAGGAAAGCATATTCTGTTTTTTGTTTTTTTTGCTTTTATTTTAAAGTATTAAATATCAACCCCATGTGCATCCAGTGCAGCTACAAAAGGGGTTTCAAACCTTTCCAGCCAAGTAGCTAACTGAGCAAACAGTCTGGAACGTTCACTCATTAAAGCGTATTAGTATTCTTGGCATGTGAGCATCTACTAAAACATGCCAGTGACCCATTTTGTTCCCTGGCCCATGGTTTAAGAAAAGCTGCCATATAGACAGAGCTTACTGTTGAGTATAGTTCAATAAGCGGTTCATTCACCTTTGGGATCCGCCACACAGACTTGTCACTGTGCCAGTGGCCACCTAAGTTTGCCCAGCTGGCAAATTTGACTTTTTCCTTATATTTGGGCTCTAATGTGTTGCTAGAGTAGCAGCTGCAGTCACAGTGAATGGTCTGTCTATAGAAGGGTATTTACAACTAATTAAGCTGTGTTTTTGTTTATCCCATGAACATTGTACATTTCTGGCAAAAGCTGCATTTCTAACTCTTTTACTGTGTTACTTGCTTTGCTGGAAGCAATACATGTGATCATTTTCACTTATTTGGCAACTACCATTTCTCATTTGTAAGACTTAATTAAAGTATATTGTGCATTCAGATTTTTTTTTCCCTATAGATCATAACTATTTTCTTCATTAGGGTTCCACTTAATGCTAGACAGATTACAGGGGCTTTAAACCACAATTCAAAGCTTACATTGTGCATTTAGCTCACAAATGTATCTAAAACAAAGCTAGTCTGTCTATAAAATTGTTCAATAAAATCTATTCTTGATTCCATTCCTTAAGAACCATAAAAAGCATGGGTTGATTTACTGCAGACCTGCACACAACCTTTTAAGGGAACACCAGTTGAAACCACAAACCATGAATAGTGCAGAAATGTGTCAGTGTGCTTTTGAGATTAATCCCCCGAACCCACCACTGTTTCTTTTTTCCCCTTTTTATTGGACTATTTAAAAAAGTCATATGTTTGCTTGCACAGAGCAGCCTACAACATGTGGACCCCAAAGATCTCAAAGAAAAACTATACTCTTTCACTCAGAGCTCCCTGCACACCGCAGTGTGGCATACACATGTGAGAGGCAAGCCCCTTACATCACCTCCATTCACTGAGATTCTAATAATACCGACCACCAAGAGTTGCATCTCCTGCCAAAACACTTCAGTCAGGTTAGAATGAATGAGATAAAAGCACAATAACAACATACAGTGAAGACTGGTAGTTTACTGATAGCTTATTGTTAGCTCAATTTAATTAAGTAGCAATGGTCAGTGTAAAGTGCTTTTATGTGTAACTTTGTTAAATTAATGGATTTATTGAGTTGTTATAGAGTTGAAAAATAAAAAATAAGAAGTATCTGGACAATCCGGAAAATACTGTAAATATTAATTGTAGTTATTATAAAATAAGGACTCTTAGATAGGACGCGCCTCAAGGTAGTTGTTTAGGTCCACTTTGATTCACCAGAACATGCCATTTATTTTTTGGGGTGCCACCATTGTTTTTTATACGTCATCCCAGACACACGTTGAGCTTAGCAGGATCTCAGATGAGGATCTAAAACTTGGTTGACAATTGGATTAAGGCAAACAAACATTGGTCAACACTGACAAGACTAAATGGGATCCAGATATTTATTAAAATGTCCACCCTATTAATCTTGGGAGGAAAGGTTATTGAATGGGTAACTGAGGCCAGGCTGCTTGGTGTGACTGTACATGCAGTAAGATGTCATGGAATAGTCAAAGAAATGAAAAATTATTAGAATTATTAATCATTAGAATGGACAGAAGCAGTGCTGCTGTAAAGGAGGTATTAGCAGGTAGTTCAGGTACTGACTGTTGCAGTTGCTAATGGAGATCTTAATAAACAAACACACACAATTTTATTTATCTTTTTTATTTTTATATTTTTTCTTTACAGATTTTCAGATTTTTTACAGTTCTTTACAACTCATATACTGCTGTTGCCACACAACTACATTGCATCATGTTGAATAGTGTAAAATGCAACACTCTTTAGAGTACTGTAGTGTTAGTTTTACTGTCTGTGCTCTGCAAATGTGTTAATACCATTGTTAGTCTTTTCATTTGCAAAGACAATGATTTGGCCAACCTTTCAATAAACTATATTGAAAAACCACACACTTGCATCGTGTCAATTACAGCTTATACTTTGCTTTGCCCATTCGTTGTGGAATGAACATAAGCATATTGCTCCCCAGCCTGGCCCAGTCCTCCTCCTCTCTTCTTTACCACATGAAATGGCCGTGTGTGCCAGCCTAGCACTGAGCCTTCATTAGCTTTTACTACCCCACTTGGATGTGTTTAGCCATGCTCTCCTTCTTTGCCTCTGTGTGCATATGTTTAATTACCCCCTCTCTTACCCCCGCCCTCCCTTTAGAGTCCCCTTCAATGCCATACCACCATATCATTACATTGTGGCTGGAACTTCAACTTCAGTCACACGTACAGGCACCAACGCAGCCAGCAAATTGCAAAGAGGAGACCCATGCTATTTAGTTAGCTCCTTTATTCTCACTAACATGGCGTTTAAACACATATGTGAGGAAAGGGAGGAAACAGGACATGCATAAGAAAAACCACATAGCCCTGAAACACAACCTAGGATCCAGAGCTCAAACTGTTATTGTTTGAACTAAACACACCACTTATAAACACAAGGCCTGTGCCTTACGAGGCTCATATTTAGCCTCTTCTGTAAACAGCAAAGCACAGAATGAATCAATTAAAAGGGCATTACACTGGTTCCTGTTTATTTAAAACATGTTTACACTATATGGGCCCTCCCGCCTGTCTGCGTGATTGCCTGGAACTTCATCCTCCTCCTGCTGCTGCTGCCACCCCTCAATGGGCCGGTCACGGCCAAGGTATATCCAACACACACCCATAGTATACACACCGGACAGAGATTGCAAACACATTTGTTTTATTGGAGAGAGCTTTCAGTAAATATTGATTTGGTTCTTCCTCTGTTTCTCTGAGAGATGATTAGAAGAAGTCTGGTGCGGCAGCAGCTGCAATGAAAGTATGCAATCAAAGTGCAACAATACTGTATACTGTATGCTTGTTGAACTTAAGGCTGGGCTTTTGAACATCTCAGTGTAACACTTTTGTGAACACATATCATATCATATCGATCATTCATATCTTAAGATAACATATAGGACTTATTATGTTATTTATATCAGCATTTTTATGATTAAATTAAAGACTTTCATCCTTAGGTGAAACCAATAACATGGTTCATTCCATGTTTTATTTATTTATTGATTTAATGACCCCATGCATGTTTACTTTCACCACTAACAAAGTAAAGATCTTACAGGTGGAGCTTAAGTCTGATGGGGTAGAACAATAGAAGTGTATCCATTCTTGACTTGGTTTCAGTCGTTGAAGAGCAGTTACTTTATAACTTTTTGACGTTGATACATTGTGAGGCACAAACTGTTTAAAACTCAAAAGTAGCTTAGTCAAGGACATTAAAGACAAATTAAGTTTATTATATTAAATTGTTTAGCTAAACAATTTCCAAAGATAGTGATATATTTAAAATATGAAACATTGATATATCCTTTCTTAGTGGAGAAAATGACCATTATGTTCTCTGTGGAGTATCATTTTTAAATGAAGCTCACAGATCTTGTTAGAAAACATCACTGTTTTGAAAAAAACTCACAACAATACTATTTAAGTATGCAACAAAATGTTTTATGTATATGCTTTTCCTGTCAATAAATGTCAGTCCGCCACATAAACCACTCTGTGAGGTCTTATGTTGAAAAATCCACCCGTGTGCTGCAACTGGCACACCAAGGACTGATTGATTATAAATGTAAAAAAAGCCCACCTAAAACATTTCTTTTTTCTTTTTGCATTCTCTTTAACTAGATAATAAATGGCAAACTAGTCCCTCTTCCTAACTTTGTGAGGTATGTATGTATGTTTTCCTGGTGGCTTTACAGCTAAGTCCCCTATTCTTCTGAGCTGCTCTTAGTGCAAACGTACAAACACACATACCACCCCCTCAGCACACTCAAACACACACTTTACTAATCAGCGCTATTGAATTCCTGCAACAATGGGCGCTCATCCTTAGGCCACCCAGGCTGCACACATGCATGCACACTAACACCAGCATCACCAGATCACAAGTTTGGTCTTTTGTTCTTCCATTGTGTTTTCATTTGCTCCATTGATGTCACCTTCTCCCACAGGTCAGGAGTTGGTGTTATCAGCTGCTATCAGGGCCCACACGCAACACACTGCCAACTACAAAAGTAAACAGTTGCCTCAGATTTTCTCGTTCTTAATCTTAATACACTGCTTCCAATTTCAAAACTGTCTTTGTTGTTTCACAATCCTAAAAAGGTTCATCATTATTTTAAGTCCCATTACCACTATCTGAATAAGCGAAGTTTACACATAGTATTTTTAATCATAGGTGCCAAATAGGAATCACCAATCTTGGAGCTTGTAGGGTTTAGTCTTTTCTTTGTATCTGATTCCCACTTTTACGTTTATGTTTTGTGCACACAGTGGATAGAATTAAAACAAAACTGGTCTGGTGACTAGTTGCAGTAATCCAAGCTGAACTCATATAATCCGGGCAAATTCTGAAGCCTGTGTGAACATTTTACTACACTGATGTGTTTCGAACTACGCAGTGATTGATATGCTTAATTATTGCATTGTCCTGCCTGCTTAAGCTGCACAAACTTTGGTTTAGCGGTGGACTTGCAAAAGCTGGAGGTATCAGATTCAGACAGGACCACTTCGCGCTGCCTGACAAATGAGGGGCTGTTGTGGGAAGGGAAGGAATTTACAGCATCTACCTTTCATCTACACAGGTGGGCCGGCCGTGAGTGCATGCGTGCGGTTCACTTTGTGCTGAATTGTTGAAGAATGTGGGGCATACGAGCATTGTAGTGCAATTTGTAACGAGTCACAACAATGATCCAGGAAGCCAGTCATCCCAGGAACTTTCCAGGTGGGTCAGTGCTTCTCAGTCTTAAATGTATTAATTAAACAAAAGACACTGTGGCACACTAGAAGTCATTGCATCTTGGCTTCATTATAGGGTATTCATTGCAATAGTTCCATGACATTGGAAAGAAATACTACTTCATAAACTCAAGCTACATGCAAACGTTTGTGACCTTTCAGTGACAGCGCTGTGATATGAGTCAGTTGTGGGTCAGTAGTTGAATTTAAACAGCAAACACAGTGAGCTTATCTGCCGTGTGATAGTAGTGTAAAGTATGGCCTTTGACAAACACGCACAAGCACACAAGCACACAAACACACACATACACACACACACACACACACACACACACACACACACACACACACACACACTCTCACACACACAAACTATATTGAAATGGCAAAGACCACAGAATAAATTTTGTCATTAAATTTATTTTGTTAGTTTAATTTCTATAGCAGGTGAGGAACAAAACAGTCACACAAGGGTTTTTCTTAAGCATAGTTTTCAAAAGTCACAGTGTTTTAGACAAGAACAGGAATATTACAATTACAATGAAGAAAGAAGGGTTGAGTGGAATCTTAAAACACATCTTCCTCTTCATAGTTCTCTATTTTATTTGCTTTGACAAAAAAAAAACTCTGCTCTAAAGTGTTGCTGATCTCTCCTCACCATTGCCCCATCTCAAAACGCAAAACAACATAACTCTGCAACAAATAGATATATTTATATATAATATATATTTACTCTTTAAAAATAGAACTTCAGTCTAGATACTAGCATCTGTACAAACTACAAAAATAAATTTTTTATATAAATAATTTATATGGCATGACATTAACAATTTTTGAAATCAACTAAAAACCAATGCAGAAGCTCCCCCCCTCCTCACCCCGACACCTATAGCTGTCTACGGTTGGATTGTGTGGATGATGCTTTGCTGTTTTATGTTTTATGAGTATTCACAACTGCACAGTAGCTAATATACACTTTCAACATTAAAAAAAAGAAAACAAAGCTGCCACTTAAATATCTGACATGTTGAGTGTTCCCTGCATTTTTTTTCCCTGGCAGTGATGAGACCAATACTGATCAAGAATGTTTGTGTAAAGCAAATGAAAAAAAAATGTATGAGACTGAGGGACTGAAAAGACAAAGAGTACACAACAGATGCTGTAGTAATGTTACCAGGTCACAAGATGAACATGCTACAACCCTAAGCAGCCAGCAAAGACAAACTTTTACTTAGTTACTCCCTTTGCATTGGATTAAAGAAATTCCCTTTTGAAATGAAAGTAAACAAAGTACACGTCTGTTGCACAAAAAGTCACAGACGCGAGCTTCACTTACTGTTGAGCTTACTAAAACTGTAGAAAAAAAATACCTCATCACAACTCATTCAAGTAGTTTCAAACAGCAGAGGACACAGGACAAAGATTAATGGAACATGATATTCACAACGATGTTAGGCTAGTCTAGTCTATGATTGGGACGACAAACAAAATACTGGGCTGCGATTATGAGTAACATGGATATACTGAAGACACAATGGTCACTAAACTGTTGTATAAGAGGGCACACTGTGACAAAGAACACAAACAAATGTATATGAAGTTGGTGGGAGGAGGAGATACTGCATTTTAAGGCAAATCACTTAAAATTATTTTGAAGTGTAGCAGCAAAAAAGAAAAACAAAATACAAATAGAGATAAAACACTGACCATGATGTATATTCAATAGTCTAATATCTTAACATCTCACTTTCTGTGGACACTTTTTTACATATAACGCATATCTTATTCTGTACACTGTGGGCACAAGAACCCACAAACAAATAATCTTTTACATCTTACACAAGAGTAAACCCATGTTATACAGTACTCTTTTAAATAGCTTCCCTCTTTTTAGTATTAAAATATATACTCATAAAATTATATAATTATTAAAACAGGGCATTTTTAAACAGTCTTTGAAATAAATCCTCTCCGCGTGTGTGTAAAAACTATGTACAAAGTAAAAAAACGTGAAGGTGCAGGACAAGAGAGGCGTCAGGGTGCTCAGTGAAGCTGCGGCAGATGCAAGACTCAAAGAGACAAGGCAAGACCCGGGAGTGGTCTAGCAATCTTTGGACGCCTGGATCCTCAAGCCTCCTACAGGAAACAAATGAAACCAAAACATGTTAGAAACTGGTCATTTTACCGTCACTCTGACATATGAATGCAAATGTTTGTAACATCTCTTTATGTCTTACCATGTGTCTTGACTTGCTGATGCTCTGTCTCGCTTCGCATTGCTTCTAAGTCCTGGAGCTCTAGAGAGTCTCTCTTACATGAAGAAAAGTTTGTTTTGTCACTGTAAGTCCTCTTAGCAGCCTCAAAACAGTCAGACTCGCTATCTGTGTCAAAACCTTCATGCATGTAGCCTTGGTACGCTGCTCCTGGCAAAGTCGGGTGCACAGCCACTGTTACAGAGGCAGTGGCTGTCACCATAGTAACAGGTCCTCCGGTAGTGCCCTGTGGCATTGGCAAGGCAGAGTTGCTATTGCTATAGTTTGGCCCTTTAGTCCTGTTTGGCTGAGGCCCTCTGCTGCTCTGAAGCCTGGGCCCGCTTTGACTAGTCCTCCCAGAGAAGTAAGCCCTGTCACCAGGTAAAGGCTGACTGTTCCGCTTGAGTCCATCCCAGCATATAACCTGGGAACCATGAGTTGCATGTGATGGCTGTGATGGCTCTAGTTTTCCTGTTGCATTTTCTTTGAAAGGCTTCACCACCTGTATAAAAAAATAAATATTATAAAAATTAATATTGAGACAACTTTATCATAAAAGATTATGTTTTAATTGTTTGGTCATCAAACGCACCGTAAGCTTGGGGAAGCTGGGGTTCTTGCTAGCCTCCAGCAGGATGTGCGATGTCACAGGTGGAACATCAGCATGGGATGCCATGTACGCACTCCGATCACAGTACTTAAAGTCATCCTCGATGCCTGAGGTGGTGGTCACCTCGGAATAGTACTCTGAGTCCGAGGACTCAGAGAAGGCTTGTGGGTGGGAGGACCTGGGGTTGTGATGGCCCGTGTAGTAGCCATGGTGAGTCATTGGAGGAGGCATTGAAGGCTCTGGGGATGGTGTGGGCTGCCGGCTGGAGTGGCCTACTGGGGTGACCTCAGCAGGAGGGCCCATTAAAGAAAGAAGTACAGGCAGAAGTACCAAGCCATTCAGCATGCCCAGAACGGTCAGGATGGCAAGCACAGCGAAGAAATACCTACAACAAACCACAAATATTTGGTAAGTTAACACATAAATATTAAGCTACAAATGCACCTATAACTGGCACATGAGGAAGGGAAGTAGCTCATTGGAAGAAGTCAGGGAAAGCCCGGTGTTTGTGTATCAAAGGCAGGGGGTTGGGGGGCAAATCTGATTCCCAACTCAGTCCAACTAAAACATGCTTTGATGCCTCCACTGCTGCTACACAACCTTCTATTGCGCTGTTTTTGACTGTGTGCGTGCATCTCAGTGGAGCTTTGAGGAGGCCAGGGGTGGAGGCAGAGCCACAAGAAAGAGCTCCCCAAGTAAATTAGAGGACTCCACTTAAACACTAACAGAAAGCAGAAAGAGAGACAGTGTGATGCTAACCACCAGTCAGACTTAAAGAGGTAATGAAAAAAAACTGAAAAAATGAGGGAAAATAAGCCAACATGGACAAGGATAATAGCTGCAGAGTGTTCTGGAATCATGCCTCTGTCCTCTGAATGGACCACTAAAACAACTATTACCACTACTTAACGCGACAAAGGTCAGTGTTCGGCAAAAGAGCTCATGGTTTCAATGTAGGGTGTGATTTCAATGCCTTGGAGCTTTCTCTGTGTGACATTTCTTCCTTGCTTTCTTAACCGCTGTCCTTACTCTAACCACAACTGTCTTTCAACCCCACACAGACATTCAATGGGTGTGCTTGATCTAATGAAGGCACATCCACACTAAAAGCAAGGAAAATAGGGTTTTATTATTAACTTTGTGCAAGACTAAAAAAAAAAACACACACATTCGAAGAGTGAGACACAGAGAGTGAGAAGCCAGTGGGACCTCCAACAGCGTCTCACTGTTAGGAATTCTGTTGTTTATATAAACTGTAATCTTTTCCATTCGTGGTGAGGGTCTGGGGAGCCATGTGTGTAGTCGTGTGAGAAAGAAAACGCAAGTGTTTACATGTCTCTGCATATGTGCGTATTTGTCTGCGTATTTGTGTCCCGCATGCTGGAAGTGTGTGTGTATGAAGAAAGAGTGGACTCTGAGCAGCGCTGAATTAGCCTCGTTGTTTATTCAGTGCATTACAAGGCCAGGAGATGTTTACAACAGTATATTTATGCTGCTCCCCTGCTCTCCAGCTCTGGCTTGCCCCATTCACCCAATCACAGCTACAGCTTAGGCCAAACAGGACCTCCAACAGAGATACTACAACAGTGAGTTTCTCTTCTCACCCATAGTCACTCCACACAAACAGATAAGTCCAAGTTCTCCTTCCATTGATTCATGGTTAATATTACCATGCATAACCATCATACATTAAAATGATGTATACAGTAGTTATCTTTATATTATTTCTCCACTCTTCTTTATTTCTGCAGGAAAAAACTGTGCTTTTTATGTCATGGAGGCCTGCTGCAGTGAGTGAGCTCAAGGTTGTGGTTTCGCTGAGACCGCATTCATCTGAAAAACATTGAGCTATTTGCCTTTTTTCCACTCTGACCATGAAACATTGGTGGAAAGCACACACATATATTCATTCTGTTCACACATTGAGAGTCATGTCTGTTGGTGGGCTGTGCACTATCTTCATGGCTGACCAGTTCAAATTTAGTCCCAGATTTTTTTTTTTTTTACAGCACCCAACATAAAGAGAAAGAGAGAGCCAAAATGAATGATAGGAATGTTTACAGATTCCCCCATGTGTAGAAGTAGACAGGGTGAATAAGAGTGAGAGACACCACCCAGTGGGTAGCAGAACACTTCCATGTTTACGAGCAGCTGCTACACACCCTTGATGTTTTCCCCATTTGTTGTGCTCTGAGGTTAAGGAGACGGATGTATGTCTGTTTGGATTGACAGAGCCAGGTGCGTATTTGTCCGCGTGTGTGCATAAATAGGGGTATAACGTTTCCACCTGCATGCATCCTGACCCCCCACAAAGCCTCCTAAGTGAGACTAGACAACTGGCACCACACACACGGCAGCAGCAGCAGTGGTGTCAAACCAAAACATAGCTCTTCTGAAGCTGACATATGGGCTGTGAATTGACATTCCCACAAGAGAACATATGTGCCTTTCACCTGGCCATACGCACAGCATGCACACAGCATCTTACCTCATGATGAAGTCGAACTCAGAGCCTGCCAGCATGAGAACTCCTAAAAGCGTAGAGATGGCTCCATCAACCACCGGGGCAAACATATGCTCCAAAGCCACAGCTGAACGTTTGTTCCTGTTGCCAATCGCTGTCAGGAAGCCCTGTGGTGGAGGTAGGGAATGAGTTGGAAACCTTGTCGATCACACAAAACTTGCACTTGCGGCTAAAATTGGCACTCTCTGGAATTCCAACATTTGGCTTTGCAGCAATACTAAAAATCCTGCCAGTGTGATGCCTAAACCTCCCAGTAATTCTTTAAACACACAAATTTCCACTTCGGTTCCCGTTTTTTTGGAAATATGCCACATCCAGTTATATGGAAAGTACAATTTATTTTATCTTATTTTAAAAACAGATATTGTCATTTAAAAAAATAGATGCACCTACCAGGGCAATATGAACAGTGAACTCCACTCCAATGCCAACTGAGGCAATAAGGATAACAACAGGGATGGCGCTTAACTTGATACCGATTAGTCCCATAATGCCAAATAACTCCACTGTCATCATGGCCAAAATAAACACCTGACAGAAAGAGACAAGAAAAAAAACATCACAATATGAATATTTTAATGTAGGAAACTGTAAAAGAAATAAGCATGTCTGTAATGTGGCTGCCATTTTGCCACTTCACCAGACACAATCTTTCACCTGGTGCAGAGGATCCTGACCATGTGGCTTCAAATTACACACCCTAGGGCTAATACCATGGCCCTCTTCCTCCCTCTTTGCTCCCCCCCTTTTCTTTTTCCCAGAATTGATATGACGGACATCTCCTCTGTCAACTACTTCTACTCATAATGTTCTAAGATACTGCTCAGACTATGATTACTTAAGTACCTTCAATTCACTAATGGCATAAATTGTAAAATGTTAGTATAAGCCACAGTACAAACAACAAAAGCTAATGTTTCAAAACAAGAGGACATTTTTGATCACAGTGGGGGCTCCAAAACCAGGGTGCAAACACAGAAATGTTAAAAGTTATTTTAAAGCTACATCACAATAAGGCTGGATAAAGCAATTGTCTGCTGATGCAATGACATGGTGCATGTTGCAGTGCTCCCTATCTCTTTGATCAGATTGTTCTGAAACTTAATTTCTGCTAGAGGCCGCTACATAAATTAAACACATTCCAAGTGGAAGTGGGACTGTTGTTGTGCTACACTTTAGATCTGTGTGTACGTATGTGAGCATGGGGGCCCTGAGGTAACAGCAGTCCCACCAGCTTGTGTGTGAATGGTTAGACTGTCCCTCACACACATGCATCCCTGATGGATGGGTTGTGTAGGCCAAGGTCGCAACTGGGCAGATCTGTCCTGTCCTCTTCCGTCTGACAAAAGCTGTGAGGGAGTTGGAGGTAGAGGCTTCAGGAGAGCAAAGCCTTTCTCGCTCCTTAGTATTTCTTTTTCTATGGCCGACCCAGCCTGCATTAGAATGACAAAGGCCCTTGTATTTGTGTGTGTGAGCGGACTGGCCCTCCACGGAGAAAAAGGGGCCCCCAAGACAGAATTATTGAACTGTGCTGAGAAGGGAAAGTGAGACTAAGGCGGCAAGGTACTAATGATATTGTTGAGGTAGGGTGAAGTGAGTGGATAGAAGTAGGTAAAGTGGACTTACAATGATGCCAGCGGTCCAAGGGTTGATGAGGAGAACAGCACACACCAAAAATGTGCAGGCCAGCACCACGCTGATTGACAGAAGGAACCAGTGTCTAAGGCCAATGTACTGCTCCCAGAACAGGAAGGGGTAACCGTTTGGGTAGTTGAACACACCCTTGCGGCTAAACTCGTCACAGATGGCCCGCACGCTCTCAATTGCTTCCACAAAGTCGCTGGCCTGTCTGAGACCATTCAGGTAAAATGGGAACTGGGCAAACTCCAGAGGCTCAGCTGCTGGAACTGCGAAAGGAAGATGCAAACAAGGTGGTTTATACTCTAAATAAATAAAATTTCGCTTTACTGTGATAGGCATGAGATCCTTTCATTAGACATAATTAACATAACATTTTAATTAGGAATAAAAAGTCTACTAAAGACCAGAGTAATTTGTTTTTTATTTGGGATACTTACTACGTAGATTCTCTCCTGTAGTGTCGTACTTATCATGGATCCACTCTCTAGGATGGGGATAGAAGTTGGCCTGGGATGCAGCATAGCCCAAAGGGTCATTACTAACCCAAACTGTCAGGTAAATGTAAAAGACCTCAGGAGGAATAAGACCCTCAGAATCCACCAGTTGCCGAGAAGTCAACTACAAACAGAATAAATGTTACATACCGAACTACCAAATACGAACAGCAAATAACGTCACATATAGGTAAATGCTTGATGAACATACCTGGCTGTAATTAAACGGCTCTTTCTTGGAACCAGTTTGGATTAGAAGCTTGTAAGCCAGAGCTCCGTCCTCTGTGCCATTGCGATAGCTGTCAGCTGTAATCCTGCCTGCCTGCCAGTCAGCATCAAAAGCAGCCTGGAGACCTGTGTGTGATGTGAACACATCCATAAGAATTTGTTTCTGTCTTTTATAAAATGCATGACTTTCATTTTGACTAGGACCTTTTTCAGCAATGAAGAAAATATAAAATATCAAGCTGGCTCTGATTGAATTGTTAGCTATTACTTTCATCTGACTGGGCTTCTGACAACCTTTAGCCCTGGGACTTTTACAAAGATAACCTCTGACCCCTACCCCCCTACCGACTGCCCCACCCCGGAGCCCAGGTGAATGGGACAAAACAGTACCACTGAACTTTCACTCACCCTTCACACATCTATTTCTTCATCTAAAACTCAAACCTAAAAAACCTAACATCATTATATCCAGGGGGTTAAAAATGACCTGACTAACACACAAAAATATGAGTATTTGGTTCTTACCTCTGAGCCAGTCTTGGAAGTAGTGCAGCCACATGCGGGGTAGCTTGTTGTTGCTGTCCCGGACCACGTATTTAACTGAATTAAAAGCATTGTGCAGCTGAATCAGCGGCCTCTGTGAGCGAGCATAATCGAATCCATCCCTTGTTACTAGGTACATATTATAAAAAGAGAAGTACTTGAACTGAGCATCTATAAAGTCATACTCCTTAGTGTCTCTTGGGACAATGTCTGTTAAGTAGAGTCCATCATGCACCATGGTGGTCCCATATAAGCTTAGTCCGAGCAGTCCGAGGAAGAGGACCACCACAATGACTTTGCTCCTTGGCTTCAACAGCAGGGGGGCATATTTCTCTCTGGCAAATGTTGAGAGATTCCAGTCCAAGAAGGGGAGAGGGACGCACTTTTTCCCCATTTTGGAGTCTTCCACCTGGGCCAGAAGATCCCGCGTGGAGCTGGAAGTGGGGGTAAAAAGTTGTGAGCCGTAAGGGTCAGCCACAGGGGTACTGGTGGGAGACGGCGTTATATCTAAAAAAAACAGGAAACAAAATAACTTAAATAGGAGTTGAGGTAAAGTTTGTGCATTGCCAAAACCAGACACTTTATCAGCCTTTTCTTACCTTGTGCTTGAGAATTTGGACAGACGATAATTGAGGGAGGGCTGGTGGATATCTGAGATGTAGGTGGAAGTATGGTGACAATGTGCTGTCCAGCTGCATCACACTGTGTGAATGCTTGCACGGTGGTAGTGATCTGAGTGCTGGTGGTGATGGTTGACCCTGCCGCGTACTGGTGGGTTGCAGTAGCTGAAGACGCGTGTGACTGTTCACCAGCATCTGACAGCTCGTGAGGAGACAGGTGGATAACACGGTCAGAGCAAGGGCTATACAAGCAGCAGAGGACATCCAGTCGCTTGTCCTCTCTCCGGTGAAGGTCAAGGCTAAGGATGGCTGGGAAGATGAGCAGCACCATGGCAAAATTGAACACAACCACAATGGCGGCCTGTGGGACATATATTGAAGAGATAAATGATGGGAAAAAACAAATAACACATTTTAAAGGATTTTAGACCAGAGCTTAGAAAATAAAGAAGATACTTCACAAACTGAAAATATACTTGAGAGAATAGATGTAGGAGTGGGGGAATATCTTTATATATTTGTGGCATGTCAGAGCAAAACCATCAACGCTACTGCAATTGCCTTCAAACTTACCCCTGCCCCTGAAGCTGACATTCTAACTAGCTGTGGTTTCCACTGTGTGTATATTTTGTGCATTCTTGTGTGTTAGCAGACCACCCACAGTTACAGTCACAGATCAGAGCAAACCACTTTGACGACCAATGATATACTGATGCACCCCTCAACCCTTCTCTTGTTCTCTTCTTCAGTCTGTCTCCTTCTGGGATTATTCCGCAATAGTTGTAAAACACACACAGGGACACACACAGAAAAAAATTGTCCCGGTGGGTGCAGCGGCAATAAAAGTGGGAACAAAGGCTTTGAATAAATGTCACTTCTCTTAAGTTATCCTTTTCATTTTCAAAGTAGCCTCAGGGCCCCGTGGTGGGTGATTGTGAATGTCTTTCAAGAGCGTGTACAAAACATACCTGCAACGAGAACGCTCGCAGTGCCGGGATGGGTACAAGAGCAGCCATAAAAAAAGCAATCATGTTGTTGAGGGAGGTAAGAGCCACACTGGTGCCTGTGCGTCGCAAACAGTCTCCTGTCCTCTCCTGGGAAGCAAACACAGAGTCAGAAAAGAGCAGAAGAAATCAATTTGAGAAGAAAGACGTCTTAAAGTTATACCTTCAAGGGGATGTTACTGCCCGTTTCTATAAATGAATGTGCCAACAGAAACATGTCATCCACACCAATCCCTAGTGCTAGGAAGGGAAGCACCTGTGGCCGAAAATTCAACAAAATGAATTGTTAGAAAGAATATTCTAATCAGCAGTAATACAAAAACATTTAAATGAATAGATGTTTTGTTTTTAGTCTTCTTTGAGTTCTACCTGTGTTGTTGCAGCATTGAAGGACAGGCCCACCAATGAACAGAGACCCAGTCCAGCAGCCACAGACAGAGCAACCAGCAATACGCCTGCCAGCCCCACGGCACCCTGGGACTTGGCGCAGTCCCATCTTAGCATGGTCACACAGGCATAGGCCAACTACACACAAGATATACATATATGTAATCACAGTACATGCTGATAGCATCATGTAGGTCCAAATGAACAAATATACGCACCATGAGAAGGTATCCACCAGCAACTCTGATGGCGCTGACATCAGAAAATGATTTCATGATGTCGTTGAGGGTGGTAGTGGAGAACCCGTGAATAGACTGGCTGGAGTTAGATGGGACACTCTGGTGGACCACCTATGGGATCAACATCAATCAAATGTCCATTCTAAACACTTCTCACACAGTTGTATATAATTAATACAAAGATATACATAAACATGATTTCCACTCTGTGTTAGGTTATTGTTTATCAAGGCTCTCTTCATCCTAATGATTCCTCTGTTACAAACTCATATTTTAACAGGCCTTTTGAAATGTGTGTGCTAGCGTGTGTGAGTATGACAACTGAGGAGTAATGAGCACAGATGCCAGAGGTTGTGAGGTCAAAGGTGAAAAGGGATGGGATCAAATGGCTTGGAAGGGCTTCTCCCTGTACTCTGTACCACAAATTGCCCAACACTCCTCAAAAGCTTTTACCTGCGAGTGGTTAGTGATCACTAACAATCTCTGGCACACATCTGTACTTGCTCTTTAATGTGTCATGAGTAAGGGGCCCAGTGTCTTTGTCAATTTTCAGATTTGTAACCCGCTCTTCTTGTCCACATGTTGATGGTCAGCCTCCCTCTTTCTCCACTTACTGGGTGGGTGTCAGCTATCGCAGCAACAGCTTGTTCCTATAACTAGGGCTCTGACAGAGAGAGATGACTGACCTACCACACACACACACACATATATACCTCACTGGTGTGCCCTGTGATTTGCTTTACAAGGCAGCTGAAGACTGATGGAATTCAGGCACTGCAAAGTAAAGTTCATGATCCATAAGTGTGTGTGTGTGTATGAATGCGTGCGTGTGTGTGCTCAAAAGCCAAACAAGACTGCATAGGGACAAGGAAATGCCTCCTCAGTTTTCACTCCGACCTTTTTGACAAAAATTGATTTCCCTTAGCCCCTTTGAAGCATTTGCTTTACAAATGCTTAAATTAAAATGTATGTACTCACTTCAACAAATTTTCTTTGCCAAGACTCAAGGATGGCAGTGGCCTTTTCTTCATTCCAGTTGATATCATGGATTTCGTAGTCATCTTTAAAGTGCTCAAACAGCTGCTTAGGACTCATCAGCAGGAACATGGTTTGAAGAGCCTCGGCACTGCAAAACACACACACACACAAGTAAGACGATGCTCTTGAGATTTCGGACCACAAACCTTGTTTATGATGTGGTGAGTTTATATGAAACCTGAACTGCATCATCTATCTAAAATAAGCAGCACAAATGTTGAGAAGTTTTTTCTTTTATCTAACATCCTTTTCTTTGAATGGCTACAGGCAGGTGCTGTTTTTTCCACATTTGTCTGGCTGTCTCGCATCTGCCAGTGTAAACAGCACAAAGCAGGTGTTATCTAGACTGTCTGTCTAGACTATGATCCCAGATGTCCTCAGGTTTTCTTGGCATGGCCACAGTGAGCTACAATGTACAAGAGAGCACAATAAATCACATCTCAACGTGACGTGTGGCTCTTTGCAACTCAAATCCTTTTTCATTCAAACCTCTGTATGGGTCAAAATCTGGGCCTGGACCCAATGCTGTCACTCCATTTGTTTTGGCCATCTTTTAAATCCATTTCAACTCACGTGGATAAAATAAAACTCTGGAGAAAGTCCTATTAAAAGCTCAGATTTCTATCTAAAACTGTCAGCTTAGATGTTATTTTACATCTGTCCTCTTTGGTTTCTTAAAACCTATGTGACTGGCACTGTGTGTGTGTGTGTGTGTGTGTGTGTGTGTGTGTGTGTGTGTGTGTGTGTGTGTGTGTGTGTGTGTGTGTGTGTGTGTGTGTGTGAGTGTGTGATTGTGTGAGTGTGAGAGAGAGAGAGAGAGAGAGAGAGAGAGTGAGTGTGTGTGTGTGTGTGTGTGTGTAACATTATTTGGTTGGACACTTTGTTCAGTTTCTGTCAAGGAAAAAAGAGGATGTCTACAGTGTAAACAACCAAGGACATCCCTGGTCTGTACAGACCTTAGCAGAGCATCCTGGCTGTTCATGACCCGCCCTCCCAAGATCAGTTCCTCTTGCCAGTGCATAAACTTCCTGCTGAAACCATGGCAACCTCCCTGGAGACGCCCAGCAATGTCAGGGCTCTGAAAAGAAGGTGCAGAAAAATGGGAAAGTTAGACATTTTTACCCATACGCACAACGCTGCATTCTGAACAGTTTAATTCCAACTTACCGCTCCTTGCTCCTTATTGGGTGCACTAAGAGGGCAGTCTGGGTCTAAGGGGTCTAGACAAGGCCTGTTCATGTAGGCATGGCCCACCTGTTGAATCACACAACCATTAAAACCTGAACAGTATTTAAGTTGAGTAAATATGTTCTGTTGCTGTGTGTTCTACCTGAGCTTTGTCTAGCATCTCCCTAAATCCCTCGAGAGAAGTGAACTGACTTAGTTCCTCCATGAGTTTGACTGGGTCCAGATTCAACCACTGGATATCTGGCATTCCCCTGGAGAGAAAAGACACACTTTTAATGAGCATAAAACCAAGCATATTCAATCCCAACTACAGAATGTGTTCAGTTGCAGGAGGCAAGCAGCAGTTACAGGATAAAATAGCGTTTATTATCCTGTTTCACGCTGCTACAATGCACATGGAAAAGGCACAGTTGCCCACTCGCACCCATTCCTCAATGTCTTACACTAAGTCATAACAATTACCACTGCCTCTCGAACATCTTGATAAGAGGGAGGGTTGGGGACAGGGTGGGAGTGTATCAAAAGGTGACTAGTATGTACTTTTAAAAAATCCCCGGAAGAAACCTGTCCTTATTCCTGATTCTTTTTGCAAAGGACCACACTGAGCAGCAAATAAAAAGAACCCTAAAGTATGGTGACTCTCCCTCCTCTTCTATTCCCACATACCAGGGTCCCTTTTGCTTCCACTCCAAAGACACACTCCTTTATCAACTAGTTTTTGCTTGAGTGAACCAGGCCCAGGCTTTTTTTGTTTTTTCATAGATTGCTGTTCTTTGTTCGCTCAAGTTTTTCTCTCTCACTCTTTTCGCCTTAATTCCTCTTGTATTATTTTTCATTTTTTCACATTTAAACCAGGTAATTAGAAATAGACTAATTACTTGTGTTTTCCGGGATAAAAAAAAAGTTTAATTAATAAATAAGAGCAGATGTTGAGGACTACTTGGAGGACGTGTGAATCATCAAAGGTTCCCCTCTACCCCCTTCTCTGCCGCCCTGCTTTCACACAAGCCAACTGGGAGACGTGAAGGATGGGAAACTTGGGTTTGTTTCTCAATGCGCTGGCTTGTCATGCAACATACCAATGTCACTTCTTGACACTAACATAAATAAATAGTTTGTTTGCAAAGAAACATCTGCTATGATCTAAACTATAAATGAACAAGTCAATTGAAATATCACTTCTCAGGATGTAAAAAAAAAATCACAGAGTGACTCAATTTCTCAAGGAACTTTGTCCAACAAAAAGAAGGGGGAAAAAAGCTGTCCGAATACGCCCAGACTCCACTGTTAACCATCTTGTAGCTTCTCTCTGTCTTTCTCGAGGGACTTGAAGCTTGAATACTGCCCATTTTATTTGTTGGACAACTTGGGAGCTGGAAGCCCAGGGCATTACCATGAGAATACTGAGTGTTAGCCATGAGCGGACAAAGCTGGCCCCCCTCCCTCCTCTAGGGCCCCTGCACTGATGGACACTCACTCGTAAACTGAAAGAATGCTTACCATTGTCTGACCCAAAGAGCTCCCTTGCCACCACCACCACCCCCTCCGTCCTACCAACCCACCACCCAGCCATCTCTCCCTCCTCCAAACGTTCTCTGGGTCCGAAAAGAACTCTATTACCGAGCGCCGCTGTCAGTCACAGCAGCCACTGACACACTACAACTGTATGTCTCCATCCGTGCTCTGACCCAACCAGCCTTCAGGGAACAAGAATACAAAACGTGAAGTAAAACAGGACTTACGGTAAATAGGCGGAGCCTCCTTGCAATTTGGCCCCTTCCCAAAAACAGTCCAGTGGAGTTATTATCATACAGGGGAACAGCTTGTCAATCATCTGGCATCAGGAGAGAGAAAAAAGCTATTTAATTTAGTCCACATGTAATAGCCCAATGTAAACATTATCTTATACAAGATGACCAACTTACCCTCTCAATCATGACATTTTCAATGATTGGGACCCCTGATTTGTAGCAAATTTTATTCAGATCCCACGATCTACAAAAAACAATTCATGTTTAAACATAGTAATAGTACTCTATCTACAGCATATATCTGCCAGTTGTTGCAAGACACTTACTTTCCAAACAGTGACACCTGCACTTTGCTGGCAGAAAGGGCTGCTTCCATATGCACCAGCAAAGCTTCCTGGGTAAGAATATTTGTGCCCTCTTCTTTGGGGGTCTGTATTAGCATCTGTGAGGTAAACACTGACTCTTCTCCTTGCTTCTCTCTGGTGTAACGAAGCTCTTGACTCACACGACTGCCAGCTGCAGAACAACAAACATTGATTTGATTAGAATATTTACATGTAGATCCTGGTACTTGAGTTTTCTGTTCGTATCCACACATTTTCACAAAAACACACACATTCATATAGAGCAACGCCCTTGGCCCTCGCCAGTGTTGGTTTTGAAGGCACTTCACACAGGCTTGCGTCTGGCCAAGAGGAATGAGTAATACAGATTCACATTGGTTCCCTCTGCCAAACAGATGTGCCCTGTTAGTTTGGAAAACCAGCCTTCTGATGCCCCGAAACCTCTTTAGCACTTCTGTTTGGAGTAAAGCTATCTACAAGAAAAGAATGATTTAAAGAACATATACTGAATAGAGATAGATAGGAGGAAAGAACGTAGAGAGTGGGAGCTATGTTGTGCAGTGCGGTAGACTCCAGCCCCCTAATTACAGGAGGTTGCCCTGAAAAGAGTTTGCCAGCCGGGGGGATCTGTGCCTGTGCCAAGTGGACATGAAACATGCCGCGCTGGATCACAGAGGGCCCGTCTGCCCCCTCTTGCTGTCCCACTACATGACAACCACAGAGAGAGAGGCAAAATAAAGCAAGTTTGAAAAACTACAGCTTCTCAATTCTGACCTTAAGCCACTCTTTTGATTCACCTATTGCAGCATCTTTTTCCTGCTACTCTCTGCTCTGTCTTTCTGATAGTCTACTCAGTTCTTTCTTTCCCTTTTCTGTCTCCATGAGTGCACCTCCCCCCAGTCCAGGGAAGGCTCCTGTAATTGATGGGATGAAAAGAAAAAACAAACTATTCATACGCAGCTAAAAAGTGTGAGATCAGGTTAGAATGTGGGCGTCAAAGATGCAGTACTATATTTCTAGGTTTCACTTTAAAGCTTAAATTACCTGCGCAGGGGTTGTCTATGTCAGGTCACCTCATTTGTTTGGTCTGAGCATCCCTCCCACCAAAATATGACAATTACATTTTCTAACTTTTCCTAAAAATAGCACTAGAAATGGCAGAGAGAACACATTTTAAACATGGAAAAGGTAAATCTGTATTATGCTTTGGGATTTACTTGAATGACTGTTAACACTTATTCTCAAAAGAGAAACTAAGTCAACTCACACTCACACTGTCAAATACACTAACAATGAACATGTTTTAAATCCGGATGAGCTCCCCACGACTCCACTTAGTTTCCTGCCTACACAGGTTTCTAATCAAAAAAGCCTACAACAAAATGGAAACCCCTTCCCTTTCCGTTAGAGGACCTCTTTGACATCTGTTAAAACCTTTTTTGACATTTTGTATGTTAACCTCTGCAGCGTGGGGTTTTGATCCCAACAGGAATTGGGTGGCTCAGAGAGACTCTGGCTCTGTAATTACAGGCCTCCTGAAGTAAATTATAGCTATTTGTGTCTCGTTCCTCCCATCTGGACCACCCAGGCAGCTCCCTCTCTCCTCTTTCTCGCCTTCCCCTTCAACCCTGGTCTGGCCCCAACTACACAACTTCAAGCTCCGTGCTTCTCCGCTCACTCTGCGCCTACCAGTACCTCTTACTTTACATTTCGGGGCTAAATCTCCTTTACATTATCAGTTTGTCTTCTTTTTTTACCCCCTCTTTTGTCACGTCTTCTCCTTCTTTCTCAATCCCATTTTACCATTTCCACCTACTGTACGCCACAGTCACAGCCTCACAGTTCCCAGAGATTTTCCCACCCTGGGAAGAATGTAGCTTTAGGTGTGGAAAACAGAATTTTACAACACAGTAGTTGTTGATTTTACAACATGAGTAAATATTAGGCAAACATCATTATGAATGAATGCCATCTACAGCTGTTTGGATGGTTTGAGGAACATGATTCTAAAACCACTAAAATAAAAAAACTAAATAAAAATATTGACTGTTGTGTCTTTCTAATGTTTTATGTATGGACAAGCTGCTTACGTGTTTGTATGCCACCATGAAAAACACTGAATCCTGTTTCCACCTGACCACTGCATCTTTAAAACCAGAATATCTTGTCTTTGAAAAATATTTGACTTTAAAATAGATTACATTTTGAGGGTCTGCGTTTGAATTCTATTCTATTCAGCTATAGTGGTTTTCTCCTCGTTTCCAGTCCACACTAGGTCAGAGCAGGCCACCTTCAAAGTTCAGTGTGGTAGATTAGCTGGATTAGGGGGCCTCTGAAAGACCCCATGCTGTTTTGGAGGAAGACCTAAGATGATGAGGGCTGCAAGTCACATGTATGTGTGGCAGAACATAGGAAAAGTTATTCAAATGCACATTGAAAAGGCACCTGTAGAGATGATAGCCAGCTTTTTAGGGTGCTATATTTACATGCAAACCTAAATCAAGCAAATGTCTTCATCCACTACAATCTGTAATGGTATTGTCTGCAGCACAAAACCATTTAGAGGCTGCAAAGCAAGGGCTGCCCCACACTGGTTGTCCGCTATGAGGAAAGGACATAAGGGAACAGTCCTGCCCTGTGCCATTCTCGAGCCAGGGAACAACCTCAGAGACTTGCTCCAAGCAGATGGGCTGCTCCTCCATACAAACCCTCCGTACAGCGCCACACTCAATGCAGAGGCTTTTGTCATTCAACTCCTCAAATTCTTTCAAATGTTTTCCAACAAACAGCAGAATAAAATAAAGAAGGAACGTTTTTCCCCCCAAAAAAGCAAATGGACCAAAACTTTCCCAGCGTGTAAGACAATGGCTGAGTGGGATGTGGGAGGGTGAGGCTTGAGGAACACAACAGAAGCTGGCACTTGGCTATCTTACCTATAGAAATACATTGTGTTGGCATTGTGCACACTGTATCACTTCATCAGTCACAAGACTTATCTACATTTTTGGAATTTATTGACTGTCTGAACATGTGCAAATAAAGTGTTTCCCTCTTTTATTGCTCCTTGCGTTACAACATAACCATCCAGAGTTCACACCATAACACAGTGTAAAACTCTTTAACAAGATGAAAAATCAGTTTCACTTACATTCTATTCAGATGTGCCAGTGGTGCTAGCCACCACACATAAATTTCCACCAGGGTTGGCATTTAGGCACTTTCTATTTCCATATGTATAGGCTTGCCTCTGCTAATTATGCTAATCATGGGCAGTGTTGGCCACTGTGAAAAATAGTCACATTAGACACTCCACTGACCGCTAATACTGCTTAATGTGTGGTTGAAACATACATTCATCCCAGCCTGAAAGGCAAAATTTTTCCACGTTGCTGGTCTCATTCACGTAAGAAATGAATTTATTGAGCCCAAGAACCATTTCTTTTTTCTCTCCCAAGTACCAAGAAAATGTTCAGTCTCTCTCCATCACTCTGTCCCTTCACTTTTATACTTTGATGGTGTAAAGACAGTGGCAAATGGTGCAAACTCTGAGGTGACTGGTGTTGCTTTACTTCATGCAAAGCAAAGACAAAGGTTTCTCTTAGGCAAAAGAAGAAAGAGCGCCACACAATATTGATTGAGTTTTCAGTATCCTTTTTTGGACAGCAGTCTTTCAGCAGATATCCTGCTGAAGGTAATAACTTACATCTTATATCTTACAAGAATCTGAGTTAGACGTTTTGCTCCTGAACTGTATAAATCATGTTTGCATGTTGAAATACATTTAATTATATTTCCACTATAAATGTCAAATGCACACATATTTCCTTTGTTGTGAATGCCAATGTGACAGTCATTTGCACTGTACTTATTGGTGCATACTTCGTTTATTTGCTGGAGGGTGGTCCCTCAGCAAATAAACTTGCTTTAACTTTTGAAGGGCATTTGGGAGGTGTTGAAAAGGGATGGAAGAAGCAGATTTGGACTAAGGGATGGTGAAGAGGGGATGAAATAAACATTTCGAAGTGACCCAAGTTGACTCTGGTCTTGTTTGTTCTCTCTACCAGTGAGGTCCTGGGCCCTGAGCACTGGGAGTTTATTTATCTAGCTGGGGCACCACTGTGCACTATTCACCTCCAATAATGCCTCATAGAGCTCCCTTTCTCTGTCTGAACTGGAGCGCTGTGTGTGCTTCGATGAATTATAGCATTTACCTGCTGTGCCGCTCTGAGGTTTGTTTAGAGTAACTGCTCCAAACACTGAAATTGCCCACATGTGCATTTGCTTATTGACGCTAACTCTGGAGTGTTTTCTCTCTTTCTGTGTTTTAATCAAGGTGTTTCTTGACCCTTTTCATATCCACAAAAAGCCTTGTCTCATTTCATTGCAAGCTGATGCAGATTGTAAACATTCACGCTATGTGACTGCATATGGTCTTCAGCTCCCCCTTTACAATCCTCTTTTTACATGGCTTTTTTACAGCACATGTGGTGTGCCTGCTATCCACATAGGCCAAGTCTCACTACACTCATATTTGGACAGCTTGAGTGTGTGTACATGTCTGTCATGCTTCACCTAAACTCTGCCAAGAAAGGATGAGTTTAGTTAACGTAAGAATAAACACCAGCACTTTCACATCTAGGCCATTCCTCCTTCTCTTTCTGCTTTGGACTTTTGTAAGTTCACTTTTTACACAATTATTCCACTCTGTAAATGCCCTGCTTAGGTGTCTTCTTTTCTCCCAGTAAAAGTAAAAAGAATGCACTGGCAGATCATTAAGGGCATGAGAATGTTTTTTTTTCCTTATAAGCCAAAACACCAGTTTAGTAAAGTGTCAGCTTGTCATAAACTCAGTAGACTGTTCCTGTCCCAACCCCCATGTTTCGCCTCATCTTCTTCTCCCTTCTGTACTTCTTTTTACAATCCCTCTTTCTTAACTTTAGGACAATTCAGACTCATTAAAAGATTACACCAACAGACTGTGTAATAAGCTTAAAAAAATTGGAATTATGATAGTTTAAACATTTTACAGCAACAACCAACAGGAGAACAATATAAAGTATCCTAATAGGATAACCAGTTTAAATGTAAATTGTGTAGGCCAGGTCAGCAAAGTGCCTTGTGCAAAATCCCACACAAAAACTCAAAAACATGATCAAGAGTGTAATTGGAGATGCTGGCATGATAATGTCTGCTTCATTTTTTAAATAACTGTGCTATAGGTCAGAGACAGATCTTAATTTTCTTGTCAGACTAAACACACAAGTGAGGTGAGGATAAAGGTGACAAGCCCTTGCAGTTCCACAATATTTAGAAAAAAACAAACGAATGCCTTTAATTAAAGCAGACGGGCATGAGTTACAATAAGCTTGCAAAATTTCTGACCTCTTTTTGTCTTTGGTCAACCTTAATTGTAGAAAGAGTGCAGTACTTCCATGCTTCATAGTGTTTTGGTGTTGTAGGAGGGGGAAGCAATTAAAAAAGCCCCGGTGGCCTGACTTCACAGAGCAGGCAGGCAGACAGGTAGGAATAAAAACAGAGGCACACAAAGCACAGACAGACAGAAGGGTGCACAGTCAGGAAATACAGACTGGCAGACAGATGGTTTGAGCAAGCTTTACACGGTCAAGGTGGCAAAGATGACAAGTGGAGGTGGTGTGAGAGGTTGGAGGCTTCTAGCAGTACAAATATACGATAGGAAGCATATGCCCCTCTGAGACATAGTTTACACCTTGTTGGCAGTGTTAACACATACAGTGTCAGCTCACAACTATGGTTTCCCTTGTTTATTCTTCACAGTTTATGTGAAAAAGGTTTGTTTAAGCAACAAAATATACACTAAGGGAGTCACAGAAACATGTAAGAAACTACATAAGTAACAAAATAAATCCAGTTTGTTGAGTAGAGTAGTTGCCTTATTAGTAAGCATATCGTTCCTCACGCCTGCGTCCTAGCTTATGTGCACTGGAGCATGTGTGTGTGTGTTATTCTGTGTGAGATAGAGGCTGAGGGAGAACTAACCTCGCCTTGTTACCAAACCACTTTACTTTCCATTGAGGCCCTAGCAGCTTTGTCAATGGGCTATTGGTGAAAACAAGGCAGGCAGAAACTTTAGAAACACAGCCACGGCCTCTTAAAGGCACAGCATTCCTTTTTTTTCCAGGGTTCCCCCCACCGCCACCCTCACATCAGCTCAACTCTCTCAGCCCCACAGCAAAACAACTGGCAGGCAAACATTGAAACATCTCCTTTAAGAAACAGCTCTGCCAATTAGCTTGAGAGGTAATCCCAATACCTTACAGTATCTAAAAAAGGGAAAGAAAAGGGGAGGTTTTCCTTCAAACCTTTGGCTGTAATCCAATGACTGCATGTAAATTTGACAATGACTACATGTACATTTTAAATAAGAGCACTGATGCTGTGTTTTCTTACATACAAACAGCTCCTGTTTTCTGGGGATATAGTGAGCTTCAAAAACCTTTAGGGTATGTTTATATTCACAAACTGCTGCAGCACTTTTAAAAGCATGCTAAACAGGTGGGTAAACTTCAGCTGCATTCACTTTTTTTTTCTCCTGGTGAGGTGGTGGCAGCGGAGGAGTAAAAGAAGGGTGGGGGTTTTAAGGAGGAGGTGCCTACTTGCCTGCCTGCCTGCTTTGCCTCTTGTTGAATGGAATCCAAGAATAGTTAGGGACCACACAGGGAGTGAGCGAGAGGGAGAGAAGGGGGGGAGGGGTCAGAGTCCTCAAAGATGGCTAACCATTCACACAGTCCATCTGCTGTGGGGATCAACCCCTGCACTCTAAGCCTGGGGGTTTAAATGGATTTTTTTTTTTTAGGAGACGGTGTGAAAAACCACATAAAGCTGCAACTGCCTGATAAAAATGTACGGCTAAACTTAAAAATGCACAGTGGTTGATAGTGTCAGGGAGCGATGTCACAAGATGTGTTTTGGGTTGCTCTTTAAGAAACCAGCAGACATGAGCAGACAAGACTGAGCTTTGAGAATATAACACAACTTTCCATCTTGACTCAAAGACATGTTGTTTTTGAAAGAAGCGACTGTATCAATCTGGAATGTGCACAGCGGCATACAAGAACATATACACAAAAGTGAAGACGTTTATTTTGAAGCCAAATAACTTCAACCAAACTCTCGTAAATTCTTCGTGCTGCCTCTGTGCTGTCAGTCACTGAACACCTAGTGCCCTCCCATGGCACAGTCATGACACCAACATGGCCACCCTGCATGGCTGTCAGTCGAACTCTATTTACAGCCACAAGAAATAACTCAGAAAGGCCACCTTTTGTATATTTGAAGGTGAATCTGACACCGTAAGTAAACTTGCACAAATAGATGTGTCAAACTTCTAAACAACCCAATGTAACAGTTGTCCAGCCCCACAAAAAAACAAACAAAAAAAAAACAAGATATGGTGCTTACCTTCTACCCATAACTGTTCGATGTCCGTTTCGATTGCTGCCACTCTGAGTCCCACAGAAAGTGCTCCAAATACTAAGAGTCCTATAAAGAGGACCTTCCCACAGTGCCTCTGGATGTGGCATCCCAGTGAGAACAGGAGCGCCTGGAACCTGGCGCGGACCCACAGAGGAGCTTTCTGTCCTACAGCTTTACCCTGAATCAGAGAGTGAGAGAAGGAGTGTTAGAACCAAAGGAAAATCTTATCTAGGTATAATCCTTAAATTCCATGCTACACAAAGCCAAAAAGAACAAGACACAAGGGATTAAAGCCAACTGAAAACAGTTTAGTAGATGTGTAATAACTACATAAATATTGTTAAATACATTATTGACCTTTGGCCTGATAGAGCTTTAGTTTAGTTAGCTTGAATTTCATTAGCATAGTGACAGAAAGGCTAACCATACATGAGGCCGTAGGTGTCCTCCTCAGTGCCTGCTGTCACATTCCTGCTTTTAGAAATGTGACAGCAGACAATTTGAACACATTACACCGAAGGCAAGTCAAAGTTTAAAATCATTTACACGTTAATGTAATAAATAAATTCAGCATTATTAATACAATATCTAGCCCACATACAGTGCTTCATTTTGGACGCACAGGAGGCAGTGCAGCTCTGAACTCATGAAGCAGCGTATAAGCTAAAGGTTTGTTAGATTTGTAAACGGGTTGTAAGCTTTCTGGAAAACCGTCAGCTGAGTTCTGAGTAAAATCTTTAACCTGTGTATTATAACTGTAAAATGTGCAGTAGAAGACATTGCACTGGTGTTGTGGTTTTCTCTCGAGCAGTGCTGAAACACGTCCAAGCATCCGGGCGGTCCAAAGATGCTTTGTCAGATCAAACTCAATCAGTGAATTCCTTTTACAGGACCCACCACATTTCCAAACACTCAGCCCTGGGCCAGTGCGCTCTCCACTGTTTCTCTCAAAGCCAAAAACACGCACGACACCACACGAGCGATGGAGAGTAACCCACAACACGGTCCTTCAGACAGCAGAAACTCAAACCCGAGTAAAAAAAGGCATTAACAAACACTTTCACGTCCCATTCAATGCAGGTTTCGTCAGTTAAACAGCCTCCCTTTGTTGCCTTTTTACTAAGTCTAACGCATTGGAACGTATATCTCGATGTCGCTGTGAGTTTACTCCGGAGCTCCGGTGGTCTTAGACCCCAGGCTGGGAGCTCCAACTTCAGCCTACACTACCCACATGTGCCCTCCCCTCAGTTTTTTATCCAGTAGCCTAGACTAAAACACGAGCGACTGTTCAGTGACATTAGCGACTGAATGAAAGCTTCCCTCTCAGAGTAACACAAGCACACATCACCTTAGAGATCTGTTTAAGTGCGAACGCGGCGTGGCAGTAGCTGGGTCTGCGGAGGAGCTCTGAGGTCGAAGGCTGCTGCTGCTGCTGGTGCTGCTGGGAGCGCGAATAACTCGGGGGTAAATCTCCAAAGACGCTGGTCGCTGGGACCCCGCGATCCGAGGCCATAGTCCAAAGACTGGAAGGATAAGACTGGGCGCAAAGCAAAGCGTCGTGGAGTAATGCAGCAAGTTCACAAACAATAATCCAACATAGAAGAGGAGCGCATCCAGGGACGCCGGCGACAAGTTGGAAGAACGCTTTCTAGTCTTCCTTAGAGCCAAACAAGTCTCGAAACTCCATCCCAACATTATGCGCCAAAATCCGTATAGTTCCTCCAGTCTTCATTCGCCCTGGTAGTGTGTGAAACAACGCACGGTGAGGCTAGCGAAGTCGTAGTAGTAGCGGTGTGCGTCTGAGTCGTCCGTGTCAAGTCTAACTCCGATCTCGTAGCGGTAACATTTGGATCTGTTCGCCTCTCGGCAAATCCTGAAAAGGGAGGTTTGATGGAAAAGTGCCCCGGCTCCCATTGGCCAAGGAAGAGGCAAATTACTTTGCAAACATCGCCTATTATTAGCTGCTAAGCAACAGCTCACCAAAGTGGAGAGAGAGGGGGGACCACCCAGGCTGCCGCTGCCTGGGCTGGAGGGGAGGGGGCGGGGGAGGCAGAGGGAGGGGGCGAGGAGGAGGAGGGAGAGAGGAACTCTTTCAATAAACTCTGCTCACACACATGTTGCCTGACCGCCTCACTTCAGTTGCTCTCTGAACATTATTCCCAGTCGCCAGGCCTCCAGGAATAATCTACTGACATCACACTTCTATGTAAAAACTTAGACATCTTCTCTAGCAGGTCAAAGGAGAAATGCACTGATTTAGGAAGAGATTTAGTTGTTTTTAAACTTCACTTCACTTTGAGTTAAACAAACTGTGCATTACATTTCAGGATAGGCCACAGAATATTCAAGTTGTGCAAGTTGTGCTGGATAAGGATTTTGCAAATGTTATCCTTTGAGAAAGACAATGTTTAAAAATGAAGATGATCTCGAGAAATGTCATTTTCAGAGTGTCATGTAGACACGGGGGAGGTCCCATAATATGTACTTCCAGGTTCATATTTTTATGTCCCAATGTCAAAATCAAACCTACACCCTGACATGTATGTTTATGGGGCAGTTGAGAAGAGATTCTCCTGGGGGTCTCCTGTCAGTGCACTTTGTTATAAGCAGCTGTGTGAGTAAGCTTTTAGCACTAACAGCTGTAACTTCACCCCATGGGACCAAAAGCTTCTAAAAGTAGGTTGATAGGTTTCTTTACACCTTAGGAAAAAACCTGCCCTTTGCCCCAATAAAAAAGCTTAAAACGTCAGTAGGTTTGCTCATAAATTCATATTTTATACAGACACCTTGAAGCAGTGCAATGGCCCCTTATCTCAACAGACTTTTTGGAACACTTCCACGTCTTGCCATGCATGATTTCATGAGTTCTGAAAGTGCTTCCTGTCAGAACTTAAATTGAAAGAAAGACACAGGACAGATTGTTTTCTAATCTCCCACAAAAGAAGTCATAAGTGTCTTGGTGGTTTGCTAATCTAAGCCCCCCTTCAACTAAAACTCATTGGCCCCACTCATGACATTATAGGGGTTAAGAACAAACACTTTAGCAGATTACAGTTGTTCCCTAACTAAACATCAACCCTGTAGAACATTTTGTCAGGTGTTAATTTGAGGCAATTTGAAGCTTTGAGGCCAGTGTGAATATAAGTCATTCTGTTTGTGACAGAGTCTCACGTCCCGCTGACTGCTACATTCTTCATCCCTGTTTACATGCCCAGAGACACAAAGTCAGTTTGAAGGTTAAAATACACACACATTTAATTTAAGGGGGGACATTTGTTAATCACAGATTAAAGTCATGTGATTTGCTTTTAAGGCATAGACTATTATTCATCTTGAAATAATTATAAAAGATGGAAAGGTCAGTATAGCATGGGGTAGAGCAACAACAGAATGTTTCAGGTTCCCAGGGACTGTTTTGTTTCTACAGAAGCTCGGAATGGACAAGCCAAACAAACTGCTTGAGGTCTCTGCACTAGTAACAATATTTCTTACAAAGAAATATGTACTGTCATGAATATTATAGTGTTGTCCTTATAAACATAAATCTTGCTTTTCCGTTAGCATTTGGCTACATATACCAAGATGATGCACTGTAAAATATTTATTTACTTGTTTATGGGTTATATATTTAACCAGCACTTATTTTCTTATCTTAGTCCTAACACAAGTTTTGTCAGAACCTTAATCAAAATATACAATTTATATATATATATAAAATAAGTTATATTTTTGTTATCTGAGGTATGCAGAAATCACTGTGCTGCAGACCTGCACTTTCAGCCATGGTCACTCCTCCACAGATCGGGTCAGGGCAGGGCTATGGTGTGCACTCTCTCACCACTAGAGGCCACTAAATCTTATGCACTGAACAATCACATTGAGGACAATCATAACAACATTCTTATTAAAATTAAGCACAATAAAAGACATTTTTTTGACTTAAAGAAATCACCTATGATTAATTAGCTTTGATTTGAAACATATATCCAAACACTGTTCTTATATTTCCCCATTTAAACCCACCACTTTCATTGATGCGTCTCTCCGCAGCAAAATACTTCCTCGTCCATCTGTCTAAGTGGTGGGGACCACATTCTTTTGTCCCTCTGGCACGAGCCTGGTGTTGCACTTTGATGTGGCTGAACTTACAGGACTGTGTTGGGTCAGGTCCTGTTCTAGAAGGAAGCAGGCAGCTGGAAATGGGAGCTCAAGTGGAATGCAAGGAATTGGGTTGTGTGGTAGGGGGCCCCTTCAAGCCTAACAAACTCAGGGAGGTCCAAGGCCTGGTCTGGAGGCCTTGGATAAATAAACCATTGGAGATGACCATGCACTGTGCAGATATCTGCCATCACACCGCCCTCAGAGTCTAAACACAAACTACTTTTTTCTCCTCTTTTTGTCCTGTGTCCCAAATGCTCCCTCAATCCATCTTGACTTTCACATCTATCCCTTTTCTTCTTGGATTTCTTCTTAGCACCTTTAGTACTCGTTCTGTTTCATCTGCTTCTCTACTCCTGCTCTTCCTCTATCCCCCCTTCACCACCAAAATCTCCATTCCTCCAGTTCATCTCTCCCCAGTGGCTCCATCCATCCATCCGTTCATCCGTGCATGCATGGTTGGCCATCCATCCGGGGTTCTGTATGGGCTTTAGGCAGAGCTACAGAACCGCTCTGGCGCTCAGTTGTCTCTTAAACCGGCACAAGGTTCAGGCTGTGGAAGTGTTTATTTATCAAACACAGCTCAGAACACTGTGGCATTTCTTTGTTGCAGTGAAAATGTGGAAAAAGTGACATAAACGATTTAAATGTGTGTATTGTGTCATTCTCTTGTAATCATATTCAGTTCAAAAGCACAAATCAATATTCCAGGACAGAAACACAAATGTCAGCACCCACAGTGACATAAAAAAAAAGTTATGACATATTTGCAAATACCTTATATCACATTGTAAAGAATCACTGAATACTTTAACAAAAAACAAAACAAAAAACTACTTTAAAATCAATACAATTGGAAGACAAAAAAAGATAAACCTTTGATTTCCTAACCCATACTGAAGAAAACATATACAGTCATATAACAGATTACAACAGCAAAAAGAAAAAAGAAAATACCACCACTGAATTTAAAAAGGCAGTTTTTAAAAGCAAAGAGCTACTTTGTACATTTAACACCTCGGAGAGCCCGAAAAGCAAAGTGGAAACTGCCACCCACATTCTCACACAAGATTAATTATGATAATGCATTTCTTTTGCCCTTTGTCATCGTAATGAATGGTTGCCTTTTGAGGTGAAAAACACACAAAACACAGAAAGAGACACAGAGAGAAACACACTTTTCTTTAAGTTTTTGTTGGTGCAATTGTAACAGAGGTATTGTTGGCAGGTGGTACCGCAAACTCCAGGCCTGTTGCTTTAAAACAAACCCCACAACGTCCATTTACGCGAATGTGTAGTCCAGTTTGGGAAAAGGGACATCCATCTACATTGAAATTAAGTAAATGCATATGCAAATGTATATTCATAAAAGAATAAATAAACCAAAGAATTAACATTTGCATTGTTATGAGTTAAAACAAATGGGAGAGCTAAAGCTGGGAGAGAAATTCATCTGTCAGGGTGCCATATTTGGGATCACAGTTATTTAGGTGTGGACATAATTCCTTATGCAAAATGTAGTGAACACTGTTAGAGCAATAAATATGACTTTTGTGGACCAATAAATTAGAAAATCTTATGTGTTTTATACTCATTCAGTTTCGGGCTTTCTAATGCTTATTTTGACAGATAAGAAGCGCATGTAAAAATAGACAGAACATTATCTGACAGTTGAGTGAACGTCCGGTCAGTTCTATCAAAGCTATTACAAAAACATAGACTATATCTATGGGTGTGTTTCTAACAGCGCCCAAGATGCCTCCTTTATACAAGGATTTAAAACAGTCAACCATTATGATCTGTCTGTTGAACACTAATCATTCTAAACACAAAATGCTCCTTCTAAAGTCAACCTATAACTAGTTTTTTTTTCCATTTAAGCTTCTGCAATTGATCCCAATCAAGACCTAAGTCAATATATAGTTAATTAGCCTGGGGGGCCTCCATGGTTTAACACGGCTTAGTCAGTGTGCAAGACATGTTGCCGAGGTTGTTATCCCATACACGTCCCTCTGTCTCCAAACCACACTATTGTTGGCTAAGCGACATAAGCAACTGTTGTATCTGTGAAGCTTGTAAAAAGGCTGTGAGCGTGTTCAGATGTTTAACATGGAGCAGAGTCGGGGTGGTGCTAGTGCATGGGGGTGATCTTTAAAAAGGTAGTGTGTTGGAAGAAAAAAGGAGGGAGGAAATTCATTTGTGGCTGAAGAACACAGAAGACAAATTGAGGAAGTGTTGTGCTAATGTGTAGGGGTCAGCAGCAAACACACACAGGTTTGTGACTGACTGCCACTTGGGTGGGCCGCTCACTCTCTGTCTCTCTGTGCTCACCCACGATCAGCCCTCGAGCCATGAAGCCACCCAGCTACTTAGAGACCCCCCCTCCCCCCCAAACACCCCTCCAAACCAAGAGTGGAGACGCCACCCAACCTCTCTGAGCATCTGCGAGTGTCTATGTATCGCACGCTTGTCTCCGCAGTCTTTCCGAATTCATCCATCTACTACCACTTTACATTTTCCACCTCGCGGAAGCATCTCAAAGGAAAGGAAAAATCTACTTTACTGTCCAATACTTCAGCCCACCTCATCAATCTCACCAAATCAAGGTTCTTCCTCTTCATCCTTCTCTGCTTCAGATAAAGACACAGACGTTTTTGTCCTTTGATTGCAACATCCTCTCAAAAAACAGACGCTCCAGTAAAAACAAGCAGCAGTCAGATCTGAGTTTCATTTCTTGCTTACAACACTTAATAAAGTTTTTGTTGAAAGACTTAATGGTATTTTGGATTTCTGCATTAAGCCATTTAAAGTCATAATATAAAAAAATTATTTAAAAGAGTAATAAATTAAGAGTAAATTAGATTGCATTCAATGAGCCCTACATTTATCCTTTAAGAACTTTAAATTATTTTATAGGATAGAACAAATTAAACATGGAAATGAGTATGCTTAAAAAGTGATTCATATAGGCAGAGGTTTTCTATGCGCTTTTTTTTCTTACAAAATTAAAAACAGCATTTTCTGTTCATAGCCAGAATCCAGAAACATATTGACAGCACTCTGCATTTCACTAATACGCTTGTTATTGCTCTTGTTTGCTACTCCAAACTATAAGGTGTGCACAAAAAAAAACTCTTTTCTTGACCCGTGTCCTAACTCTCCTGCTCAGTGTGTGACAACTGTGCAGCCTTTCTGTCGCACATCTCAGGTGGCACCAGGTGAGGCTGCACACATGGATACATCTACATTGTACATGGACTGCAAAGGGAGTTGAGGGGGGTTCAGCCGCTGTGGCGTTGCGTTGAGAGACTCTGGGGTCTCTGTGTAAATATACAAAGTTTTAACCATACACATGGCTGCCAGATCTCATCATGAGGGAGAAGGGAGAGGTCAGAGTGCGAGACCACTGAAAAGGTTAACGCAGTCAAGACAAAGAGCGCGGGGATCTTTTTAGCTGCAGTTTTTACATTTTGTAAGCTTGAATTTGGCTTTTTTAGTAGTCCATGTGGCAAAAAAAAAACAAGCCAACTCTGGTCACGTTTTAAAGAGATTGCTAGATTGTTATTTATGGCAAATAAACCTATATCTCACATTCTTAAGTTTCTACTGAAATCTTTAGCTAAATGCTCCCTGTCTTGTAAATGCCAAGAATTTTGTAACACATGCTTTCTGTTGATGGTCTGCAGTAAGAATAACCATAATGACATCATTAGTGCCGAGTGTTTTTCAAGTTTAGGTACTCCCTCCAGAAAACTGTTTTCATAGTCTTTAGACTATGAAAACAGTTAGTTGGTTCATCATGTTAAGACTTAACATGATGAACCGACTAATGTGGTCTGAGGATCCACATAATATGAAGCACAAACCAACTTCTTAAAGAAGACGATATGGTCCTTTTTGTCATTTTTTTGCATCTCTTTGTTAAATCCCATTTTGAGGTTGACTTGTAAATCTTCAAAAGTTCTTTTTTTATGAGTCTCTTGATTTTTGTGGCCACCCTTCTATAGAAACAAAGTTGTGCTCAGATTATAGCATGAATATTTCCTCACTTTATGTACAGTGTATGAATACAGCAGCTATGAGTTATTAAAATTGGACCAATGACATAATCTGATTGACTCCTAAAGGTCACAGCCAAAAGGAAATGTGGCACAGTAAATTATACACGCACTCGCACACAAAGCATCCCCTAAGACAGACATCCCTGCCCTCTTCTCATTGCTTCGTGACTGAGGAACTTCTAACCTGTAATTTAAGAAATGCTTTGCCCAAGGAATGCAATAAATCTTGTGACAGCAAAGGGAGCAGAAAGGAAAAGAAGAGAGAAAAAAGCGTCAGGCGCAAGTCAGTTTCCGCCAGCGTGTGTGAGTCTTAGGGTGGGGTGTCGCTGTTAACTGATACAGCGTCAAGCTGGGTGGTCCACTCCCTACGCATACACCATTTTTGTGTACAAATAAACTTATCCCACACACAATTGTAACCCCTCCCACTGCCTTTTTCTCAGCATCTTCACATCTGCGCACTATTGCATATGGAATCATGAGGCAATTACTGAGACTGTCAAAACTAACCAGGAATAACACCAACTTCTATCAATGTTGAATCAGGAATATCAAAATAATAGGAGAAAAAAAAAACATTACTAATACACCGATTTGAGAGGTCAGGCTTTATTAAATTTAGACAATGTACAAAAAGCCTTGAGAAGAACACAAACGGTGTCAAGCTTTGAGAGTCTTGCAGGCTCCTTTCTGATTGGTTAAATTTCCATGAGCTGGTTCGTTCCAACAATGACCTCGTTAGTCCTCTCGGCTGAAAGGTGACAGATAAATGTAATTAATAGCAGGAAAGAAGTGCTGACTTTCATAGTTCTGAGAAATATCACAGCTATAAGATCTTCTAAGTTTAAAAAGGAAACTCCCCCCAAAACCAGCTTCATATATCATTGATCTTGTTGTGAATATGAGACGGCCGTAACATGTTGCATACAGTCAACACGCAGCAGAAAAATGTACTGACCCGAATTAAATGACATTCCAATAAACCATAGAATAACAATTAAATCTATTAAAATAGCACAAAAACACACATGGCAAAATAAAACCATGTGCAATAAGACTACAACATCAAAAGTCCTAAAAGAAAGTCTTGTTTTCTGAATTTTTAAAAACTCCTGTTTTTAAATTTATATTTTTGAGTTTGCTACAGCCATTGTTAAACTCTTTTGTGGATTAATTTATTTGTATTAATTGTTTTTTTCTGTTTTGGGTTGCCTTTAGAGTCAGAATATTATAACATACAATCACTATGGAAATCTGCAGCTCTATCAATATAAACAAACTTATAAAAAAGCAAACGTTTATAGGTTTGAGTTATCTCAAGATCAAATAAATGAGATTGAGTGATGCCGCCAATTGGCTCATAAATGTATGGCTTTTTATGTTTTTTATTATTTTATTTGTTTATTCAGAGACTGTTAACATGGTCAGACTGAGATTGTCCTGACCACTTTGTGAACCTCGCAACAAGAAACAGATAATGCCTGGAACTAAATCTGCCTTCATTCCCTCTGCATCTCTCCAAATCTCCAACCATTTGAGCCTGAATACAGCCTCAGCTCCTAACTTCTCTAGATCACTGAGCATCGCTGCTGATCCAAAGCAAACGGTGGCACGGAGTAATGTTCCATCCACACAGACAGGTTTTAGTGTGAAGGAATCTGCTGCTCGGAGCCGGTTTATACTAAAGGGAGGACAAATGGAGCATGGGACAGCAGTGGAGGAGTAACTGGAGAGAAAGGGAAGAAAACTTACACAATTTGGACTGTTCTTTCCATCACAAATCTGCATTTTCTGAGACCTAATGTATTTGCAGTGCTTATCACTGGAACGTTGACACTTGTAATAATACTATGGGTAAAGCAATTAGATCATTTTTATAAGTCAGCAGTGTTGTAACGTCTCTGTCCATATGACTTTCTGACAAATGCATGCACCCAGGTGAAAATATGTCAGAGTGCCCAGAGGAGATGTCTTATACAAGTGCTATTATCAACACCTGACCGTGTGTGTGCGTGTGCGTGTGCGTGTGCGTGTGCGTGTGTGTGTGTGTGTGTGTGTGTGTGTGTGTGTGTGTGTGTGTGTGTGTGTGTGTGCGTGTTTGGTGGGGTCTAAGGCTGACTGTCAGGGTGGTCCTTAGCTGCTAACAGATTCAGCAGCAGAGTGGGTGTGTAATGTCTTTAGCAGCCTGTAGTCTGCTACAGTAGGTGATGAGAGACAATCACTGCTTTCTTCTCCAATAAAAAAAAAATTATTGGAGGACAGTGGTTTTCTAGTTTATGATCTTTCAAATTATGTAGGTGACTACTACTTTTGAATACAATTTTAAACCAAATACTGCTGGTTATTTTGTGGCTTTATGATTTTTATATAACGCCAAGGAAAGATGTGTTTCATCATTTTTAGTTAATAAAACATCATGCATTAGGTTATATTAAATGCACTCGGAAAGATTTTGAAATCCCCAAACTGTTATTATAAGGAGTATTTGTAGGTTAGACGCAAATGTGTATTTTTACACATACATAATACATTTGCAAAAGATCATTATATAGAAACAGCTTCCTTTTTGATTACTTGATTTTTGATTACAAATAATATTCATTCAAGAATGCTTTTTCTCAGTTTTCTCTTCATTTAAAATGTTTGTACAGAAAATCTGGTCTTTATTATAATAAAATATATATTGTTATGTATTCAATAAGTCATAAGTCAATACAATAGATGACTTATAGCTTTTGGAGACGCATGTTCCTTCTACTTAACCTAAATTATTGTTAAGATTATTTAAGAATAACTATATAAATAATTGGTATGATAAGAATATGTAAAAAAGAAACCTCATGCATATAAAAAACTATAACATTTTTGTATCCTTAATCTCTGGCTGTGCTTCCACTGTTGAACTATCAGCTTCTCTGTCTCAAACATTTTTAGGCCTGTTTAGCTCAAATTCACACTGTTGTTACTTAAAGCACCCTGTTGTTCACTCAATTAGGCTGCTCAGTCTGGTAGCCGGGCTATACGTGTGCATGTGTGCTGAATGTGGCTGCAGGCCGCTGCTGTTGAATTCCGGGTGGTCCTGTTCTGGCGCTGCTCTCTAACCTCTCCATCAATGTAACACACACACAAACACACACACACGCAGCTAGCTTTGGGGACAAGAGGATTAAAGATTTTTTTTTTTAAGTCCTGGACAAATCTCTCTATCACACAGACTGAAGAATTAAGAAACTTTCCTAGTTGACTCAAACAGCTTGGCACTTGCAGATGGATACCACACACATACATTACACCTACTGTGTCTAGCATGCACACGTTCATTCAGCTAGCAAATTTGTATGGCTAATTATATTAACAAACTGTAATAAAAGCAAACATTTTTTTACTTTGTACCACTTACTGTTGTAACTTAAGTGTCATTTACTTTATAAAAGGAAACCATATCATTTTTGCAAAAAGTACAATTGCTCTAAATTCCCACCAAAATAATATAAAAGATTTTTTTTGTGTGTGTGTGCTTGTCACATAATCTTACATTCAGCTTCGATCCGTTGTCCGTTTCCCACCAGACAGTATTTAAGGTCTGCTCCTCGGCCAATGACAGCATTACTGCAAATCACACTGCCCTGGATATTGCACCTGAAGAAAAAAACAACCAGTGACGTTACATTATAAATAGGATACTATCTATACTATATAAATAGGAAATAAGTTGTTAAATTGGAAGTAGTGTTCTTGTGTCGCAGTAGTGCTGTTTTATGGTCTAAATTAAAATTAATTTATTTTAAATGTTTAAAACTCAAGTAAACAGGAACATTTAGTTACTTCAATAAGATTCTGCACCTGCTTAAATATCCTGGTACAGGCTGGTGACCAAAAAGAATAATTAAGATTAATATTTTACTGGGATAGGTTGAGTTGACGTATTATTTTTTTTTACAACTATGCTGTTTACACTCTAGTCCCATGGAGGGTTCAGCATGTTTACTGTTCATTCTGTTTTTGCTTTTCGGTACACAGCTCCGAGAACATTCACACTGTGGGCAACCCAATGACAGCCGCAGCCTTTCACTCTTGGTTGTTCCAAAGCAGAGGTCAAACTGACAGAAGGAAAGATCCCCATTAAGGATCCTCCCACCTGTTGGGAAAACTCAAACTCACCCAATGGACTGACGTTAATGACATTACATTAGCATTTATATTAAAGAACAACAGCGGCTTGGACTGTGTGTGTCTGAGTGCTGGTTAGGACCGTTTGGCTCGGACTTGCTTTACCACCTGAGCTGGCGTTGCTAACCCACCGTGCATTCTTAGGCACAGCCAAACCATCACCATAAAATTCTTGGACAGGAGACACAGACTGTCTTGTCTAACCATGTAGAATGTGGACGGCTAAGTAAATGTCTGTGAGAGTGTTTCAGAAACTGGAGGAGACCAGCAGAGAACACATGTTGCTCTTGCCCATGCAGTGACGCACACTCGCTTGGCCCAGTGCACTCCACACATATACTAGCTTGTATCGAGCCTTTCTATTGAGGACGTTTGTCCTAGAGGGAGAGCTGGTGCTGCCTTGGAGGTGGTGGTAGTTGGTGATGGGAGATTACAAGATTCAGAGTTTTGTAACATTACAGACAGGGCGGCATATAGTGAGACCACCAAAGAAGCCTCGAAGCTGAAACACCGCTAATTACTAACACCAGGACTCCTCCCTGTCACGACCCCCCCACCCGTGCTTCTCTCACACACGTCAACCCCCACTCCTTGTGCCAACCCCCCCTCCCTCGCTGTAAAGCTGACCCCTACTATCCCCCTTCCCAAACATGCAGCGCTTTGTCAACAAGCTCTGGTCAGCTCCAAACAAAGAAAGCAGAAATGTGAGGGGTTTCTGCGACATGGCCGGGGTCTGCTAATCCCCTCATACTGGCTCTTTCTTTCCCTCTTTCTCCTTCCTTCTTATGTTCGCAAAGAAAGAAAAGGAAGAATTGCAATTTCTTTCGTGCGCGCCTTTCCCTATTCTCTAGTTCTTTCATGCCTTTGTGCGTACACCTACATGGGCATCATGAGGGTCCCAATGCAGACGAGCTGGGGTCCCTAAAAAGGGTTAAGACAAAATGGAGATAGACAGAGCGGACAGGGGAATATGGCAATGAGGCTCTGATGGAGAAATCAAAAGGTTCAAGTAAAAACCTGAGGTAATAGAAGTAGAGATGGTGAATGTGTGAATTAAAACTTTGTCCTGAAAAGACAAAGGACTTTGTCTGAGAGACTGCCATCATTCAACAAAGCACTTACACAAATAGATTCAAGTTGAAGTACAGAATTACAAAAAAAAAAATCACAGAAAATCATCTACAATCATCAACAACCTGATTAATTTCAGAACACCCCAAAAAATAGTCACAACACTTACTTATGCTCCTGATTCCTCCCACAACTTTCCCATGACTGGTTAACTATACTCCAGGTCTTTTGGGAGGGGTGAGAACCATATAACTAAAATGGCCTCCAGTCCTGTGTGGGCTCTTAAAAATACCATGCTATATATATATATATATATATATATATATATATATATATATATATATATAAATACCATGCTATATATATATATATATATATATATATATATATATATATATATTTTTTTTTAGCCATTATACTTTTAAAATCCAAGGACGGCATTTTAGGAGGCAATATGGTGCGCCACAAATTCCATACCCAGTGGGGACTCTGGTATTAGTAAGTAAATCTGCAGTTAAATGAAATATATGAATGTTGTGTGATTCAGTTCACTAGCTCTGTGTTTGTTTGGAACTGGTCTGGCTGGTTGCACACCAATAGATGCATTGTTAACGCGGCACTCCCTGTTTGACCCCATAGAGGATGGAAAACAAAACCTGCTACACCTCCCATCAACAGACACACACACAACTCATAATTGCTTGTGGAAATATGTTAAAATGTTAGTTAAGAAATAAATGAAATAAATAAATAAATGCAATAATAATTTATGTTTGATCAACACAATTAGCAAAAAAATTGACACAAATTAATGCAAAATTTGTATGTAAAATAGATTTTTGATATGACACATACTTGAAAATGTGATATATTATAGTATATTCTTACCCTTCCTCAATGGTAACACTGTGCATAATGATGGAGTTGGTGACTTTGACCTTCTCTCTAACAGATGTGAAGTTTCCAATAGTGGACCTCTTGATTGATGTTTTGTCTGCGATCTGACACATTGCTCCTATGATGCTGTCTGAACTCATCTGAGGAACACACATAACGGCACATTAAAGCTAGAGAAGATAACTTAAATGCCGACTGATCTGACAATACTTCTAGTACACACCTGACATCTTTCAGAAATGTCAGCAGACAGGTGGACCGCTGGCTCCTCAGACAGCTTTGGGGCCTGGTTTAGCATAAAGATTAAAAACTTGAGATAATTCAATTACTTTAACAATCCTGAACTGGAGCACAAAAATAGTCCAGAGATACAATATTAGTCCAAAAGATACAATATGAAACAAAGCTGCAGCATAGGTCACATTATCTTCTCATACATCTGGTAATTTAAATATATAATGAACACTTAAGGTTTCTGTGTGACTAACCAGTCTGTTTGCCTCGATATAAGCTGCAAGAGTGTTAACGCGGAAGCATAGGCCTTGGTCCATGATGTGAACGTAGCAGCGCAGCTTTCCTCCGTGGTATGCCTCACTCATGTCACCGTGGTGGTCGTTCCAACAGGATCGCTCATGAGCCAGCTGAAGGAGTGCCTCATCGTTGGATGTGATAAGGAGCTCTAGACAACATGAGAGGGAGATGTCGGAATTAGGCATTTTTCTGAATATTTCGCTTAATGTGTTGGGCAACAATAATTCAAAATAGAAATATGTCTGACCATGATTGGGTTGGATGTCACTCTTCTTATGACTCTGATCTTCTGTGTCGTTAATTTTAGGACTATTAGTTGTTTTTGAAAATTGCTTGCGTACCAAATAAGGCACCAACTCCCCACGGATTGATGAGATAGATCTAAAACAGAAATGTTTTTTGGGGGGAAACATAAGGTAAAGTTTTAACAACTTCCCATTAAGTTGAATTTTAGCTGATGACAGAGTTACAATTGGGCATAGCATTTATAGTATAATGCAATAAAACATTACTTTTTGGGCAACACTCAAAACACATAAAAACGTTCAAAATTATTTTAATGCTCTGTTATTAGCCACTGATCCCATGGGTCAAAGGACATTAATCTACCAATATATAATTTACAATGTTTCAGTAAACTCCATTTTATATGATCCAAATCCATTTCTGCTTATTTTATTTATTTACTGCCAACACATTATCTAATTAGAAAAAAAACTTAATTGTAGCAAATTGTCAACAAACAAAAAGTAAATGAGATTATTTATATATTTGCCATTTAGTAACCGGGCAGTAGCTAAAGCTGAACTATGCATGTCTTTCTGTGTAATTTTCCTGACTTTGTTTCTTTTTCCTCTTTGTACTTCTCAGCCCAGAGTTGCTCTTCACCAGCCTTCACCCACTTTCCTCTTACTCTCTGTGTCTTTTAAAGGGAAATTAGAATTTCCATCTGAATGACATGGGGAAAAACAACAGTTACTCTGTCTATGTCTACCTTTGAGTGAAAGACATTGAACAAGTATGAAGGAAAAAGGGAGAAAAAAAAAAACTCTGAAAAGAGTGACCAAAAAAAGAGCCAAGAATGAGACATTTTTTAGTCTTCTTGTGAGCGAGAGATGATAAATTACACGGCAGTGGGTGCATTAGTGAAACAATGACATAAGATTTTTAAACCAACAACATAACATCTCTATAGTAAATGATTATGTTGAAACAGAACTCTTGCCACAACAGCAGAAGAGTTTGTGTGTGACCCCTGCTTCAGAGCTGTGTAAAATGAACAATATGCACCCTTTAAAAGGCATTTTAAAGGGTGCCTAAAGGGTTTAAATTTCATTTTCATGCCTTGCCTATAGAGTATCATCATTTTTGACTGTCTATGTCAGATACCTTCACATCTAGAGTTGGGCAATTACAGGGGGTGCCTGTGACACTGCTTCACTTTGGGGTTAAAGGCCTAACAGCCTACCTCAGTGGCACATAGTAAAACAAATAAACACCTGGCTAGAAAATCCTGCTAATAGGACCTTTCAAAGCCTTGCATACTGTGTACAGCGTTTAAGCAGCAAACTTGAGTGACTGTGAGCTGTATAGCCCCATATGTTCTAAAAAAAATCTGTTGGTGGTCAGCCTACACATGTTCAACATGTAAAAGGCTGCTTGATATTTGCAGTGAAAATGAGGAACTAGTTCCTATAAAGCGTAAGAACTTACTTGTTTTCAGAAAGAAAGTCCACCACAGCTTTTTTGAGACAGTAGAGATGAGCATCCACAAGACCAGTTTTGATGTGCATGCGGGGATGTCTGGATAATAAAAAAAAATAGTTGGTATGTATAACAACTTAACTTCTTTTCTATGTATGTCACATTTCAACTCTTTTCCCTGAAAGCAGATAGATTATGGATTTGTTGTTGTGTATTATATACATGCTCCAAACTCATGAGAAACAGCCTAGGCTACTTGGGGGGGACTATTTTCTTTGAATCTCTATAATGCATGCTGTTTTTATAAGTTCTGTTTGCTTCTCATTTACCAACCCCCCTTTTTAATCTTCACATGCACAGGAATATTTGATGAAAACCAGACGACATTAAAGTCACAGACTAGTGACATCTGTCCATTGTCCTGTATCAGGCACCGTAGATGTGGACCCACAGAGACCCTGTTATGAGAAGGCTGCTGGTGAGACAGGTTTATGTTGACTTGGGGCCACATACACATAGACAATAACTCACTCAAACACACGGTGGCCCTGAGTTTGAACATGTGACATTTATGAAGCGAGAGCCAATGGAAGCCATTTCAACCTCCAAGTTTCAATAAACAAATCAGCTCTCACCCCTTCATACCTATCCTCCTCTTCCTCTGCCCTCCCAATCATTACATAATAAAAACTGCAGGGTGCACTCAATCAGAGCAGTGCTTTAACATGTTGTAGACCATTTACTACTAATCACATACACCTTGCATTAGTGTTCAATAGTTTGGGCATGTTGCACCAATTTAACAAAGTGATTTAAATGTCTGTGTTTCATTACAAGAGCAATAACGTAATGCTGACTCAAAATCAAAAGCAGACATGATGATTGCAGATCACTTTGAGGTTTAAAAGCTGTTTATTTATTAATGATATATTATGGATGGTCAAAAGTGTCAGAATTATTACTTGCATTTCAATGTTCTCCCAAAATCCCAATTCACATTTGGCTTGACATTTAGGCAGAATTTCCCCCCACTTATACTTCTGTTTTGCCTTGGTCTCGGACTTAAAATCAATCCAAGACCAGAACTGATCCATTTATCAACATCATTATTGTGATTGGATAGAAAACACTGAATGGAAAACATGTTTTTTGTCTTTGTATGAATGGATGATGCACTTGTGGTGTTAGATTTGACTGAATCTCAGTCTTTAAAAGTCATGGTTGGTGCACTCAAGTCTCTTTCTTGACTTGGGTTTGATTAGCATGGTGTGATAAGAAGATGTATGCTAATAATTAAAATATTATTATTATTATTATTATTATTATTATTATTATTATTATTATTATTATTATTATTATTATTATTATTATTATTATTATTATTATTATTATTAATAATAATAATAATAATAATAATAAAAGCTGGTCCAAAGTAACATGTCATCTATACATCTGTGCAATGTCTTTTGTTTCTTTCTTTTCAATAATAGCTAGGTTTTCCTACAAGCTTAAATCACTTCATTTCCCAAACAAGGGTAAACATCTTTCATTTCCACCCAAAAGCATCACATGATTTCCCATCACTCTGGGAGATATAGAGCTCAGTGTTAAGGGAACACAAATTTAGTGCCTCTGCAGGCATGATGATGACTCAACTGCAGATTAATGACTACTAAAGTACCACTTAAGTCCTCAGTGGAAAGAGGAGTCCCATCTCTTTCGCACACACACGCTGTAATGTCTTATTTAGTTTCTTCTAAACCCCAGCAGATCATGACTCAGACACTGCAGAATGACTTTAATACCCTCATTAGCCAGGTTTTGCCGTTAGATCCAACAGTGCTGAATGGGTTTACAACTTACTTATATAGCCAATGCTTGCCTCAAAAAGGTGGAAGGTGGATTGTGCTAATACCAGGCTGCGTCTAAAACTATTTTCGGAGTCATATTTTGCTGCTGGGTCAAAGTGCACATTGGGAGCTACTCTTAAACACCTGCAGTAATTAGGTGTTAATATAGGCATTTCACATCATGAGTATGTTTTAAGAGAATTGTAATTAGACAAACTAATCAAAAATGGCACAAAGCACTGTGTAATTACAAGAAACATTAATTCAACAATAAACTTTTTTTTTTTTTTTTTTTAAAGGATCAGCCTAAGAACCAAAGCGTTAGCACAACACAGCCCAGGTGGAGCTGAACTGAATGAGAAAGAATCTCAGCTAGTCTTTTCACACTGAGCAAGCTATTTTCAGGTCAACCAACATCATATGTGCAAAATGTTTGGAGCCAATGCACCACAAGCCATATGGAAAAAATAATGAAAGACAAATCACATGGCAGATTTTTTTTTTTTTTTTTTTAGAACGTTGTCTTGTCCGGTTATACAAACTAAACAAAGCACATATTTAAACAAAATGGCTTTAAAACGGCAGTGTACGTCCTCTCCTCTACATGTGCATGGATTCTCCTGATGGGTAAAACAGTCGGATCAAATGACCTACTGGTGGGTTAAAGAAATACATGAAACTCTGGAATTTGATTACAACCTACAGCAATAAAAAGTGTTTGAGTCATGTGTTTGTGTTTCATCTGTGTGTGTGTATAAATAATTTGAGATGATTTAAAAGGTTATGAATCTATCAAAGAAAGCCAGAAATGTTTTGCTGTGGGCTCAGTGTGTTTCCATAACATTGTGACAATGTGTGAGTGTTTTTTCTCCATCAATGTCCACCTCCAGGTTTAGTTCAAAGTTTCTGTGCGAGTTCTTGCAAGCATGGCTCCGTGTGAGTGTGTGTGTGTGTGTGTGTGTGTGTGTGTGTGTGTGTGTGTGTGTGTGTGTGTGTGTGTGTGTGTGTGTGTGTGTGTGTGTGTGTGTGTGTGTGTGTGTGTGTGTGTGTGTGCATTTGGAAAAAAAAACCTGCATGCAGCTGCTTAACCCCCCTCCTCTTATTGGCCAGAATTTACAGTGGCTTTGGCTCCATGAAGTATTTACGAGCTTCCAAAACACCCGCTCGCCCATACACGAGCATTTCAGAAAGTGTAGAATTCCTAGAACTAAAATCCCACACATCAACTTTATAAAACATTGCAAATTATACCATCTATCACAGACCGACCACATTAGTGGAAATAGAAATTGAAGAACATAGTTTCATTTTAAATAGTCAAATACCAAATTGAGATTGCAAAAAGAAAAATGCAAACAATTTGTGACTCAAGAGATTGAGGGACATATCTTCCTGATTAAAACACAGGTATCTGCCAGAGACAGAAGCTCATTGAGGGACGTGTCCAATTCACCTTTTTTAGATTTTCAGATTTTCAGATTTTCAGGCCAAAGACAATGGTACAAATAGGCAGGACTTATGTGTGACATGTGTTTTGCTTTTAATCACAGGGCTTTCCTCCAGTGCAGCTCCAATTAGACAAACCTATACTGTCTTATCACTCATTTTCTTTTAAACAAAGTCACTTACATCCAGATAAAGATATATTTTATAATTTTTTGGGCAGAATTTTTATGTCTATGTCAGGTGCTCTGTGCTCTACTCTGTATCAACACGAGAGGAAAAAGTGGTATGTTTTAGACTATTTAAATTTGGCAATGGACTAAAGACAGAAGAAACCACACAGGGATTTTTCTTTTCTCAACCACATGGACACTGCATGATCACTTCAGCTTCAAAACAAGCTCTGGAGCATGGTTACAAGTGGAAAGTAGCGCGGGTCTCAGCCAGACAGAGCAGACAGCAGACAGGTGTCACACCTGTGAAAACTTGGTCCAAGCCCAGGCAGAGATGAGGAATGTGGATAATAACAGCACCAATAAGTTTGGGACTGTATTTTCGGATGTTTTAAACCACAGATCTAAGGTCCTGATCAGGCTGCGTCTCAGTGAGTTTCCACTGTTCTGCTTCTTCAGCACCGCTTTCTCCTGCTTTAAGCTAAATTTGTACTTTTCCTCTGCCTCAAACATAACATGTACATTTTTATTTAGCCATGCGCTGTCCTGATTGTAGCATAATGATTTTCTTCAAACCAGTGCTTTTATGCTTATAAGTCGTAGTTGTAAAAAAGATAAGTAAGTTGGTAGATTAGTTATTCATTAGTAATGTTTCGGGATTTAAGCCTTAATTATTTAGAGAATATTTAATTTCTTATTTATTTTAAATAAATTAAACCAATAAATTAAATTTTATTAAATTATGATTATTATTATAATTATTTTTATTTTTGAATACAATCAGCAATTTAATAAAATGAATGAATTTTGTATTTTTATTTTACCACAGCACAATAATAATAACTTCTCATTCTAATTGAATCTAATAATGTCTGCATCAGTCCGTGGTCATGCAGCTAAATTCAGATGAAATGGGCTTTAAACAACACAAAACACACTGCTGTTGACTTGTGCTATGATAAAGATCAGCTGTTGCTTGTTGATGCAACCGCCTGCACCACACCATGCCTCGCTTTTTAAACCACCACCCCTCACAGTGCTGGCAGAGTCACAGATGGACAGGAGGTAGCTGCATCGGACACAGGATAGCCAATATACCATTGTCTTGATCACCGCCACGCCTGAACCGCCGCAAGATACAGACCTGAAAGTTTTAGTTAGATTTTGTAGAAGCCTGAAGAAATATACATATCCATCCATCCATCCATCCATCTTCTACCGCTTATCCGGGGCCGGGTCGCGGGGGCAGCAGTCTAAGCAGAGAAGCCCAGACTTCCCTCTCCCCAGACACTTCCTCCAGCTCTTCCGGGGGGATACCGAGGCGTTCCCAGGCCAGCCGAGAGACATAGTCCCTCCAGCGTGTCCTAGGTCTTCCCCGAGGTCTCCTCCCGGTGGGACATGCCCGGAACACCTCCCTAGGGAGGCGTCCGGGAGGCATCCGAAACAGATGCCCGAGCCACCTCAGCTGGCTCCTCTCGATGTGAAGGAGCAGCGGCTCTACTTTGAGCTCCTCCCGAGTGACCGAGCTCCTCACCCTATCTCTAAGGGAGCGCCCGCCACTCTGCGGAGAAAGCTCATTTCGCCGCCTGTATCCGGGATCTTGTTCTTTCGGTCATGACCCAAAGCTCATGACCATAGGTGAGAGTAGGAACGTAGATCGACTGGTAAATCGAGAGCTTTGCCTTACAGCTCAGCTCCTTCTTCACCACGACAGACCGGTACATCGACCGCATTACTGCAGAAGCTGCACCGATCCGTCTGTCGATCTCACGCTCCTTCCTTCCCTCACTCGTGAACAAGACCCCGAGATACTTAAACTCCTCCACTTGAGGCAGGAGCTCTCCACCAACCTGGAGGGGGCAAGCCACCCTTTTCCGACTGAGAACCATGGTCTCAGACTTGGAGGTGCTGATCCTCATCCCAGCCGCTTCACACTCGGCTGCAAACCGCCCCAGTGAACATTGAAGGTCCTGGCTTTTTTTCCAAGCCAGGAAATATACATAATATAGAGCTATTTAAGGAGTGGTGTGTGGGTAACTAGTAGTTTTAGTAAAACCTTTCTATTACTACTATTCCCCTTTCATTTTTTAATGCTACACAACAATGAAGACAACAGTTTGCTTTTCGGTTAAATCCAGACAGCGAGGGTTATGGACACAACAGTGGATTTTGCAAGTGTTTTTGTCAAATATTATTTTTAAAGGGTTTAATATTATTATATTAATAATAGGAATAGACTTGTATTTATATTAAATATATATTGACAGACATGGATTGAGTATTGAGCAGAGGTAATGTTGCTGTTTCCAAAAATTATTTCAGTGTACAAATTCAATCTAACCTTTAAGAATTTAACTTGACTTACTTTCTCATGATAGACTTTCTCATCGACAGTCCATCTTCCAGATCTGCCTCATTGGCCATGAAGAGCAGCCTCTTGCCCGAATGATCCACACCCACAAAATCTCTCTGCTCAGCTGAAAAACATTATCTATGAATGTCATTACAGAACAAGTTGCAAAATGGAGCATCTCTCAACTCTTTTTGCTGTTACCCGTTTTTTTCTTGCCCTTCTGGCCTGGGACAGTCTCTGTAAATTCATGGGTTTGGCTCATTAGCATGGCCATGGTGGCATTGTGGGCGCGGAACAGATCGACCACTTCGTGAAGAGCCACATCTGTTATGAGGTCACAACTCAACACCAAGATGTCCGTCTGAGGGTTGAAAAGAAACAGTACAATCATTACAATAAACCTGTCTGAGGTTTTGCATTTTATGAAAAGGTTTACACACACACACACATGAAAGTCATCTCCACTTGCAGTACAGATTTAAACTCTGCAGTAACAATTCTTAACATAAACCACTTTACTTTAAAAAGTTGCACAAACCTAAAAGAACAACTCAGAAATCATTGTTCTTGGTCAGTAGTGAAGTATTACTTGTGAATGGGCCAAACCAAAGCACTTGCATACACACTTGTAGTAGGCTCTGTGTTACACTCACTTAAACAGTCTGACAGTAAGCAATAAATCCTGTCTTCTTTTCCAGTTTTGGAAATGCATAATTATTAAACTGTCAATCAATGTGCAAAATTTTCCTTTCAGAATAATCACAACATAAAGTACAATGCAGAAACCTAATATGTATATGTTGTATTTCCACTAATTTAAACAACATATTTGATGTCTGCACTGAATGGCTGACCATTTAAATTACATATGCCCAAAATCTACATTATAATAGAGTAGAGAAATTACAAGATTTCTATGCCAATATTAAGCACAGTTAAATTAAACAAGAGGAACAGAATGCCTTCTTTGAGTCTTGTAACTGGTCTCTATAGACTCTACATTTCAGCATGTATCCATGTTTACATTTGTGTGTCTGTGTGCGGTATCCATCTGTCTATGTAGAGATCTGAGCTGTCAACATGAGGACTAATCCCACCATTAGTGCCAGATGCCCAAATGTCGCAGTGAAAAGAAGAATGCCAGCATTAGTTAGAACTACATTGATACAGGAAAGGGTGCCGCTATTATTGTTGAAAAGGAACAATTTTAAAAGGGTCAGAGTTCATGTAGCTGGCCCAGTGGTACCTCAGATCATAACCTGTTCTGAATCTGGCGACAGGAAACTGCCCTGGCCAAGCTGGTGGTGTCTGCAGCAGATCTACCAACACTGAGCCTTTTTTCAACTCTTCACTATCACACAGCCCCACACACACACACACACAGAAACAGAACAAGCATGCATGTTTCCCACACACGCTGAGGCGACTGCAGAGTGGAGTCAGCTGGAGAGCCACAGACACTTTGGCCTTTCAACAGCCACCATCTCTGGACAGGTCAGGACCACACATGCACAAACAATCCCACCAGTCTCTGACATTACTCTACTTCCCAATGCAAAACACCGTCTCAAGGCAGTTGAAGTATGGGGCTATTATTGTAATAAAATGTGAAGCAGTACCAAGAGTGCATTTTTGCATGTGTGTAAAATGTACATTAAGATTTGTTTTGGAAATTTGTGTTTACATTTGGTGTATCTCTGGGTTTGTTTGTCCAGAGTTAAAGCATAAATCAGAATAATGTGCCAGCAAATGACAGTGACAAGCTCTGATTTCTTCTGAAAGTTGGCAGACCCCATGAGGCTGTTGACTTGAGGACTAGCCTAGTAGAAATAGCTACTTAGTCATTTGTGTGTTGCAAAATAGAGCAACATGTTTACAGAGCCACGGGTTACTTATTGAATCATCTTATTTTAATTAAAAAGAAATTATCTCTTGCCACTTTAACTACTTACTTTAGTTTTCAATGCTATATCCACAGCCTGGGAGCCTAAACATGGAGTAATAAAACCCATGTTTACAAAATTAAAAAAATGTATGTACAAAACTGTATGGGCAGGAACGTAGTAAAAGAAATTGTATCTATGAACACTTTCAGCCTTTTGAGCATTTACAGAATGATCAATTTACACAATCTCTGACAATGTTCACAATAATTCATTCATACTAACCGTTTTTAGTCATTGCTGAACATAAGAAAATGTGTGATTATTGTTTCAAATTATAATTGAGAAGCGCAGAAGGATAGAAAAATCTTGTAATGTTTTGAGTTATGTGAAGGATGCAGTCCAGAAAATGTTGCCCTTTGCTTAGGAGGGAGGCAGCGGAAGGGATAAGATGAGCCCAGAAATGAAGAGGTAAGAAGATGAATCTGGATTTTTGTGCACAATTTTTACAATTCCACAATCCAATAGATGACCGATCTAGATTACATTTACATTTAGTCATTTAGCAGATGCTTTTATCCAAAGCGAATTACCTTAGTAAAACTTTAGATTAGTGTAAAAAGGGTCAGAATATGCTTTTGACAAACTATATTGTGCTGCACAGCTGAATTTTGACTTGTCCTGTGCCTCAGACGCTACCCAAAGCTGACTTTTAAATTGGCAAAGGGTATCTATCTACAACCTACTGAGTCTGTATACACACAAACTGCCAGGTGATTAAGCCCAATGATAATAAAGAAGAGGGTTTGGGCATATAAAGAAGTTCTTATGAAGGGCGTTATTCACTGTGAGGATTCTTAAGCAACAATGAGAAATATCCCTCTATTTTTGTCTCTGTTTGAATAGTAAATAAAATAAAATATGTCACTTATAATCTCTCTTTTCAATAATCAAGAACGATGAACTCCTTTGCTTAGCTGAAGTGTACACTGATTCCTGTAAGCATTTTGTTTGAGAGGTTACAACAAATCCCTTCGTGGGAGTGCGTTTATGTAAGGAGATGAGTGAGTGCGTATGTCTATACTGTACTCGTGCATCAGGTTGACAGTTTGAGTGATTTCTGTGCTGGGATTTGGCAGGCCATGGTTATGGTGCTTCGTCACCCTCCAGTGTGTCAGTGAGTGTAACTCAATGCCTCTAATCTAACAGGCTGCTCAGAGGATTAGGAACTTGCCTCTTCTCTGTGGAAGCATGCTGGAGCTAGTCCTGTTTAAGTGTGTGTAGCTGTGTTGGGTTACGCTACGCAACTATTTAGAAAAAGACAATAAGAAGAATGTGCACTAACCCATTCAAATGGATAAGGCAAAAATATTTTACTCACCTGTCACAACAACTTCTGATTCTTCTTTTAATAAAGAAAAGTCATTTGAAATCAAACTAAATAATGTCTGTCAGGAAAGTTCTTGCAAAACATATTTAATAAAAGAACATTATTTTCCACTGCATTATTTGAGCCATTTTGATTTCTAACATGTTGAGGTTTTCTACAATAACTACATATGTTATCTGGGAAAAAAGTGCAAGCAAATTGATTCAAACTCAGCAATTGTAGCCCAACAACAGTAATATTCAATATTCTAACAGTATGCACAAGGGACTGCTTCTCAAGTGCTTTCAACTAGACACTATTTACAAATCTGTTCATGATGACCGGAGGCCAGTCAGAACTATGGCATATACCCTGCCGTACCCAAACACAAATGATGCACAGATGTGGGATGAGAATAAATGGTGCACTGGGTAAACTGGCAGCATAGGGAGTTTGAGTTTTAACCATGAGCTCATCTGTTTAAAGAGAATTGGATGAAGGGTAGGATGGAAGGATCAGCGAGCAGGATACAGAGGAGACTGAGAATGGGGGTCAGGGATATCGTGTCAATATGGAAGCAGTGCATGTCTGTGAGTATTTTTTTTTAAAAAAGTGAAATGAGGCACTTCGGCAGCCCTGGTCATTCAGAGAAAAGTACAGCATGTCTCCTTGGTCATTAAAACATTAAACAAAAAGGCCACAATGACCTCTTTTTTGTTTCTTACTTATTTCAATTACTTTTTACTTTGTGCATTCTCTTTTTGTCAGTGTCCTTTCATTGTTAATAACAATAACATTTATTTTTTCAGTTTACAGGTAGAAAATATATACAGACCTTAATTTTCTGCTGGATGTGTCTAAGAGTGTCTGCAGTGCCCATGTCTCCATCTTCCTGGATACAAACTACATCCAGTTTCATCTTGACCTCCTTTATTTTCTGGTCTGTGCTCATCATCTTCTGGACCTCTTTTGTGGTTATCACTATCACCTCTGAAAACACAAAGGCAACATACTTACAAAATAATATATATGCCTTTACAAAAAACAGACTTTGGGACACAAATCCCTTTATCTCATTTTAAAACTTAAATTGACCCAAAACTACCGCTCTGCTTTTTATAAACTTTGTGACAATATTACTGTACTATTATATGCATCTAAAACATTGGAGGGTTTATCTGGTTTAATTAGCTTTGTCTGCAAAAAATCTGTTCTAGTGGGCATTTGTTCGCTATAGCCATTATGTCAGACTAGTAAAACCAAATTGCAGGGCTTTGGGCACACTGTAAATTTCAGGCCACACAGGATGATTATGTATAGAAAGGTAGTTTTATTTAGGGCAGTGAGGACTTACAGGCTCTCATAATAACAGCCCTGTTTACCAGCGAAAATGGCACACAGCAACAAATCCCTTTATAGGACCACAGATCCTAGACCTTGCGCTTGCTACACCAGAAAAAAACGACGGAAATCTGGGCTTTAAATCTTGATAGGAAAGTTAGGTTAGCTAGGAAATGCACACCTGACAATAGCTTATGATGTGATGACAAGCTATTTAAAGTGAAATTTGTAATAGTTACATGTTGAACAATGTTCACTATTTCAAATGTGCCAGGATTTCTGTTAATGAACCACATAACCTATTTGACTATTTGACTCATTCAAATAAAAATGTTCAACTATTAAAGATTAGGTTAAATGCCTCAAAATTCCATGTTTCAGTTAATGGAGCAAACCAAAAAAATGTCCAGAGTAAAAATTGGGTACTTATAGGGTCCAGTGAGGAGAGATGTGAGACGTGTCATTTATGTATGGAATGCTACCAGACACTTGAAGCTCTGCTCTGAAACAAACTTAAAACATCTCCATCAGCTAAGGTCCTTATAGCAATTTGTCATAAATTTGCTACGTTTGATTGACACTGTGTATGAATTTAAATATCTCAGGGGCATTGCAGATTAAAATCTCAATTTCAAAAAAACACATCGAGAATGACCAAAAATATAAAGTATAACTTGGCAAACATGAGAAATTCTATACCTCGACTTTTCTTTGAAGCACCCAAGACATTTAGGCATGTCCTCATTTTTTCCCACTTGTCCTATTGTATTACCTGTTGGAGGCAAGCTGGAGAAACCTCAGATCTTTAGAGCCAGTGTAAAAGCAAGCTTTAAAGGACTGGGATAAAAAGCCATTTAGAAAAACATCACTTTATGAGCTTTGAAGATTTTAGAAAGTTTTTCAAATCTCTGTTTAGTGTACAGCATTAAATGGTTTAGCTCCAGGCTCTTTATTGAATTATGTCTGTTATCATTCTGTGAGCTCTCTAAGATCCACTAGAATAGCATCTCCACATGACTCCATTGTACCCTTTGTCACTCAGCTTTTGGACAGTCAGCATATTTAAGGCTACTACACAGTGGAAAAGGCTGCCTAATGCTATAAAGACATGCACTTCTTTCGGAAGCTATAAATCTGACATAAAGAAACTTCTAAAAAATAATCAGCAATGCAACCACCACTAATTACAAATATTCTGTCTTTTATTAGGTTATTCCATGGTACAGACGGATTTTTGTCCGTCTGTTTGTATAGCAGATGGAGGAGAAAAGGGGGGGTTACTGTATGAATATTGTGCGTGACTACTCTATTTCATGTTGTCTGTTTGTTCTGATTGTTAAATGTCATGTGGGTTGTAATGTACCCTGCCGAAGGACTGCAGATGTTAATTAGCCTAAGGCTAATTCTGGTACAATGCATCAAATGGCAACATTTATGTTAATGTTATGTTGTGAGGCTCAGTGGAAGAACAGTTGTCCTATAACCAAAATGTTGGCATTTTGATTCCCACTCTCCCCACAGTTCATACTGTCGTGTCCTTGGGCAAGACACATAACCCACCTTGCCTCGTGGTGTTTCAGCTGTAACACTGGTGGGTGAATGGAAGCTTAATGTAAGTTGCTTTGGATAAAAGCAACTATTAAATGTAAAAATTGTCCCTTATAACAGATAAACTATACATTTTTTCACTTAATAAACACTTAATAAATACAAAACATCATATATTATTGTAGTACTGACTGATATGTTGATGAATTGAGTAATTGACATAATCATTTGGAAACATATAATGTAATGATTGTAGATATCCTACCTTCAAATCCTACTCTTTCCAACAAGTTAAGGGGGTACCAAATAACAGGCCTATTGCCAACAGGTAGCATTGGCTTAGGGGTGTTGTAAGTTAATTCAGTCATGCGAGAGCCCCCTCCGGCTGCCATCAACACTGCCTGCAGCTCCATGATGTCTGATGGAACAAAAATATACAAGAGTTAGTTAGCACGGAGGGAATAAGGAAGGGAAATTGACTACAGACAGAAATTGAAGATGTCTATGACAGCAACAATGGCTTCACAGCTGTATTCTAATTTACACAGTGTAAAAATATCTTGGACACTGCTGTCATTTTTTCTAACTCCTGCGGTAGTTACACAGACACATGGTTGAAGCAAAAGCCTAAGTCAGTTCATTACATACTATAAAAGACCAACTTCCACATAGCTACGTAAAATCCATGCATACCTTTCAGGCTCTTCTTGTTCGCCGTTAACAGATTGTCAGTGGCGATGACAGCGACGGCAGCGCATGGATGAAACTAGTTGCTGTCACTGTTGTTAGCACTTTGCTAACAGTTAGCACCGCGCAGCACGCACCTCCGCTGCTCCAATAGCCGTTTAAAAACACCTAAGCTATTTTTCTGAATCAACTAAAAACGGACTGCAAGAAACGACAGGGACAGAAACAAAATTACGCGTTTAAAAAAATACTACAAGCTAGCATCTAGTGTATGATGACACTTGGGTGTTTACCCTGAAATGTGTCCGTGCGGATACTACTTCCATACACCTGTGGTTCCGACAGGCTGTAATAGAAGTGCGGTAAACGGTCAGAGGTGAGGTAAGCACTAAGCACATGACTTTAATTAAATCTATCCACGTTCAAAAACTTGACTTTGTTCAATATAAGCTTAAAGTGGTGGCGTTAAAGCATTTCCAGCATTTGTTTGTAGGTCATTCGTTTTATTGCATTATTATTTTGCATTAATCATTATAATAACTAAACACATACAATGCATTCACACTTCACATTCAAACGTTTTTAGACACCAGTTTACTCTAGGCAGCTTTTCAAAGGAGTGTAATTTTGGTAATTTTACTGTGTTTTAATATGTTGTTATTGTTCAGCATGACTCATACTATATTTGGACTTCTTGTCACTTACTTTCATCTAATTTATTTAGTTTGAAAGTAGGTTTAAATAGAGCTCAATTTCCTACAACTACTTGGTCCACATGCACACACCACCACACGCACACAGTGGTGTGAACAGATTAGCAGCCACCCAGCTACTCTTCCATTCTTCTTGCTTGAAAACTCCCAATTCACAGAGCTGAGACGTAACAGCAAATTGAGCTTGGGGAATGTGGCTTTAGTTTTGTTTGCTCTGGCCAGGAGATGAGCTTGACTGCTCGTTGCTGCTCACTGGAAACCAGAAGGGAGGAAGGAAAGTGGAATAGAGAGAAAGAGATAAACAAACTTGTTTGCATGGCTAACAAGATATCTTTACAGATAGCTTTTGAGTATATTACACTTATGTTTAACTGTAGTATGTTTTTTGGTGCAAGGTGCATAGTCATTTGACCATTTTGTCTGCGACATATTTTGATAAACAGAAAAATAATGAATTGCTTGTGGTACAAAGGCAGCCTATTTTGTGTCTGTTTTACCCAAGTGAAGCTGCAATAAAAGTCAAATGAAACCACATGCACTTGGCTGCTTTTCTGCATATGGCTGATGTATGTAAAACCTTTGACAATGGTGTCATTGACAACACACAAATATGGCTGTTGAAAATATAGTGAGGCAAGCTAGTGTTTAAAGCATGACTTTGGAACAGATGCTGCTACAAAATCACATGGGACTGTTACATCTCAATAAATATGTGAATATATTAAGAATGTGAGAGCAAATGGTGTCTCAATTTCTCAAAGTGTACCCCGCCTCAGCAGCTGGGAGAGGCTCCAGCCAACCATGACCCCTAAAGGGTTATTCTATGAATGAATTAATGAATGAATAAACACATTTTGTTTAAATTGTGATGTAAATTTGTGTTTATGTGGATACTTGCAAAAAATGTGTGCTCTTAAAATGACAGCATGCCCTGCCACAGTTACATAGTGAAGTATCTGTTAAACCAGGTGCACTAAAAAACAGGTTTTTCTTCTTTGTTTCTGGCACTTTATTTTGAGTATAAACGTTACATAGTATTGCTTTAACTCAAATTCACACTTTTATTTTTTGCTTTTTTCTGTGTAAAAGATTAGCAAAAAATAGTGACCTATTGATCTTAATCATAATTTCTCAAATAATGTCTGGCATTGTTAGAAACAGAGACAGACCAAGAATGAGCCACAAAGTGAGGGAAAGTGTGCAGGTCTAGTTGCAGAGTTGACTTCAAATGGAGCCCCATGGTTTTGTCTGATTTTCTCTTTCCTCTTTGGCTGTGTTGCTGCGTCTTGTAAATCATTCTCAATTCACTGCAACAAGCCAGTTGGATTAGCTTGGTTTAGATCATAAACATTCGCAGCACAGACCACCCAGGGAGAGAGCGGAGCCGAGGGAGGGACTTGGAGTGTGTAAGACGTGCACATGTGGATGTCTATGTGTGTATACAGCCCTCCAAGTTTAGAGGTGGGCATATACACTTCTGTATGGTGGTTTGTGTTTGTAGCACTAAGGCTGGTGTACTAGGGGCCTCACTGCTGCCATGGAAAACCAAACAGGTCTGTTCAGCTTAAGATTAACGCATGCAAGTCATAGGTAAAAAGAGGGCTTTTCTATATTATTTAAACAAATAAATGATAACTCTTGGCTAAAAGGGTTAAATAGCTCTATATTCAACCATTACTGTTGAGTGGTCAGAAATATAGAATCCGTTATGTTGTTGCAACAGAGAATGAATTCAATGTCTGTCCATTCATAGGGTTTCAAACAATGATTGTGCTGATAAAAAAACAAGCAGCTGTTACAATATCTGTTTTTGTTAGATATAGGTCAAGTTTGTTGTCAGTGGATATTATATATTCATCTTTCAGATGAGCTTCTCCTGTCTATAATTGCTTTTATTATTGTCAAAATGTAATGCCTAACCGACCAAAATGAATCCCAAGTTAATTTATTTATCCCACATAATATTTTAAGACTAGCTTGTCACTGACCCAAAAATAAATGGCATGAACTATGTTTTCCAGGGACTTTTTACAAATAAATGTGACCTTTTTTCTCCATCTCCATAAAGTTTAACAGCCTGTGTCACCAGACCTTGAAATTAATTCTTTTTCACTTGAGCACAAACGGAGTAATTCTTTTCTTGTTTCGCTCAACATGTTGGAGGGAATTTTAGAGCCAAGCTGGTGTCAGAACCAGGAAATATCTGGGTTGGGTTTTTGAGGAGCCAAAGTGGGAAAACGTGGGCAACTCCCTGCTCCTGGCATGGTTCTATGCAACTCTGTGCCTGTCTCATCCTCTGTCTGTTTTAAATATCTGTGTGTTTGCGTGAAACTGGTCATCCTTGTCATGAACGCTAATTCTTTGCGTGATCAATGACCATGCACTGTACAGAAGAAAATATGCTGAAAAAACAGAACTATTTATTAGGTGACAAAGATTGCCAAAAGTGCAACATTGTGGAATAGATATAAGAAGCTTGACCACACAGCTTTCCCTGTCTTTAATGTGATGTGTGTCTGCACAAATTTGGCCACACTGGTTGAGGGACCTCCCACATGGTGGACAGACAGTCGGTCAGACAGACAGTGACCACTAAAAGACACACGTGAACACATGCAGTTTTCAACTACTTAAATATACTTTATTGTCACTTAAAATTAGATTATTCATATTGTAGAACATCTAAAGAACATTACAGTTAAAGTAGTGCTTTAGTATAAATTGTTTGCTACTTTTAGTTTTTCAAAACAATCAAAACTCTTTGTTATATTGCTAAAATGCATTTATTTTGATGTCTCTATGGAATGAGTTATTAGATACATTTCTGTCGTCTTTAAATGTATCACCTGTAAGCAATGACTTTAGTTAATTTGATATAAACCTGTCCTACACTCCCAAAATCTTTGGTTGTGTGTGATGTGTCTTTCTATCTGGTGGCCTACAGGTGCAGTTAAACTTTCCTTCTCTTTCAGCAGAAACTCAGAGAGTTCATGTATACACACCCAAAAATCTCCCTTTTAACCGAAATAAATGTTTATAGCATTCCAAACATTTTGTGTGTGAGACAGTATGTGTGGTCCTGTCTGCACCTAGCATGAGGTTTGAGGTTAAGGTGTTTGTCTGGTGCTTTGTGAGCTGCGGTGTGTGCATGCCAGTGTGTGTTTTAAGAGCAAGAGAAGAAGAGGTGACCTCAGGAACACCCATGCTGTTACAAAAAAGGTGCCTTCAAACAGACAAAGAAGTCAAATATGATCAGGGCAAAAAAGGAGCATTGTTACCTATACTTCAAAATGTGGTTATGAAAGACCTTGTAGTAAATATATAGACAGTTTTAGTGGTGATGAAAATATAGCATCATTAAATCAGTTGAGTCCATTGACAAATGTTTTGCATCTGCTTATTCAGTAAAATGACTGCATTTTGCACATCTTATCCTTTAAACATGTGCTTTTTGGATGCTTTTTGTTTAGACTCCATGAGGATAAACCTAGCTGTCTTTTTTTTATTCATTTATTTTATTTTGCAAATGATGGGCTGCATATAAAGTTTATAGCTAATGCTAATTTACAAATTTAATCAAAATTTGTAAATTTTGTTACAAAGTGATTTTTTTTCATTTTGTAGGTTTTAATTTAAAATCTTCTCTGTAAGATTTAGCACCAACTGATTTTGTCTAACATCAGCCACACATGCAGATTGGGCAAAGATTTATCCTGGACGACTTTGACTATCTTGAAGATAGGATACAAACCAATGTACTGCCTCAGTAGAGAAATTAAAAGATGACATTTGTGGTTAAAAGCATGCTATAATTTATTGTATTGAAAGCCTTTTTAAGGTTGATGAATAAACCTTCCACCACATCCAGGTTCTTTTTCACATTTTCAGTAAAACAACAGTTTGCAATTTTGGCTGTATAACCTGATCTAAAGCCAAACTGCTGTGGGGGAGAGAGCTGTCTGGGTTCTAAGTGGTCAGTCAGTTGTGCTGCTACCACTTTCTCAATTCCTTTAGACAAAATGGGTAAAACAGATATGGAACGATAGTAACACTTAGAGTCCTAACTTCCTGTTTTAAATATTGATACAATAACTGCTTTTGATGTGACACGAGATGTGTGAGTGGTTTAACAAGCACAGTTCCGTATCTTTTTAGAAACTGTTCATGTTATCGATATCATTTGATTTGGCATTTGACAATTTACTAATTATGTCTGAAACTTTTGTCTCCTGAACTTCATTTATATACACTTTTAGTCACCATTAAGCTGGCCTATTTTCTTTATTATATGCCTAGTGTGGTAGAGCGTGTCACTCACGCGATCGCTTGTCACTGGCCCGGCAGAAGTTTCTGTCCTGCTGTGTCCATGAGATAGACATGATTTTACTGATCTCATGACTAACAAATCAAAATGATTTTTAGAATATATATTTTTGGATAACAAGTTATGTGGGGCTATTTTATAATATCATCTTCCCGCTAGCAAGGGTTGTTACTCTCTTGCAGTTCCTGTCTGAAAATTCCTAATTTTTATAAAAAACTACATTATATGCCCATCAAAATAATGCTGAGGAATGATTTCACCATTGTGTTCATGGGTTTAACTTGCACTCATTGACACATTTAGCAACAGTCTGGGCTAGAATGTAGCCCTCATAAAACTGCTACATCATGTAAAGCCACAGCGCTATATGTGTTGTGCATGTAAAACAGTTTAACAGTAAAGCTATTCATGTTCATGAAGCTCATCAACAAACACCTTTGCAGCGCTTTTCCAAATCTCGGTTGTGTTGTTTCCCAAAGGACTGTTACTCCAGGCACTATAAAATGCATGGAAACAGTTGTTTGCAGTTAGAGACTGTTAGACCAAATAGCACAGCAAACACAGATTCATAGGCCTATTCACTAAACTAGACCACACACATTCAACAAAGGACAGATCTCTCTTACCTTATATTTGTGGATAAAACCTAGTTTGAACTATGATTGAGGGTTTAAAAAGCACTGAACAAGCAGCTGTTTCTATACCAAATAATTCCTCACTACTTGTTAAGACATTAGCTTCTTCCATGAAATGCAGCAAAGCAGAAAGTTTAGATGTGTAGTGTTCTCCCTATATTTCTTGTAAGGACATATTGGTGAATATTGTTGCATACACAGATTTAAGCATCTGATCCAGATGTTGGGAGGATTTGGTTTCAGTGAAGGTAGTGCAGTCTCACATCGGAGCGAGGATAAATCACAGCCCCTGGACAGCAGTGAAGACACTTTTAGAGGCCTCCGTAAACATACCGCGTGCACTTTGTTCCCATATGGCAATATTCACAGTTGCTCTCTGGAGTGACAGGAGGAGTGCACGTAGACAGTGATTTTCAGTAGTAGCCATCAAATTTTATTCTCTGAATTAATGGATGAAATAGAAATAGTGCACTGCATAAACAAGATGACAGTAGGTACTTTATAATGGCATTACCTTGCTTAGTTACTTGCTTAGCTTGTTTCATCTGAAAAGTATAGAGGGTATTCATTTTTGCTTCAGCTCATATATTCTATATTTTCTAATTAATATTTCTGTTTTTATTAGACTCAGGGGATATTTTGCTTTGGTCTTTGCGCAATAGACCTTACTTCGATTTGAGACACTCTGAAATAACACCAGCATACCTAAAATGTTTACTATTAGCATTTAGTGTTTCTCCAATAGTGTAGGAGCAACATCACAGAGACTAAACCTGTCTGAGTTAAACTGCTGTAAATAAAGGGGCTGATCACTTTTTATACTTGACATTTAAAACATTGAATCACTTCAGTATATATTTGCGCCATAAGATTTTTTTCCCACGACATCAGTATGTTGCTGAGAAATAGCCCATACTTTGTTTCAGTTAGACACATTGTACAAATGAGATCTCGTCAAAAGAAATCTAACTACATACACTTTTTGACGTTTTTGAAGTTGAAGTTAATATAAAAGTGTGTTTTCACAGGCCCAGTTAGCAGGCATACATAACTCAAAGTCTGTGATGTAGCTCCTGTCTGCTTCTCCAAACTGGGGCTGTACTGACAATTAGCTACAGAAAGCTACTTAACCCAAAGTAGAATCTCTTTTACAAAATACTGGACTATCCTTTTAAACTGAATAGAGATGTTGGCTATGCTACACCCTCTAATTATCACTGACTCTAACTTTGAAATCTATCAGCAGTTCAAGCCCTCATCACATCCTTTCATTCAACACTATTACTCTGGGCTGCACGTGAAATGATTTGATGTTTTTACACCCTGGCTCCGAGGTACAACTTTTGTCATGCTACTTATCCAAATAAGGACATTTAACCACTGATGAGTCTAACATTTATTTGGAAGTGAACAGCAGCTGCTGCAGTCCACTGTGGTTTTCTGCTTATATCATTATTTAAGATGAACTGTAGCTGCACACAACAGAACTCTAATTATTCTCATCTCAAATATCTATAATTTTTGTACTTAAGATCAGAATACTAGCAAACAATCTTGTCAAAACAAAGACACAATGAAATTTTTTTTGAAGTTTGATTTTTTTAAGTATTTGATTGCTAAAAGACAAAGGGAACTTAGATGTGCAATTTTGGAATGTGGACAAAATATATCATCATTTCATGATCAAAAAGGGCATTTCTGTTTCTCTACATACAACATTGACAAATATAGTGTAAGCTTATATGAGAATATCTTCATATCATTAACATCTGTAAATATAAATGTGGTCATTTACATTCTTGAGCACAAACAAGAACTTCGTACATACAACAACAACATATAAGTCTAAAATAACAGAATAACAGAATGATCCTGTCATTTCAAAATGGCACTTAACTAATATTTGGTAATGCCCTTTTCAGTCTGACAAATATGGGCTGCTGCTTAATCACAGCACCAGTAAATGATCCCCATCTGCTGGTTTAGTTAAGGTATTGCCACCAAGTTAATATTGACTACAAATGAACAGAAAGTTGAAAATTTTAACATGGAACCATTTTCTCACTTATCCTCAAGGCCATTTCTACAAATAATTAATAACTTAGAATATGATTTTGACTGAGAACCTTGGCCAATATACTTTTTGAGAAGTAGCCTTTTTAAGCTGCCCAAACCCATAAAGGTACTGAGCTTAAAAATAAAGCTAATATGCTTTTAATTTTTTTGTGGGTATGTGAGCACCATTTAGCCTGAACAAAGTGGGTAATGGTAGGAACAAGAGTGGGACCAGAGCTATAGAAATCCCTGGTGCTTAATTATAAAAACGTGTGTCCTGTCTGCTCCGGGGGGGATTTTCTCTGGACATGATGTGACTGACCTCGTGGCTTTCAAGCCTTTCACGGTGGTTTCCTTGCTTCACTGGTGGATGTCACACTGTCACCCCAGAAGGATGGGGGCAAGCAGAAGGATGAGATGGTTGGAGGACATTCCTACACTGGCAAGACCTCTCCCTCCCAAAAACACTGCAAGTCATAGCATCCTCACATACTGCCGAGGCAATGCAACTGCTGCCCCATTGTCAAGCTCCTTAACTCCCTCCCTCCTTCTTGCAACCCCCAATCCCTGCTCGCCGGCCTCAACTCTTTTCTCTGGTTGTCATGGAGATGGCTAACAAAGCCATCACTTTTACCAATTTCCTCAGAGACAGGTGCTGGCACAATGACTGCTTCCTTACTGGCTGAAAGGGGAAGGGGGCAAGAGGGGACCATGGGAACTCCAGGCGGACACTCTGAGGGTTGTCCAAGTGTCCTCCTCCCTGGGCCCGGCCCAGAAAAGAAGGCTAATTTGTTGTCCCTGTTTTCCCAGGGAGGGGGGAGATAGAGAAGTGAGGAGGGGGGTACGGCACAGAGAGAGTGTAACCAAAAGGGGTGTTCACCAGTTTTCAAAACAGACCGCCTAATGTCTCTACTCGCTTTCTCCTGCCAATGTGTGGCGTGGACCTTCTCTCCCCCCTTGATGTTTTATTAGCTCTCGCTTCTCCTATTCTGCCTCTACAACTCTTTGGCTGCAGAGATAATGGCTAATCATAGTATCATGACTGCAAGTTGTTTCAACTTAGCTGGCAGGTTTTTTCACAGTTTTGTTTGTGTTTGTATCTGGATGGTGATGTTCTGTAACAAATGGGCTTTTAAGCTCAGGCTTTGCCCCACATTCAATTAAAAACTGACAATTGTTCCAACTGTTGATAATTAGTTCCTGTTAGTTAAAGAAACATACAGTGTGTAATAAAGCCTTAGAAATGGACCCCATTTTTTTCTTGTGCTTGAGGAAAAAAATGTATTTCCTTAACAATTCTTGTAATATAAATCATTTGTGAAAGCTTTTTGTATTGAAAGATTTTTTTAGCACAAACAGGCAGGTTCTGGTTTTATTAGGGTCTTCTCATCTGCTTCCCTATTAGAATAAGGGATGCTCCCATTGGCTGTTGGTCTGCTTGGCTTAACAACACAATAGCAGCCAAAAAACTCCTACATGAAAAGTGTCTCCATTGCTGCACAAAGTAGAGAAAATGGATTCAGAAAAATTATCATAAATATTGGTTATACATTTATGCGTTTAATGGGAGGTGTTCTGGGCATGTCACACCGGAAGGAGTCTCTGGGGAAGACCTAAGACACGCTGGAGGGACTATGTCATCTCGGTATATTCCCAGAGGAGCTGGAGGAATAGTCTAGGTCTAGTCTTTGACTGCTGACCCAGCCCAAGATAATTGGAAGAAGATGATGGATGGGATTGCAACAATCTAATGCAAAACTCAGCTATAAGTTTAAGGTAGGCCTACCCCTTAACTTTATTAAAACTCAAAAAATTTGAATATGGGTATTTGTCCAAATATAAATTAAAACTGATTATGTTATACAAGTCTAAATGCAAAACAACTGGAGTTGTTTTTAACAAATATATCAATTTGGTTTCATTTTTTTTTTTTTGACTCAACTACAAAAAGCCTACCTATTGACCCTTTGGATGTGTTTGTGTTGTTGTGACAGTTTGAAAAGATTGTGCAAAGTGCTTTGTTGGTAGCACAAAAGCTTACATAGCCAGATGCAAAACACTTATCCACCTTTTTCACAGCAGACACCCATGCACTAGTGTGTATCAGATGTGTGTTTTCTAATGTCTCTACAGGTTCCCTTCAAGAAAAATAAAATAGATTTTATGTTGCCACACAGCGCTTTGTACAGATACTACCACTAAGGGGCGCCAAAGCCTACTCCACTTGCCAATGCTATAGAGTAAATCTTTTGATCTCAGTATTTTGTTACATTTAGTTATACCGATATTTTTAATTCAGCGCATGATGGGATGGTGTAACGTTTCAGTGTGGTACACTCTAGGAATATGACTCACGAAGACAGTTTATTAACCACATTGGAACTGCATATCTATATCTTAAGGTGAAATCACAGACCAGTGTGACCAAGCGTGTCATTGGGTTGAACCATAAATAAAGTAAACATGGATGTTGTGTGCCCATTAGTCCCCCATTCACCGATATTGTCCTTACCATAGGACAATAAAATGGCGGTTACATCCGGTGTTTTTCTGCTGTTACTGGATATTAAAACAATAGTTTTCAGATCATTAACGGACATAATCAAAAATTCATAATTTTTACACTGGCAAAGTTGCCATTGGATTTCTCCTTATATTTTCACTTTTGGAGCCTGCCCTCTAGTGGACAGAAGTATATCGGTGTATGATGGTTCCCTAACTCAATGCCCTTTTAAGGGGTTCCATGAGAGAGGCTTTGGTTGAACACCTACAGTGGCATAAAGTCACTGGAGAACTTTTAAGAACGCAACTGGGCGGAAAGTAGTTAGGTAGGTAAAACTCAGAAGCCTAAACAAACCTATGTTTATATGATAATCATTTATTATTTTTAATTAGTTTTATAGCCCACTACAAGTCAGTAGTTAAAGCCTTATTGTCATTTCACTTTCATGTCATGGGGAGCTGTGACTTCCCCAAATAATCTAATTATAACTCAGCAGAGAGGACTCACCATCAATGTCATTACAGCATGTGCTTTTTTTTTTTTAGATGTGGGGTTTTCTTTCTGCTACACTTATCATTACAGTAGCTATAGTCACCTATACCAGTCACTTTGCCAGGCATCATATTTCAAATTAGGCTAAAGGTAGGATTAATAGTATTTTATTTACTTATCTTTGACATATATAATTTACAGTTTTGTCAGTTAATCAGTGAACTAAAATCACACAATCACAGACATGAACATTTTCCCCATTAGCCTTTTTAAAAGTTGCATTGTTCATAGTGACCACTAGATGTCAGTATAAGAATTGTGTTGAAACCAGTTCTGTCGTCTCATCGTCCAAACTTTGGAGATATTGTTTGATATAAATGTTTTGAATCCTTATGTATTAAGTCAAAACTATTCAGTAACCTGTAGTAAATTAACTTTGGGACAATACAATCCAGGTCATCACATTTGGTTTGAAATAAATCCCTCGCTGGAAAACGCTGCACAGTTGGAAACACAGCTAGCAAAAACAACATTTCTGATGATGTGTTTGCAAAGTCTCAGCAGACATCTGGTTCCTTGCCTCTTCATTTCTCCTTTGACTGAGCTGGCCTAGTCTGGGCCAGGTACACACAACAACAGGCTATACTTGTGTTACATCATTGATTGCTTTGCATCCTTAAGTCCTCTAAGGCTTTGGATTCTAAAGTCTGCTTCATTCGCTCCACTGGTCCAGAACCTAAAAGCTACATTTGTGTAACATCTACCTCCAGCAAATGCTCTACTACAAGCTGCTGGGTCAACTCAAACCCACATGTTTGTCATCCCTTACCGGTTACCTTTATCTCATTACATCTCCTGCATTTACTTGCATTTTGATGAGAGTCGCATAAACGCTGTGGTGTAAGTGGCCTACATGCAGTTGGCTTGCATGCTTGATCACATTCACAATTAAAATCCACAAGCTTGCTGTTTTCAAATAGAAGTGTGCTACTTAAATATTGTTCTTTACATTTCATTGCTGATCAGTTTTGTTGACCGCTAACTAATTTATCTATTATAATGTCTTACTTTAAATTATTTTCTTTACATTTTAACAGTAGCCTAATCATAAGCCTCTAGCCTTGGTATTGTTTTCAGTTACAGTGTTGTTGGGATAATAGTGTTGTGTCAAATGAAACTTTGATAAACAATACAAACATTATACTAACAACAAGATAAAGTTAAAGATAAAAAAATATTGTTTTATAATACCATAACAAGGAAGCCCATAGATTACAACTGTATCATTAACAAACATGTGCTCAAGCCCTGGGGAATTATGACTGTTAAACACGACCCAGGACAAAATGGACAATTACATACTACAACTAGGCCTACTATTAGCAAGATTGAAATGCAGCTCTGCACAATAAGCCACCGTATAAACCGTAGAGTGGGACACATGGCACATAAAAACCATTAGGTCCCTACATTACTGCCCCTAAGAGCAAAGAGGATATCATATTCATAGTTGTAAGAGGATTAGTGAAATATCTGCTGTTTTGCTTGCGTCATAAAACAACATCCACTCATGTCCAAAGCGCTTTTTCATCCCAATTTCTTTTGAAAGGTTCCATGCTTTAAAAGCAGAATAAAAATAGGCTGACAGCTGCTTCTTTAACTTGCGTCACAGTGGTATATAATTGCATTCAAATTGCTCGGATCAAGCGAGTCACATCACAAAGTGCTCATTTAAAACAACAGCCTTAGTGTGCATTTAGACTCACAAATACAACTGTAATCATAATACAGTGTACCGATCTATTTCTATCTTTGAAATTGAATTGCTTTATTTTTTGTTTTTCTGTAGCAGATTGAAAGCATCATCCGGTACAGAACAAGAACACTTTAATGGCTTGTAAATTGGCAGTTTGCTAAACGGCCGGATGCATCACTGCCTAAATCTGCAGACTTAGTAGATGATGTAATCAGTGATGCATTTGTGGACGACTGAGTGTCATTTTTATCTTTGACCCTTTTTTGGGGGGATTTTTAATCTATTCCTCTTCTGCGTCTATGTCGTACTTTTATTTACGTTTTGTTTGGTTCTGGAAAAGTACATATGTAGCCAGAGAGGGATTGACACAGCGGCAACAAAAACCTATCCTTCTAGGACACACTCATATTTGCACATACTAAATGATGCAGATGTGCTGGGCAAAAATAGACTAGGATTTTCTTTTGTAAAGGCCAGCGCAAACAACATCATTTGTCTGGTCTCCTCTAAAAAACTGTAACCTCATTTGGATGCTAAAATAAGAGGGAGCCAGCTGACACACTTAGATTCAAAGCTGCAGCCATATTCCTCTTGCAATAACAGCCACTAAATGTAGAAAAAGAGATAAAACGGGTGGTGTAAATTAATGAATAATATAGGCACACACTGATTTATATGCCAACAGGAAGCAGGAGATTTGCTACAAAGAGAAGCACAAGAGTAAACAGGAAGTCTTTCACCACATTTTTTACTTTTATTGTTCAGTGCTATTTAGTTGTGCCACTGTGGTTTTGGATCTAACGTTAATATTATGGGACATTTTTGATACGTTTAACTGTGTCTGCTCCTTATATTGACCATAGGCTTAATTCTTTAAATGATTTCTACACTTTATTTTTTCACAAAACTGTAGCAGTGTTAGGAAGGCCATGCCACATTAAATGTCTTCACACGTCTCCGCTGTCTGCTGTTTTATCTTCCTTCTTCTCTTTCCTTCCTGTCTCTCACACTCTCTGCAATCAAGCTGCAGCAAAGGTGGATTGATGAGCTTATTCTCCTTCTGTGGGCTCTTCTTTCTGTTCTCTTCTTTTGCCACAGCAAACTGTTTATGTAAGTGAAGTCATAACAATGACTAAATTATCATTTATAATCCCATGTAGTGAAATGACAGAAGTTTCTTTGCCTGTTACATAGTCGTACCGAGCTTTTAAATTCTCAAATCTGCTGTTAGAATGGATTAGTTCTAAATCCTTTGCAAGATTATATTTGTACATTTCATAAAATTTGCAACAAAAGCGTTTTGCGCCCTTTTCATGCTGAGCCTTTATTCACTCCATCTTGAATAATTTCTCATAAATAGTGGTTATATAATGGAAATGTGTGAGCAAACGTTTTTCAGATGCCTTTATACAAATGTATTAAAAGCTTTCCACAATGCTCAGGGGATGGGTTAGACTGCCAGTTTGCCTGGACTTACACAGTGCTCCATCTGTTGTCAGTTTTTGTTTTTGGAGGCATTTGTTTCTGCTATTACTTCACATAAAATCACCGCCTTATCTTTTCCATCAATGCCACAAACATTTTAAGTGACTAACAAAAGACAACTGATATGAATAAGTCCCTGTTATTCCTAAATATGGATATCACCGAATGCTCCATATTGACTTTATCCCAGTGATACGCTGACTGATTAAACTCTTAAACTCTACAAACTGTAGCTGCTTATTTGACCAAATTTCACTCAGGTTACAAAATAGATACAAACAGCTTAATAATGAGATTCTAATGTAGCAATAATTGCATAGAGCAAAAAGGAGAGCATCTTGATGCTCATACAAACCAAATGCATTTCATATACCATAGTTTTCTATATATACAGTTGTGCTCATACGTTTACATACCCTGGCAGAATTTGTAATTTATTTTGGCCATTTCTCAGACAATATGAATGGTAACACAAAAACTTTTCTTTCAATCATAGTTAGAGGTTGGGTGAAGCAATTTATTGTCAAACAATTGTGTTTACTCTTTTTAAATCATAAGAAACTACCCAGGCTTTTAACTGGAACCAACAGAAGGGCTCACATTTCACCGGTTTTAGCTTCACTTCATTGGCTTCCAGTCAAATTCAGGATTGATTTTAAAATTTTAGTCTTGACTTTTAGAGCTCTACATGGACAGGCCCCCCAGTACATCACTGACCTGCTGACCCCTTACTCCTCCTCACGCACTCTTCGGTCTTCAGGTCAAAACCTTTTAATGGTCCCCAAAACACGTTTGAAAACCCGGGGTGACCGGTCTTTCCAAACAGTCGCCCCCAGACTCTGGAACACCCTGCCCCTGTCACTGCGAGTGGATATTTCTGTTGATTCTTTTAAAAAGCAGCTGAAGACACTTTTATTTAAACAAGCTTTTAGTTGATTGGGCTTTTTATGTTTCAATATTCTGTGGTTTTAATTTTTTTTTTTTTTTTTCTCTAAGTTTTATTGTTTTTTATTGCACTTTGTAAAGCACTTTGTGATTTATATCTGTGAAAGGTGCTATATAAATAAAATTTACTTACTTAAAATTTACAAATGACTCTGATGAAAAGTTCACATAGCCCAGTTCTTAATATTGTGTATTGACACCTTTAACTTCAATGACAACTTGAAGTCTTTTGTGGTAGTTGTGGATGAGGCTCGTTGTTTTCTCAGATGGTAAAGCTGCCTATTCTTTTTGACAAAAAGCCTCCAGTTCCTGTAAATTCTTGGGCTGGTTTGCATGAACTGCACGTTTGAGATCTCCTCAGAGTGGCTCAATGATATTGAGGTCAGTTCAATATAGAGTTTGCTGAACAAGAAGGCCACGCTTGTGAGCAATGCCTCGCCAAAAATAGCTTTTAGAGGAGCTAAAATCAAGAATTGTTGCTTTACATAAAACTGTAAGGGTTGCAAAGTAATTTCAAAGACTTCATCAGTCTAAAGTTAGGCAAACAATCTACAAATGGAGATGCTTTGGGACTGTTGCTACTCTACCAAGAAGTGGGCTTCTTTAGATTCTTTAGCAATTGAGAGGATGTCTGTATGTCAGCTAAAACTGTGTAGAAGGTGGGTGATGCAACAGGAAAACAACCCAAAACACCGGAGTAAGTCCACAACAGAATGGCTTCAGAACCCACAGTTGATGTTATTGCTGCCAAAGGGCAACCAGTTATTAATTCTAATTAATTCACTTACTTTTTCCAGCCATTTTGAATGTTGAATGACTGTGTTCAATAAAGTATAAAATAAAATTTGTGTAATTATTTTTAGACACATAATGTTTGTCAATACCCTTTACTTGAAGATCAGATCACATTTTAGGCAGAAAATCATGAAATTCCAAAAGAACACATTTCTAACAGGGAAAAACAAAAATGAACAGAACAAAAAAAACCAAATAAACAAACAAACAAAGCCCAGCACAGTCCAAGGGAAGAAAAAAAGGAGTCCACAATTAGTCCACCACAGCCCTGCTCAGCAGCAAGGCTACAGCAGCGCCAGCGAAGCGGAGGTATGGGGCCCGTTTTTATTGTTTCCTGCCCTGAAAAAGGAATAATAACACCTTTTTCACAAATTACCCTAAATTCTAAAGTTATGCAGCATTGCCTTAAATTTCAACCCTCCTATTTTAGGATCCCTCAAAAATGACAGTTTACCCAATTGTATTTAGCTACGTCAATGCTAAAACGAAGTCGCCCTCTTGTTGAAAACTTGTTTAAGGCTAGGTAAGAGTTGTTTTAACAAGTTAGTCATTAGGAGCTCAGATTGGATTCTGAATAGCTAAAAGAGTTACCCAAAATGATCATATTGTGTTTGATAAATGACAGGGATTTTCAGTTAAACCAGCAGTCTGCGAGATGTTTTTGCCTATAACAATAGCTTTTATGGGCTAACCACCATGAATATTGCCCTCTCACATTTTAAAAACATAATCACAGCTTCACTTGACCATAAGCAAGTTGACTTTTTACTTAAAACAACAAGACACTCCTAAGACAACAGGGTGCCATTTTCATAAATGCACATCCAAAGTCACGAGAATATTTACAGGAGAGCCTTGGACGTTCGCTTTATGCTTTCTTTCAAATCTCATTGTTTCTGTGCCGGCCTCTGATCTCGTGCATTTTTGACATTCCAGCCATTGCTCATTTGTCTGGCATCACCACAGCACTACCAGACTCAACTCACACTGCAAACCACAAAAGACAGACAGAAGTTTCCATAACATGCTGTGAAAGCTCAAACAAACAATAAAGAAAGTTGTGTGGTGTCCTAGGCACTGTTGTTTAGTGTTAAAACTAAAGTGTTACTACTATACACTAAAACTATAAGTGAGAGTGTGTGGGAGGGGTTTTGCAGTTTATGGGTCACCACGAACACCGCTAGTATTGAGAATCAAACAAAAAAAAACATTATGATCAGCAAAACACGTCACAAACTTTCCACAGAAAGTGTTTTCTCTGGTTATGCAGTCCTGTGGTTGAGGAGGCAGGATGTGTCAGAAGGTCATGGTCATGCAGCCATTTACTCGCTCAACTTAAAATCTTTCTTGATTAACTTCTGAAACTAAAAGGGAACTATCTCTTCATTAAACTGCTACAGAAAATGGAGGAGTGAAAAATGTCTGTTGTACAAAAAAAAAAGGTTTAAGTAAAAGCATCTGGACTCAAACCTTTTTTTTTTTGTCCTGGATGACTGAGAACCTTCACAGATCTGTTGTATACAGTTACAATTATTAAAGTGGATGAGAGTATTTTCCCAAAATTAGAGGCACACTAACTGTTTTTCCTGAATCAGCATCACACTCTTATTCTTTCAGGGAACTCAGGCATGCTTATCTGGTATTGATTGTTGGTAAGCTTCCAAAGCTCATGGAGTCATGTTTTTACTGTACACTAATATCTAAATGACACATGCTTTGTCGAGACAAAGCAAACATAGTTTCACACACCTATACTAAGCACAGGAAGCATATAAAGTTCCTCATAGTCTTTTCGAGCACTATGACACCTATTTACAGGAACTGTTAAGTTAATGAATGAGTAAAAAGTGGAAAAAGGGTCGGGGTTTCCTTGCCTCTCCCTCTTTGAGTCTATTCATGGCACTGACGCAAGCACAAGCTAGCACTCACACGAGGCACTGAGACTGCACTACTACTGCTCCAAGGCATTAGCAGAGTTGTGACAGATTCTCATGGTTGCGAGACTGCATCACTAGCTCTCTCTCTGAATGTCTCCACACTGCATTTCCTCTGCTCTCCAGCTCCTGCATCACTGTCCATTACTGCATTAATTTATCTTTTATCAGCTCAGCTTTCTAGAAACAACTTCTGATGAATGGTGTATGTGTCGACTTGCTTATTCTGGGCCTTCTACATCATTACACAAAAACAATCATCAAGTCTGAGTGGTACTTTGGGATTCCTGTAAACAAAATTTTTAAATACAAAAAAAGAAAATGACAATTCTTCACATTCAAAAAAATGGCTATACACAAACCAGTCTGATTGATTATACACAAGTTTGGTCTTGTCCAGAAAACATTTGAGTAACATGACCATACTTCTACTGATTGCTGATGTGAATGGAGCTTGCACTTGCCTGACGTGAAAAAATGCATGCCTTCTGGAACATTTTGAGGGGATGGGGATTGTAACAAACATGTGGACTGCAGTAACACTCAAAGGCAGAGACGTCTGTAATGAGCATGTATTTGTAACCACACACAATGTGCTGTTACTGTCCCACAGCTTTGGGTGTGTCAGTGATGAATGGTTTTGTGGTACGTCTCATGTCCCCACTTACTTTCTCTGTGAATATAGCATCTTTACAGCAACTGTGTTTGTTGTAGATGAATGTGCAGTATTTATATATCTGCTATATTGTTATTTTGACTTCAGTGAAAATGTGTATGTTTATGTTTATGTAGATACATCAGTGATAACTGGATGTGACTGCTCATGACAGGGAAAGATGTTTTATAGAGCTTATATCAAAGTGTTTGTTTAATTAAACAACAGCCTGGAGCTTATACAATACACAACCCTGTTTTCTTAATAAATCAATACAATTAATTACTGGGCTCTGAGATTGGTCGTGAAAAGACATGGCACTGAACATGAATTTAGTTTTCAAAATTCCATTCATAAATACAAAGACAAATGTCTTTCTGCATATCTTTTCCCCAACTACTTACCAACCAGATACATTTTAAAGTCTCAACAATGCAAGAAGATTTTAACAAAAGCCTTTTTGAGTTGTCAATAAAGCTGGGACCATAAACATTCTCACAGTTTTTATAAATCATGTTTTAAAAGTTATGTCTCAAAAGCTCACTAAGATCTAAGAATATCTCCACAAAACAGTGGCTCAAATCTAGTTATAAAAAGTCTGAAGTTGACCTACTGTGCCTTTGTTCTAGACACAGTAGATTAAGAGTTTACATATGATCCAGAGTAATCACACAAAGGACTGCTTTGTTTTCTCAATAAATCCTTTACAGTTTATTTGGAACCATTCTCACTCTCTCTCATTTATCAGACTTGTTTCTACCTGAGTGCTTTATGAGCCCCAGACTGCTCTTTATAGCACAACCTGGACTCATTTCAAAGTGTAATCTGCAGCCTTGATAAGATCTGAACCTTGCATATCAGCTGCAGTGATATTATAGTGTTGCATATAATTCCAAAAGAATGTTTGGACACTTATGTTGTAAAATACTGACAATAAAGAGGGGACTTCCAGGTTTATTTCTGTGTTCAAAATAATTACATAGGTGAATAGAAAAGTAGAACAGGCAATGACATTTTTTGTGTTGTGTACAAAACATCCACACCTCAGATTAAGTCTGCTTTTCATGTAGTTTAAAAAGGTTTAAAGAAAAGGGTCCAGCTAAATAGAGCAGGTGTAAGTTTAAACGTTCAAAACTTACTGCTGGTATTTGTTCAGGTTATATATTTTACGAATCAACCAGGGTTGTGTAACATAATGTGTTAGATTCTTCCAGGGTTTTGCTGCATTACATTCTTTTTAAAGTTATCCATGCTGTCACAAAGAAGTATTTTGGGTGCCCAATACTGGCAATATTTGATTAAAGCAACACATTTAATTGTCTGCTTTTCACAGATAACAGAATTTAAACTGTATGCAGATTCACACATACTGCTAAAACATTACGTAACTCATATTTTCATTTATTATTATTTATGTGTTTATGTAAAAACAAAATCTTACAATAAATAATAATCATATTAACTATAAATAATATAAATAATAACTGTGCATTATATTTTTTTAGCGCAATTTATTAATTTACATGTTTACTGCAGTAAACAAACAAAGCTAACAGGATATTATGAAATGAAACTAAAATTCAGTGTTGACCAAAAGGGGGGGCTATGGAGTCACACTCCACAGGTCAGGAAAAGCCTGAGTCAGAAAAGTTGAGAACCTTTTAGGGACCATATTTTTAGGTTTAGGTGGCAGTTAAACTCAAGCCTAACTCTGTTTAACACCTACAGATTAACAAAACATAAAATCGAAACAACCCACAAGTAGTTATCCTCACTTATAACCACACTCATTATTTATTCATAACCTACAACAAAAGAAAAAAGCTTTCTCTTTGAAGTGTAATGCTACTAATTAATGTAATCAAAGGATCCACAGCCTTTCTCCAAGGTTGCTCAAAGCCAGATATAAGAAATTCTGTGACATTATATACTGTATGTACACAACCTCTAAGTGCTGAATATGCACACTGCATGGCTGTTGTAGGAGCGCCGTGACAGACGTGTGCACAGCCTTAGTTCTTATGCACATATTAAACACAGCAGACATTATGAGGGGTGTCTGCATTTTTAAACAGCAGTGCCCCTCAGAAGTGTGCCGTGGAGCTGGGGAGAGAATAACAGCAGAGATTAGTGTTAGAAAAGACGCTTCTCTCCTCCCTTTTCCACACTGACCCCTGAAGGAGGGCGACAGATGGGGCTTTTTCTCTGGCCAGGTCCCTGCTGACAGCTGTCCGGGATATGGGGACTTGAGGTGGGCTGTGATTTGGGGTAGAATAGCAGGGGGTTGTAAACAGACGGCCAGAGGTCAAACATTCCCTGGAAGAAAGAATGGAAGTGTCCGTAAATTTATGTGGGGACGTACACAAAGCACACGTGCAGCGGGTGGGGAGTAATGTTGCATTATGGAGCTGCATTCATATTCATACATTCTTCAGTCTGTCTCTGTCTGCTGCAGTGTTTGTTGGTCCATCTGCTTTCCGGCTTGACCTTTCATCATCTCACTCTTTAATCAGGCTTTTGTTTTGGTCCAAATTAGTCTGGGCCATCCCCCTTAAACCCTTTACAAAAACAGAGTATGCTGTGCTGATTATCCCATTTGAACTTTGCAGTTTTAATGTGGTTTTCTTGTGCATTCAGGTCATTCCTGCAAGTCAGAATGCTCAGTCCCTCTAGCAGTGCAGGGATTTCCCTTTTCCCCCCACTGGACATGTCTGAGCATGTACTGAGGTAGACACACATGCATGCACACACGCACAGTACTATTCACAGGTTGTTAACCATGTTCTATGAAAGGCTTTGAAAAGGAAAAGAATAAGGTTACTTTGATTCTTTTGACTTAGTTGGATGTTTTTTATTCACCTCACGTCTGGTGTTTACACTAAAAGACTGTAGGCATTCAAAACCAGGACAAAGCACATTAAATAACAGTGAACAAATGCCGTTCAAATAACTCAGAAAAAATACTTCAAACTCTTGACTGCACTTGAAAATAATTCAAACTCAGCCTTCTTTACCAAGCCTGAATAAATAAAAAGAGGTTTTGGGGTTATTTGTGGTGACTACAGCAGCTGCTACCAGCAGTTGGAAGACCACATTTATAAAAACCTACCCAACTACATGGACCTGCTGAGTGCTTCATGACCCAATTTCTTACAATAGATAAACCACAGTGTGTTTCTGCATTTCTTCCTGGTGTCTGTGAAGGTTCTCAGTCATCCAGGTTATCCTGAAGAAAAGGTTAAAGCAAAAGCATCTGGACACAGTTTGAAACTGCGTCCAGATGCTTTTGCTTTATTCTTTTGTGCAAAATACTAACCAACTTGATAGCTTTCAGCAGAATAGAGGTTTCATTTACTTTTCAGCAGCTTTTTATGATGACATCAAAAAGAAAACAAGGGACACACAACAAAATGTACATATAAACAGTAGTCTGTAAAATAATCCTATTGCACTATGGAGATAATTATTAGTAAAATCTGCAAGTCCTGTGAGCTAAGCCTCTTAGCCATAAGTTGGTTTATCTAAGATTTAGTCCTAACATTGGCCACTCTGTCCCCTTTATTTCTACCTATTCTTATTTCTTTTTGGCCTCCAATGATGGTTTTCCTTGTTTTACTACAAAGTTAAAATATCTAATGCTCTGTCGGTTCGCAACACCATCAACCCTATACCAAGTATTTTTAAGCAAAGATATACAGTAAAGTGGATATGATTACGTATATACTGTTGTTCCAAAAGTCATAAAAGAAAACACTGTTTTTGAAACAATAACACTGTGTGTACATTAAAAGATCATTTGAATAAAGTTAATACGATTTTTGTAAGATGTTTATATTTACTGTACTGTGTATATATATATATATATATATATATATATATATATATATATATATATATATATATATATATATATATATATATATATATATATATATATATATATATATATATATATATAAAATCTTTTATAAATAAAAATAAATAAACAATAAAAGGTTATTGCCGAATTGCATTAGTGACTGACAAGGTTAAACATAATGTCTTTTTTAAAGAGTTGAAATGCATCACTATTTCAACTAAATATAGTGGCTCTTTTTTTAATATATATAAATACCAAGATGATTTATTATTTGTGTGATGAGACATATCTAGTCACATTGGGCAACAGTGTATTTTTTGTACATTGGAGCAGCAATAGTCTGCTGTGATTAAAATGACGTAGAGAAATTTAACTGGCATCAATCAGACAAGCTCCACATATTGATTGGCCTTGATCCTGTGTTACTTGAGGCTTGCCCCAACTTGAAAATCTATGTCATCATCAGTGCACAGTGTGTGCATGTACAAACATACAGAAACTTCCAGTGCTACAGGAAAATGTGATCATTTATACATCACCACACCCACACTCCAGAAAAGACCATCATTGGGAATTACCTGCCACTGGGATTCTGCAACTCTGCAAAACCAGCTATTTTAGTCAGTGGTGCACACACAAATGCAATATGCAGCCCTATTTCTATAACACTAATCTAAGTGGGTTTCCACATTGTTCTGAACAGGTGCCTTTTCGCTGTCTCACAGCTGTGTGTGACATTTACAGGAGACACTTTTACATCACAGATAACTAGTGTTGCAGGTTCACTTCAGTGTCAAAAAGGAACCTACCACTATCATATTGTTTTGAATTTCATCTATCTTTTTATACTTCATTCAAATTCACAGGCTTCCATAAATGCATCTTTATGTTATAAAAAAAAAAAAAAAAAAAAAGGAAAGTATTTTAGCGGTCCCACTTGGAACAAAAGCATGCTTTGCAGAGTAAAACAGCTGGTTTGTGTTGCATGGACACATTCTCCCCCCTCTATCTGGTCTCCTCAGTCAGGCATGCGAGGAAGACAGGTGTGGCCCAATTGCCTCCACACATGCACGCAGACGGGATGGGGATTTCAATAATGTCATTCAGAGAAGTTGAATAGGAGTCAGTAGGGGCCCCGCTCTGTCCTGCGCCTCTGCTTGACAGACGAGCAGCCGTGTCTTTGTGCAGAGCCGAGGGGCCCCCAGATCATTCAGCGCTGAAGGGGAGGCAGCGCTGTGGGTTTATGGGGGTCTTAGTTGCGGCAATCACTGCAGCCTGTTGTCACTTAGCAAAGACATGTGCAGAAGGAGGAGCAGTGGCGGTTACGGTCCCTGGGAATGGAAAAAGTGGCAGCACATCACGGTTTCCTGTTACTGTTACAGCAAGGGTTCCCCCAGAAATTGTACCCACTTGCTGTTAGCAGTTTTGTTTCAATTGTGAGCATGTAGGTCACTGTGTGTCTGAATTTGGAGGTCTCTTGTTGGTCCCACCTGCTACGGACTATACAAAGAACTACATCGTTGACTAAGCACAATGGTCCAAAGCTGCTGCTCCTGCTGTTGCCTTGCTTGCAGGCTGCTTCTTTCAAGAGTTTTTTTCAGTGCCACATTAGAAACACACACTTTTCTAAAATGACCGCAGTCTGGCAGGGTCAGATGTATATTAATACATGGCTCTGTTGTCTACAGGTGCCTCTTAAGCAAAAGCCGTGCATTTGGCAATTGTAGTTTGGCTCAACAAATCCATTACAGTTCATGGAAATAATTTTATTTTTTTTAGTTTGTAAAAATTATTTGTAGCAAGGAGTTTTTCCAGAATTTACATTTGATTGTTGATTCAGCATACTTAATCTATTGAATATATTTGGTACCTTTTATAAACAATCCCAAGATTGAGTATGCTTCACCTTTTTGCTGCTACTCTTATGCACACAGGCCCATCATTCAGCAGATATATCACTGAGTTCTGAGCCACAGACTTGGATGAGTCACTGCATTTGTGGAACAGACCTAAAAGCATTGAACAGCCGTCATCGAGGTCCCACTTGGAAGCTTTTGTTTTATTAAAGATGTGAAATATTTAGATCCTCTGAAAGTGCCGGAGCACGGCCTTCTAAGAGAGATGCAGTGCAGTGCATCCTGGGCAATCAATAGAACAAGGAGAGCATTCTGACATACAGCTATTGTTTCTTCTGAAGCAGAGCTATAGTCATAAAGAGACCTTTGAGAATGAAAGCAAATATGACGCAAGTGAGGCCTGGTAATAGTTCATTGATGCTCATGTTGTACAGGGTACAGACCTCCAGGCTACATTGTTTCATCTCCAGCAGGGAACAACAAGGCTCTTCTTTGCTAGAAATAACAAAACAATTATTATTTTTTTACTGTTCATGTAAATTTTTGTTTGTTTTTAATCTGTCAGTTGAATTTTGCATGAGTTGGATGAGACAAACACATTAAGAGCAGACAGAGCCATTACAGGTGTGGTGTGTACTGTTATGTATTCGCATCACGTCTGTGCTGTGACATCACTGCGCCTCTCAGCCCTTACCCCCCTCCACCTCTCACTGTGTGTTTCTGTCTACGCAGCCTGCCCTCCACTTGGTATTCTGCAGCTTCCCCTGCTCACAGAATGACTTTCTTCCTAGAATGACTGGATGCTGAAGTTGGTTTTAGAGAGGGATGAATGAAAGAATCTAGTGTTGGAGGGGTAAAATGTAAGATAATTTTGAATGGGTTAAATGGCAACATTGGAAGCACCACAGATAAAGACTGGTCATTTTGTTCTCTGAAAAGTGCCTATGGGAACTGTTATATTTTTGCACAAAGATGGTCAGCTGAATGCTTGTGAAGGAAGCTATTATGCACTTACTGTATCTGTCTGTCTCTTGCTGTCAGGCCCTGCACAGCAGATCCACTGTGCCAAGATGCATGATGCACACTCAGTCATCTGTAGTGCTCCAATATTTCATTACCGCTTGTATGACAACATTGTGAAAAACATTGAGTTTGTTCAAATATTGGGTCTAGATGGAAGATGGAAAAGTGCTCTTTGAAATGAGACAGATTTCTTACTTATAGAAAATGGCTTATTTAGGTTTGTACAATTAAATATGAATACTGTTATCATTATTATTATCCCTTTTTTATTCCTGTGGGGATATTCCTAGTCGGCAGCCACTAGCAATATGGGGGAAACCTGAGTACACGGATTAAACCCACCTGAGCACGGGAAGAACTTGCAAATTCCAAACTGAAAGGTCCCGTCCAAACCTGGGGTCCAAGTATTTTTTTGTGTGCTTACAATTCAATACAAAGTGCATAGATGTTTAATGACTATAATCATTTCAATATGTGCTATTGGACTTATTAATTTAGGAATGACACACACAGCTGTACCTTTTTTACTAAAAGAATGCATATTGACTGGCATGAATCATTCTAACCTCATTTCCATCCTGCATAGATCCACTGTGACAACGGATACATGACGTACTTTTTTTGTTGCCTGTTGTTCTCCGAGGCCCACTGATGCAGAAGGGACATTTAAGGCATTGCTTAATTAGCATGTGTTTTTATGTCGGTGAAAACTGTTGCCTTCCCATTACATTTAATTCTAAATTGTGTTTGTGTGGCCTCGAGTTTCTCAAAATAATGAGTCTGTTTTTAAATGAGTTTAAGTCAGACTATAAAAAGAAGTTGAACACCAGGATCATTATAAGAGGAATGATTTGGTCATTGGAGCATAGCTAACAAATTTATGAAATATAAAACTGGTGGTTCATTAACCTTTACAAATGCCAAGCGTGTCTAAGATTAATTACTTCTTGGAATGCAAGATAAAGACTATTGTACTGGCCCTATTTTTAAGGCCTGATGACCCTTCAGACTGTTTCACTTTCCTCTTATATTTTGCTTAAAGAAATATCACAGCTTATTACATCAAGTCTCTGGGCTGTCGACTGAGATTAACCTCTAAACTTTTTTATACCAAGAATTCTTGTAGCAACATTTACGTAAGAAGCCTGCGTCACATGGGCCTGCACACTATATGTGGAGTCATGCTACTCGCTCACATCCTTCTGACTAATTTGCAGCTGCTATGGCAACCCATTCATGCAGGACGACACTTTTCCCTTTTGTCTTTTTCTCTTAGAATCTTATCGAAAAAAAGAAACCCAGATGTTTAGGCATTCTTATTGAGTGTTTCTGTTTATATTAATGGTATTTGTGATGTCTGTGGGCAGACATGACTCATTCCACCTTCAAACTGTACAGGTTCTTACATAACATCTAAATATTCTATCAGTCTTTGTACAGCAGGTCAAGGAACAGAGCCTTCACTGGTGAAAATAAGTAGTCAAAGCAAACCAAAATCCTACCATACCTTTTTCACTAATAACTTTCTTGCTTAGGTAGGCTGGTATAGCACAGTGCTCCCTTTGCTAAAAGACTAGACCTTTTCCAACTGTCTCTGTGCAAATCAAAATAATGAAAAAGATATTGTAGCTAAGAGGCTTTTTTTTTTCAGAGGCACCCGCAACACTATAACAAATCCCATTCTGAATAACTACTACAAGAAAAGCATACAACAATCACAGCGAAGGACCCCAGTGTATTCCAATATCAAGCTGAGAGTTCCATTTTTGACACCAACACATGCCACTGTCAGATTCTTGTTGTGCATAAATTACACACTGGTTTATTTTTTCAATACTTGATACTTATGTACTGAGGACAGGACCAAATATATCTAACATAATATGAAGCACTCAAAGGATTAAACTCATGAGTTCACTGATGATTCTAACTTTATGTGGGCCAATGTTGTCTGAGAAAGAAGCTGTGAGGAGTTCACACCAGTAGTGAGAAAATGTCATCTACTCTGTAAGGGGTCAGCTCCGTCATTCACTCGGATGGTGCTAAACACAAACACACAGATAATGCAGACACCAACAACACCCCACCCACTTGTCGTCTCTGCAGTCATAAAACAGTATGGGGCGCAGTGTGCTATTAAACTCAAGTTAAAACACTCATTCACCTTTATTTAAGATAATGTAAATATATACTTTTTACATTTACAATATTAGACAAAATTTTAAATTTGGTCATTTTAGTGACCATAGAAATTGTCAACAATTTATGCAGTTGCATTATTCCAAGTAAAATCTTACATTTCAGGAATTAGCTTTGTATGTTTTATCATACTTTTTTAGCACCTGGAAAAGACACTACACGTTGCAAGGGGGAGGATGAAAAAGCATAGACCTAGTTTCTGGAAAACACATTTGAGAGAGACAGAGGGGAGGAGGCAGCCAAGCAGCTGTTAAACAATGGAAACAGTGGGAAACTCTTTACAGACAGTTTTGTGACACACACAAAGTACAAGTAATACTATTTTTAAAAAAAAAACACTGATGATGAAGGTTTTGTAATTTTAAAATAAATACTTTTTTGTAAAAAATGTAAAGATGTGTATGTATTTGAAGTTTGAACCTATTTGCAATACTGTGCAAATCAAGCACTTGTAGTTACTTTAAAATGTCATAAACCTGTCACAAACACCACCTAGAGGCAGCTTAGTTAAATGGCCCTAACATTGTCATTAATTCACATCTCATTTGCACTAACTCCTGTAAATATATTGTATTTATTTATTTATTTTTTAAATGGCCATCTCTTTAGAGGCTCATTACAGCCAAACACACAACTTAACATATATATATATATATATATATATATATATATATATATATATATATATATATATATATATATATATATATATATATATATATATATATATATATATATATATGTGTGTGTGAGGAACCGTAAGGGTCGGTGCAAAGTGGATTGGACAGTAGTCGAAGGCAGGGTCCTTGGTGACCCAATCTCCGGACATTCCATCTGGTGGAAGATGGAATGTCACCTCGCTGGCGGGAAAGGAGCCACTGGTTGCTGGTGGCTCGGGCACCTGTTCCGGATGCCTCCTGGCTGCCTCTTTAGGGAGGTTTTTGGGCATATCCCACCTGGAGGAGACCCTGGAGAAAACCTAGGACACGCTGGAGGGACTATGTCTCTCGGCTCACCTGGGAACGCCTTGGTGTTCCCCTGGAAGAGCTGGAGGAAGTGTCTGGGGAGAGAGAAATAAGTCTTTGAGCTTCACATACATCACAATATTTCCACTAGTGTCAAACCGACTGAGTTGGGAGTCAACATCACTTTCATCTCATATTAGCAGTAACCTGAAGACAAAAACCTTTACAGACATATGAGGACATGAATATGGATTAAGGGTGGGTGACTCACTTGGCACACGCTTACAGTGTGATTAAGGGTTGTTGCACTGCCATGGCAACACATCCTGTAGCGTTTGAAAACCATTTGGGTTCCTGTGTGTTGAGAGTCTGCTTGTGTTTGGAGGCGGTGGAAGGTGACAGTAATGTTACATTGGCCCATAATAATTGTACAGTGAGACAGCACAGTTATTTAAAATGTGACACAGGGGCAGAAAAGTGAGAGGTCTTAAAGAAAAAGTTTGTGGTTAATTTCAAAGTTGATCGGTTATGCTGATTCATGTGATAAACAGTCTGTGTAGCCTACATTGGGTGTTTGTGCATTCAAAGGTCATTGACTGCTTTAAGCATTTCAAGGCATTTGTATCTGTCTGCCATCTCTGTTTATCAGTCCCAGTCCATGCACTAGTGTGTGTTTGTATACTGATACCAGTGGGAGACATGTGATTTATCCATTTGTGACTAAACTGGCGCAACACCATAGATTCCACACGAGTCACCTTTAACTATTGCTGTGGCGCATTAATTAATAACAAATTTTATGGCAGTATATTTTAGAGGCATTGTTTTTTTTTAGCACAGTGTACAATGTAGGCTACATTCATCCGAAGCAGAGATGCTTGTACCAGCTTATAGTTTAATGGCTAATTCCTATCTGTAGTCCTATATTGTACATGTTTTTGGTGGTAGAGGAACCCTACACAGACATAGAGAAACTTCACACAGAAAGGCCCTGCCCTGGATGGAAATCAAACCCAGGACCTACTTGCTGTGATATCTTCAGACTCTGCATATAGGACAAACTTTGGATGCTTTGGCTGGCATTTTGGCTGGCATTTCTGAAGTGGGAGTGTTGCAGAGAAAAACGTGCCAGAGAACATTTGGAGATTGACACAGACTGACACAGACCGAACATAACCACATCCAAACACAAACTCAGACTTTCATATCTCACTTTTATGTAGAGACTTATCGGAACAAAAATGCTTTGCAGTCTCACAATAATGAACGATTGTGAACCTACAAACAAAGACAAAAGGGGTTGCCACAACACCACGATGCTGACAATAATTATGTGATCTTTTGTGGGTGGGATATAAGAAAGTGTGAGTTTTCAAACAGGCTGTGGTCAAACCCCTGCTCAAAAAAACTACTCTGGATCCTGGATGCCTAAATAATTTCCGTCCTGTCTCAAATTTACCTTTTCTATCTAAAGTCCTCAAAAAAGTTGTGTTAAAACAACTTACTCTATATCTATCGGAAAATGACCTCCTCCTTCAGATGGATGAGGACTCATCGGCTCTACTGTTTTTGCTAGATCTCAGCTTCTCATTTTGTCTCTTTTGATAAATCTTTCTCCTCCACGGCACCAGTGAAATTTGGTGTGCCACAAGGGTCTGTGCGTGGTCCCATACTTTTTTCTCTATATGTTACACTATTGGGACAGATCCTCGGTGGTTATGGGGTGAACTTCCACTGTTATGCCAATGATACACAGCTGTATCTACTGTATCTAATAATACTACTGACATCATGCGTCTAGAGGCCTACCTCATTTCAATTAAAACATGGATGTCTCAAAACTTCCTCCATTTGAACTCGGATAAAACAGAGCTCTTGTTAATTGGTCCTACCAGTCATCGGCACAAGTTCAACAATCTTACTGTCTCAATCAACAACTGTGTTTTGGAGCACGGCCCCACACTATCTCTGCAGCAGCACATTAGTGAGGTCACTAAACTGGGCTTTTTTCACTTGAGGAATATCTCAAAAATTCGCTCCTGCCTCTCTTTAGCTGATGCTGAAATTTTCATTCATGCATTTGTCACATCCAGGCTGGACTACTGTAATGCGTTATTCTCTGGACTGCCGAAGAAAAGTACTCACAGACTACAAATGGTCCAAAATACAGCCGCCAGACTTTTAACAAAGACCAGGAAGTTCGATCACATTACTCCGGTCCTGGCTTCATTACACTGGCTTCATATTCATTTGTTCATTTATTAGAGCTGATTTCAAAGTTCTCCTGTTAACCTAGTAAATCCTTTGTGGACGCGCGCCCTCTCACCTGACCTTATCACCTGGTATACTCCAGCTCGTACCCTTCGCTCTCAGGACTCTGGCCTCCTTCAACTTCCATGAATAAAGAAAAAGTCTGCGACAGAACCTTTTCTTATAGAGCCCCCTTTTTATGGAATGGGCTCCCGGTGGAAGTGCGGCGAGCTGACTCTGTTGAGATTTTCAAAAGCAAACTCAAAACATACTTATTTCACCAAACGTATGGAGACTGATTGATCATACGGTTGGTTTACACTGGTTGTAGCTGTAGGTACACACTCAATCACTCATATTATTATTGCACCTGACTATCGTTGCAGAAGTATTTAGCACTTTTTCTTTTCTACCTCCAGCTAGGGTGGACGCAAACCTCTGACCTGCTTTGTCCTCCCTCCCCCCGGATTCTGCTCCAGTATGAGGACCCCCAGCCCATCTGTCATCTACCTTGATGTTGGCTGTGGTCCAATCCACCCTTACACACACACAGAGTGGACACTGGACATATAAAATATAAATGTTTTTTGTAAATATGTTGATGTGGATTTCTATGTATTTTTCAACTGTTCTGGACACATTCCTTCACTGCCTGTATGTCCTTGGAGTGGATCCCTCCTTCTGTGATTCTCTTTTTTCCCGGTGTTTTTTTGGGGAGTTTTTCCTCACCCTGATGGAGTGTCTAAGGACAGGGGATGTTGTCGTGCAGACTGTTGTTGTGATATTGGGCTATACAATAATAAATGTCTTGTCTTGTAAGTTGCATTTTCTACCACACAGTGTTTACTAAGTACAAGACAATTGCTGCGAATAAACCCTGACACTGCTGTTTTAAGTTCAGCCATATCTTTACACATCATTGTTACAGAGGTTATGGAGCTGATTCAGACCAAATGACATTCAAACTTCCTTTAACATTTTCACAGTCACATTTTCTTACCGCCCTGTTACTTCCTGCTTGTCATTCCATGTGATCTTAAAATGTCATGTTATTGTACTAAGTTGTTCCTTTTATTTTTCTTCCTTTTTTCAAAGAAAATTCATCAGAAACATAACCAGCTGATGCTGACAACAACAAACAAATATGTGTTTGTTATCCTAATAATTGCTGAACAGCTTTAGGCATATTGACATGCACACAAAGCACAGTTTGTCTTAAGTTGGTTATAGTTGTTAATTAACTGCCTACATTTCCATTCTTCTTCTCAAAACCATATCTAATCTATAAACCCTGACCAGATTACAGGAAAACTGGAAACTCTGCAGGTCCAAAAACCTTTGGGTCTTTCCAGATAAAATACTTCCAACAAGACGCCCCTGCACACGCCTCCATAAAGCACATGGCTCTGATAAAAGCTTGTGTTTGAGAATCTCCTGATTGTAAATGCACACAGTGGCTGGTTCAGAAAAGGTGACACCTGGGACAGCCCCGGGCTTTATTGACATTCATCAAAGCGTGTCATGAAACACACTGGAGGCAGCAAAGGGGAAGACTGGGGTAGTTAGTTAGTATTTCATTATTGTGCTTCCCCTTCACTCACCGCTTTATTCAACAACTGTTTACTGTCTTCAATTAAGTTGTCCTTGTATTCTTGTTTTTTTTTTCTACTCATTTTCTTCAAGACAACTAAGAGGATGTTTTTAGATACTTCTGACCACAGGCTGTCCCCTTCACTTCTGTGCTGCAGCTTGGAGATGTTGTTTTGCATTCTTCAGCTCCTTAGCCATCTCCCTGGGAAAAGCGCCTCACAGTCCCATAATGATGGGGGTCTTCACATTGGTCACGTAAACAGAGCAACGCAAATAGATTTTTGAATTTAGACAGCCTTATTTGAAAAAAACTACATGGGCCCTTGTGCATTATCAAACATAAATACATTTGCCCTAGGGTCTGTTACAAAATTGCCATCTGACTGTTATAGCTGTTGGCACAAGATGTGTGATATAAAACACAATAATGTCATTATCTTACGTTGTGGATTTCCCCTTTTTAGCCCCGGATAACTACTTTTTTATGATCTCTGTTATTATAAGCTCGGAAAGGTTTTCCTCCCAGACAGAAGAGTGTTAGGACTTGACAGCAATGCACCAGGTTGCCAAAAACCTAGACTCTACTATTGTAACTGAGCAGTTGTAAAATGTAAATCACGTTGGCTTGTATTTAAAGCTGCTGCCTCATCATGTAAATTAACACAACAGGGACCTTATCAGAACCTCTGTCTCCTCATCTGTCTTTTTGCAAACTACCAGGGTTGGTAGGGGAACCACACAGCAGGTACTTCCCACGCTGTAAATCAAATCATCTACTCTCATGCTGACAAAAAAATAAAGCTAATTCTCAAATAGATCTTTACTGACACACTGTCTGCTCCAAAGACTTTATCTTTATTTTTTTTAACTAATCTTTGTGTCATGGCAAAACTTTTTTTTTTCCTATGTGAGAGCTTGTCATATGGTCCACAGTGTGGGAATTCCCCTGTTATCAGTCAGTTGGAATCTCTTTGATGTTTGTTTGGGTTAGACCAAAAGTAGAAATTTCTTAAAACAGGAAGAGAAACACTGGTCAAAATGATAGTGTGGGGATTAAACTTGTGGTGTCTATTGTCAAATATGTACTGTTTCTTTAAGCATTATTGTAGCTAAAAAAAATCATCTGTTTTTTTTTCTTTTCAAACAAGCCTCCCTTGCAAATAGACAGAGCACAAACTGTTTCATTGAGATGCGTGAGCGGTGTGTGCCTTGTCCTACAACAAGCTTTTATTCTTTTACAGACAACAGAGTGGGGTTTGAACATACTTATAGGAGAATGTGGTAGGCTTTTCAATGTTTTTGCTTGTGGAGCTTAGCGTTCAGAGATTGCACCTGAAAAAAAAGTCTTTTAAACATTTTATTTTGTGATGAGGCTGGTTTACACTTTATGGTCAAAGCTTTAAAGTTATCTCCACCCAGAACCCCTTCTGAGATTCTTTAGTTTAGATTCATTAAGGCTCAGATTTCACTAAACAAACTTTTTTTTCCTGATGCGAAACTTCAGAAACCCCCTTATGGTTTAATCACATGATTACATCTCCTCATGACTGTCACATAGAATCATACAGAACAACTATTACTAAACCACCCCCAAATCAAATATTACTGTTGGAAAGAAACCCAAAACTAAGAATGAAAACATTTTGGAAAATCTTTTTTTTTTTCTTTTCATGGTTTTCCATTGACAAATTCTGAGAAAATCTCTAAATTTGACTTGCATGACTTAACTAAACAATTGATAGGAAATATTAAGTGACCTTCAAAGCTATTTTTGTTGAGCAGAAGACATTAACCCAACCAAACTAGACCCTAAGTGACCTGCTATATATAATAATTTTTCACAATAGCCAATGTTTATTGCAAACCCTCTTGAATGAGTGCAGACCAATTAGCCAGTCAATGAACATTTAAGAACAACGATTAATGATGTTTGTAGTTCGCTTGCTGTTGATCATATGATCATCAGACCTGACCGGTGAATGGGCGGGATGAACGGTCATATGAGTGTATATCCTCTTCTCAAAGATCTCATTGAGTGGATGATGACGGGCCGTCCTGGTCACAACGCGCCTATTGTCACTTGAGTGAATGATCCCAGTGTGCTCTCATTTCTGATTGGCTACTTGGGGACAATGCTGATGACAGACCACACTGCTTTCTGAGATAAACTCCAAAATTCATGCCAGTCATTTAAATTCAGTTCTCAAGCTCATATGTGATCATCATTTCAGCTGCCAGTAATTAATCACCCGTTTACACTTGAAGCTGGGTGAAATCCCTTTAGATAATTCAAACTCTGGCACAAGTGGCTCGAGTGCATCGTCTGCATCGCTGTCTCCTGGCCATCTGTTTCCAAGCCGAGTGTGTATTTTTTGCCCTGTCAGCAGAGTTTCCCTTGTACAAAAGACATTAGTGGATTAACGCACAAGGTGTCTCCACATAATTCAAGGGTGTGGATAGGCTGCTCCCGAAATGAAAACAATGCTGCGTCACGAGAAACTCAAGTGAAATAGCAGCAAAGTAAAAAAGGGAAGATGGATGAGTGAGAAGTCAACCACACCTGAAGTTCCTTTTTTAAATACAACTAAACCACGTTTACGCAGACAACCCACAGCAGCCGAATTTAAAAAACAGTGTCACCACAATGTCGCACAAAGCATCTATTTAGAAAGTGTTATTTCAGATATGTGATCATAATTCTACAAGATATTAAGCAATTGAAATAAATTATAACAAAACTATATTTTACTCTATGGTGTATGTATTTTTTATAGCATGGAAAGATTGGAGGCGTTGTTGTGCTCTGTTTGTTGCTGTGTGGGCACTGGCTTCCTTTACACCTGACACACAGGAAGTGAGTGAGCGCAAAATAATCATAGTTAATCTTTCCACGAATGAAAATACCCCCACCCGCCCCCCACCCTGTAACATTTTAACCCTATAAATAGATGTGTTTAATGTGTGTGTGTGTGTGTGTGTATGAATATTATGCATATGCCACTACTGTATGTGTGAGCGCATACACACTCACACAAGTGAAGGCCAGTTGTAGTTCTCAAAGCCAAGTGGAATCTCACTTCAACGCACACAACTTCAACAGACTCAAGGTCCAATAATAACCATAAAAAAACAGACAATATAAAAAAATTGAATGATTAAACAACATACAGTAGTTAAAAACATTTCAATAAATGCCACTTGACACCTTTCCTTTTGAACTACGTGGCACAATATGCATTAAAACAAAGTCAACCTCACTCGATCGGTGCATGAATCAATCTGTAACTCTAAATATATTGTTACGATATTTGACGGGGATACATGACACTTAAATTAAAAGCTAATCTGTCACTAATATTGAGGCAATTTGGGTGGGCCAGTGAATGACCACACGTTCTGTATGCCTCATTATAACTCTGTTTGTAAAACTTTTGAAATATAATGGCAGCCACATTTGACCTAAATCATTTTCTATTTCTTGACTTGTAAGGGTATGGGGCCTGTCTCAGCTGCTGAGGGTGAAAGGCATGGTTCACCCTGGACAAACTATGAATTAATTCCCACGCACCAATTTAAACCCACTATGGCCAATTTAGAATCAGTAATTTCAAATAAGTGTGAAAGTCTAGAAGGAATTTCAAGAAACAGGAAACAAGCTTGAGAAGACACTGACACCTAAATACATCGATGAGCCGGCTGTATGTTTGTGTCTAAATGATGTCTCCTGAGGGACACATCGTAGCGGGGTCGGAGAGGTTGATGGGAAACGGTTAAAGTAAAAAGAGTACAGGGAGGAAATGAATGTGCAGACGTGAACAATACATTGGGAGGGGCCTAGTGTGGCAAGATGTCATGGGAAGGGAAAGAGTCTAATGAAAGTGAGGCAAATGAGTCAGAAAAAAATGTTTCTTCCGTCGAGAAAATAAAGTGAACTCACAGATACAGTCACACACACAGGCCTTGGCTTGTGGCCTTGGCTGGAATCCAAATAAGGAAAGAAGACTTTGTACAATGGCTTCTCGGCACATGCACAGAAGGGGGCTGGGTCCTGAAAAAGCTCTCGAGGAAACACAAGTTACTAATTAAGTAAACCATTCTGACAGCAGTAAGATGTCTGGCTGGATTCCTTCTCCCTCCACCCTCATGTGTGTCCCTCCAGATGTTTGACTTCCTGATGCAGACACATTTGTTTCTGAGCTGTTTCATGTTCTGTTCCGTCACAGCGGGAGACACTGTGGCTGATCATTAGCAAGGATGAATAATAAGCATGGCAGCTAACACACCAAAGAGAGAAGGAAAGAAAAAAGACTCAGGTAAAGTACATGTCTCAACTTGGTCCAATCTTGGAATGGAATAAAAGAATAGTTGAGACTCGGGAACGGTGGGAAGCTTTGTTTGTCAACTTTGTCCAAAACAGCCTTTATACCAAACCTTGAATTTAATACCTGTTTGTCACAAAACAGTGGAGGAGTACACAAACTGTACTTCAGAACTTTAAACCATCCAGTGAACAACAACTGTCTGTTGTGCACTGATACAGTCCTATGGGCAATGCATAATTAAAAAGCCTTGTAACTACCTGTAACTACCATATACAGCCCTGCTTCAAACAAACGGAACACTCAAAGGAACAAGCCAGCTTTCTTTGCCAAATCACAGTGGTGCTAAATCACTTAAGCACAGATCGAAGCCTTGTGTTCAGTGAATGAAATTCTCCTTTGTGCTCCTAATGCGAAGCAGAGGTCGAGCCGTAAAAAGGAAACACACATTTCCTGTAGGATTGGGAGTGGGTGACGTAAATAGCAGCGTGTGATGCACTCTCCCTGTGGGCCTAACAGGCAGGAATGTGACATCAGCACAGGATCTTGCATTAAGGATAAGCCACAGCCAGCACAAACACACAGCCAGACATTCACCAGGTTACAGTCAGAAAATGATCTGGCCTGCTGATTTCTCTGGACTCTCCATTTACATTTACATTACATTTATTCATTTAGCTGACGCTTTTATCCAAAGCGACTTACATTGTTCTACAGTAATTACCAGCCACTGGAGACAAGGTGGGTTAAGTGTCTTGCCCAAGGACACAACGGCAGTATGAACTGTGGGGAGAGTGGGAATTGAACCACCTACCTTCCGGTTGAAAGACTGCTCTACCCACTGAGCTACTGCCGGCCATTCAGAGAACCTGAAAGAGTCACCACCACTCTGATATTGTGCTGATTGACTATTATCCCGTATTGTGTAATAGATGTGACACACAAGCCACGACATCTTCGACACAGTTTACCTTCCTTGGGTAAATACCCTGAGGCAGCTACATCTTGATTCATTTGATGTATAATGTTTTACAGGCCAGGAGTTAACATGAAATCAAGTAGCTGTAGTGAAAATGAAATACAGTGAGTGGAGAGTCCCATATATTTTACTGTGGTATTTACTGCAGATGTATCTTTCCACAGGAAACCAACATGAGCTTAGAAAGTGGTTACATGACATCATGCTATAGTTGCTTATAAATGTACTCTGGCCTGCTAAAATAAAGCCTCCAGTTAAATCTTATCTTGCACTATATTTATATAAATGGTCATGGTTTAAATCTTTGCCATTAAAGTGCAAAAGATACTAATATTTACAATACAAAATAGTGTTAGTTGTGTATGAAAAATGTGGCACAGTGGCAAAGTGGTTAGCACGCCTGCCTCACGGCAAGAAGGTCCTGGGTTTGAATAGATCCAATAGAAGATGTACTTTCTGTGTCTAACACCAGAACTGTTCCAGAGTGACGGAAGCTGAGATGTGTCATTATTCATTACATGCCAAAGTGTAGGAACCCTCTCTGTGACCGTGACCTCTTGATGACCCATATTTGAGCACAAAGGTTAAGCCTGGTTTTGTGATGCACTTGAAACAAACATGAGTTTCAAACAGAGTTAAGAAGAAGACAGCTGTGCTAACGAGGCCTAAAAAGGCAATCATCAGCAAAATGTGGAGCGGAGCTGGAGTGTTGCCGTGAGGCACACAGCACCGGAGATGAGTCTCTTTAGATTGACTAACCTTACTGATGTTTATCCTATTGGTGCAACACAGCATAGTTCACTAACATATTAGTAATCTATTTAATAATATTTTGAACATAACTTTTTGGGGTCGATGTTTTTGACTTTTTTTTATTCTGTGGTTTTAAAGAGATCCCACCCAGATGCATTTGTAGAAAGTGAAAAGTTAATGATTATTAAGCTAGTTAAAATGCATGACTTCATGTGGGCTTATATTGTCCAATACAATTTAGACGTAAAAGTAGTTTGGGTTTCAAACTATTTTTCCGTAGTTTGAAACTACGTAAAAGTAGTTTTTTGGTAATAGTGTAACCACAGCTATTACCGAGCTGTGGTTTTGTGTTAGTGTGATATTAACATGGTAAGAAATGTGTAATACTTTAGTAATTATGGTTATTTTCTGTGTATTTCCCAGCCCTACATGAGTACCTAGTGGTTACATTGTCATATCAAGCAATAATTATTTGAACATTATTTAATAAATAACCATAATAACTACAAGGTTAGATAAAGAAAAGGTTAAAGCAAAAGCATCTCGACCCAGAGAGAGCTGAGATTATTTATCTAGAAAGAGGGGTTTGACCTGAAACTGACTCTGATTGGACCAGGCTGTTCTTGTCTCATAGTCGTTAGCTCTGAAAGGGCAGTGTGACTCCTGATGTGAGAGTTATTAAAGGCTCAAGTGAGCGACAGTTACATTTACATTTAGTCATTTTAGCTGACACTTTTATTCTAAGCGACTTACATTAAGCTTACATTCACCAGTGTTACAGCTGGAACACCACTGGAGGTAAGGTGGGCTAAGTGTCTTGCCCAAGGACACAACGGCAGTATGAACTGTGGGGAAACCGGGAATCAAACCGCCTTCCTTCCAGTTGAAGGAAGGCGGTTTGCCACTGAGCCTCTGCGTCCCAGTTGTGTTGGAGAAAGGAAACAACAGTTGCACAAGAGCCTTAGGAGGAGCTTCTTCCTCCAGGCCATCAAACTCCTGAACTCAGTCACTAACAACATCACTTTACTTCACTTCAGGATAAACATCCACATACTGACACTATACTGACATTGCACTGAAATTTCTATTCTCGTTGTTACTGTGTAACAACCTGTTATAAACCTGTTTGCACATTATTCTTCTTTGTACATTGCTGTTAACTACTTATTATAAGTCTACAGTTTACTTCCTCCTTGTGTTTTTTGTAAATTTTTAAAAGTTTTTAAATTTTAAGTTTATTGTAACTGTTAATTTGCACTGTCAATGGAGAGGATCTGTTTACATTTCACTGCCGGTTTATATATTCTGTATATAATTGTGTATGTGACAAATAAAAACTCTTGAATCTCTTGAAGAGCCAGTCCTGGAGGACCTGAGTCTGCAGTCCACCTCCACCTCAAAGAGAAAGGGTATTCCTTTGAGGACAGCAATGTTTGAATCCTGAGAGGTGTGAAGGAAGCCCTTTTTGTTAAAATGGAAAAGACCTCTCTGAGGAGGAGGTGGTCTCAGATTCTTGTTGCCTGGTATTTACAAAAGCGTTCTGAAACCTAAATCAGAACAGTTTCACTCTAGAACAACAACACCTGAATGGAACAGTGACACTAACTCACCTGAGCCTTTAACGACTCTCTCATCAGGAGTCACACTGCCCTTTCATAGTCAAGATGCTTTTGCTTTAACTTTTTCTTCAAGATGACTTGAATGACTGAGAATTTTTGCAGACATAGTGGTAATAACATTATTAATATTATTACCATGATATTACCAAGCTGGAAAATAAAGTTCAACCGTAGTTTGGTACAAGATCCATTAAAATGTACACCTGGAAGCCAAATGAAAGTCCACTAGATTGTAGAATTCTTTACTAAACAGAGTGTTTAGACTGAATAAATGTCAGATCAAAATGCCAGACAGTGTGATATTCTCACTTCCACAATCTTATTTACACCTCGGACGTGTTGCACTTGAAAAGGAACCAGCATTTTTTTTAGCCTAAGATTTACAGAGAAGCTGCTTGTGATGTCTCGCTTCTGCTGCTGCAGCCCCACTTAAACTCTGAACAGGGGCTGGAAACTTGACATCTCCTTTACCCTTGCCCCTGCTTGCTGCGGGTGTTATTCTGGAGTTGTCACTGTCAGTCTGTTTGGGGTTTGTGTCTTTAGTAGGTCGCACAAGGCAACAGCCCACTAACAAGCGGGTTGTTTGCGTTCACTGGTGCATGGTTGCATGGTTTATTTTACATTCTCTGTCATTTACTGTAATAATTCATATTTTAACCCTGTGAGTCAATACCAGCAGAGATTTTATCATCTAAATCCGTGCAATGTGGTAAGTGCAGGACATAGTATATTGAAAATCTTCTTTACAGATACAAACTCATCTAAATAAACACAGCACAATCCCACTTCCAAGTTAGATTCTTTACCAATAGCACAATGGCTATTACTTATCACTTATGTTTTGAAATCACTGAATGAACACTATCAAACATTAAAGTGGTAATTTCCTGTCAAATAACAGCCTATTTGGTTAAAGTTTTTCCACCATGTTACAGAAAGACAAGTCATTTCAATATTATAGCTTATTTTATGGCTATTTTCAGAACTGTCAGTGGAAAAATATGTGTTCCTTTGTTGCAGATATTTCAACTTGGCTAACAGGTTGCAATGACGTCATGAATAGTTGTCCGTCAACATGTCTTGTGCATTACATACACTTTATATTTTTGCATTGTAAATCTAAATTCCACAAATAGTTTCAAAATTTAAAAAAGTTTGTCATTTAAATATTTGAAAAGTGACAAGGCATCCCAATAAAACTCGTTTCGTTCTTAAGAGACAGAAGACTTCTAATCCATGGCAAGTCAAAGTTAAAACATGCTACTTAAGCTCATCTACCTTGAGTTATGTTGGCTATTGATAAGTTTATAAAATAAAGTATGAAGAAAGCTGAAAAGTATCTTTTGTCCAAAGAGCACTTATTTTACTCAAGAACCAAAAATAAGAGTCACTGTTTTGAATTCTCATCCCATTAACACAATCTTTTGAGACAATGAATGATTATAATAAAAAAAATGACCTACTGTACATGTCATTGTGTCTTGATCATGTCAGAATTTATACATGTACTCATGATGCTGTCATCAATGCATCAGCTCAGACCCACAAACTTCATGACAAAGTATTGGTTTTAATAAACTTTATTTAAGTCCCATCTTCCCCAAATACATTACATACAAAAAGGTGATTGGAATTGAACATTTCCTTGTGTCAAGACCGAAAACATTTGCACAATAAATTAAAAAAAAGAACATGTATAAATAAAAAATAAATAACGGGTGCCAAAAAAATAAGACTCTTCTGAAATTGGCAGATGGCTTTAACAATGTTGGCTTTGTGAAAACACAATACTTGTACGCAACACTTGCATTCCAGGTCACAGTTTTAAGGATACAACTCTGGGTCAAGAAAGCAATGTAAACCAATAAGGATTACAGTACAGTACAACAGGAGTACAAGTTTTTTTTTTCCCCCCATTATAGATATTATTGGGATATACATTAATAATACCAGTTGTTCTAAAAGCTTATACCAGGTATGAGTGTAGTGCTGTTGAAAGTTACCTTCAGTACAAGTAACTCCCATTTGTAAATCCCATCTACTATGTTGTTTGTATCCAGCTCGACATTCACAGAGAGTTGTTATTGCACTATACAGACATCCCTCAGAAAGGCACTTTATGTCACACCCCCTCCCTCATTCCATCATTCCCAACCAACGGCATCGTTTACCGGCACATGCCGCACACACATTGTAAGCTACTGTGAGTTTAAAACTGAAGCTTCTAAAAACTTAATATGCCAGCTGGCTAAAAACAAAATTATAAAATAAGTGGTAGTAAAAAGATTTTGCTTTCCAGATGAAAATAAAATAAAAATAAGAAAAGAGTGCAAAATTGTGTTGATCCCATTTTGCCCGTTTGCTGTGTGCCACTTCAGTGAAACTTGGTTCTACTACCAATTCTTCAAGATAAAAAAAATAAAAAAATAAGTGATGTTGGAGCAGCATATGCAAATGTATCTATACTGTAGCATCATTTGGATTTACAAAAGGCTGGGAATGGTATTGTGCATGTGAGATCGTAGTGTGATCTAAGAGCTGGCTTTTTAAAAACCAAAAGAAATGTGTGTGCACCAAATGTCCAAAGAAGCTAGAAGCCATCTGAGGGTAGGAGGGTCTCCTTCTCATCAAACCACAGCCCTTTTCCAAAGCATCTGCTCTGTAAGACAACTTTTACAAGTCCATGTTGTAAATCTCTTGCTGTTGAGAAAAGCTGTCTGGCTGAAATATCCAAGACCTGTTACTAGCAATGGGAGAGTCTTAGTGTTTGATAGGAAACCATGCTTAGGTTATTGGGAAAGGCTGATAGCTACAAGTTTGGTCAGTTGCTTTTGATGCATCCATCCAAGAAGCAGTGGTTTTGAGTGAGAGAAGTTAATGTGAAGTTTCATTCAGTCAGTGAGGGGATCCACCATGTAGGCCAGTTTTTTTGGTATTATTACCTCAGAGGCATAATCTGGCCAGGCACAAACCTTTAAGGAAACTTCCTGAAAGTTTGATATGCAGTGTTTTTTTTTTTTGTTTTTTTTTAAACCCTTCACATGCCAATGCAAAATGAGCTGCCAAGCACCGGTCCAGATGAAAATATTGCTCTGAAAAGCATCCATCAACTGGACAAGCAGCAGGTTTTAACCAGTCAGACTGACCAGGTAGAAAGAGTTGCCCTTGAGTAATCCATCCGTCAGACAGCCTCAGAGGCACAGAGACATGGCCTTAGGCGTCGATGTGATGCTGCAACAGCTGGACCACATATCGAAGTCTGTGTCGGAGCTCTGAAGTGCAGCCCAGCTGACTCAGCAGACTCAGGAGGTAAGTGTACGAGACCCGCTCTCGGCTGATGTAGGTTAGCAGATATGAGTCGTCCAATGACTTTGTCAAGATAATTTTGGTGTGGTCTGTGTAGAAGTTCACCTGCAAGAGAACAAAAAAAATAAAATGGGTTAATAATCCAATCTAGCAACAACATTCCAGTTAATGATGGCTTTGAGACCATTTTTACCTGTAGAGTGCCATTGTTGAAGAGCATCACAAGTGCATGGTCAGTCTTGACCCACTGGAGCAGCAGTGGAGGGGGACCAGTGACCTGCTCCTCACACTGTACATCTCCACCCTTTATAAAAATGGAAAAAGTAAAATTATAGGACAGTCATTTACTTAAACATTCCAACAAGACAATTTCACTGATCAAATATCATACCTCCATGAGATTCTGCTCCATGTAGTTAGCCATGAGTTCTACAATTTGTTTCTGGCTGCGAAGCTGCTCAGGTAGAGAGCTGGCAGCAAAAGTGAAGTGTTTGTTGTTGGTCAAGCAGTAGTGAACGGTTCTGTTTAAGAAAAAGGACACATCCATTAATTAAGATGAGGTTAAGATGACATTATGATGATATTCTTTTTTTTATTTTTACTTACTTGCGTTGATCACAAAGACTTAGGTGTGTTCCTTCATTGAACAGCACACCAATGCTTTGGTTGGACAGCTGGTAGCCAAAGCCATATTTGTTGGAGTAGTCAACCCATTTAGTCACCCACAGGAAAGACTGTGGCCTGGACACAAAGGGCGGGTTTCTGCTAGCTGTTGGAAATTATTAACATTTTAATAATGACAAAATAGACTAGTTTAAAATAAAAATTTAAGAAAACAGTAACAATGTTTTGAGTTAAAATGCTTGTTTTGCATCACTTGCCTGCAGGCATGTCTGCCAAGCAGCTGTTGAGTACATTCATGGCCGCTTCAGCAACAGCTGCAGGGGTCAGCACATCCTCACACGCTGGAGAGACAAAAGACAACATGTGATGCTCCGTCTCCAAGAGGAAATTCTTCAGTTACAAGCCTTTAGCGTGATGATTTTAGCTTACGTTCAGTGCTGCTGGCCATGGTGCCTTTAAATGAGCGGGAGATGGACTTCCTGGATTCTTCCTCAGCAGGGGTCTGCTCCAAAGGAACAGAGCTGACCAGCTGACCTGTGGGGGAGGGGACCTGATGACAGAAGGTGAACATTTAAATCCATCCATAGCACTAAAGTAACACCCATGATTTGTAGAATGTTAAATTCACCATAGCTAAGCAAGAAAATGAAAAAATGCATTATACTTATACTATTTTTATACATTCAGTTTAAAAAAAATAAAAATAAAAATTATTAATCAGTTACAGTCAAGTGGTTTCTAATCTTTATATTCATGGTGACTCCACAATAGAACCTTTTTGATTACCACATCGTTCCTTAATCTGTCTCTTTTCTTCTCAAACACAATAATTATGCTGACAGGAAAAATTACAAAGCAACAAAGCCGGTAGTTGTGTTCTATAAATAGCAGCAAAAGCCTGCCGAGTGATTGCTCAACTACTGAGTATGCTTCTTTTGTGGCTTTTGGGGCCAGTCTATTTTTAAATACACACATTTTTTTTTTTTTATGTTGTGAATGGAAAAAATAAAAACCACAGTAACTGTACCTCATTGGGTCCCACCGTCTTGTAGCTGATCTGTCGATTGATGGAACATTTCACAATGCCAGACACCAACTTTGAAATGTCCTTGTCATCTTTGTCCTCACAAGGCATCTTTTCCACTGCAACATACATTTAATATGGTCACATTAGGCATGTTTAATTATCTGAAAATGCTAGCCAAGTGTGACATAATCATTACTGAATATATAACTAACCCAGTGACATTTTCAGATTTGTGACCTACTCTTTCAGTGGTTTCAATTCTTGTGCTACTGCTTACCTTTTGCTTTTTTCTTGCCAAAGAGGCTCTTGGCCATTTTAGTGAAGAATTTCTTGGCAGGGCTTGGCGGGTGGAGCTCTGGCACCATCACACAGCTGCTGGGAGGGAGCTTATCAGGAGTGAAGCCCTAGAGAGAGAAGCCAAGGATGTAAGGCAAGAGCCTGCTACAATTCTAAAAAAAAAACACCACAAAAGTAAAGTGTGGGTTTATTGTGACAAAGTGCATCCATTTACTTACTTTAGTGAAGAATTCATGGTTGAGAATTTGATCCAGGGTGAGTCTGTTGCTAGGATTTTTCTGTAGGATGCTTGAGATAAGCTTCTGTGCAGCAGGGGACAGTGTGGAGGGCAGGTTGTACCGAACTTCCTTGATACATTTGTAGGTCTCCTTTAAGTCAAGAGTCTCGAAGGGAGGGCTGCCACACATCAACGTATACCTAAGATGGACGTACCATAGCGTCGACCGGTCAACTCAAAGAAAATCAGATGCAGTCGAAACTTTTATCCAAATAAACAAACTAAAATAAAATACTTACATAACACATCCGAGGGACCAGACGTCTGACTCTGTGCCATGGCCTTGTCTGTTGAGAACCTCAGGGGCCAAATAATTAGGAGTTCCACAGATTGTTCTGAAGAAGGCATAAATAGGATAACCTTAATACTTTTTTCCTACACACTCATTGCATGACTTGTATGCATCTCAAAATCTTTTCTGCACAAGTCATTTGTCAGACGGGTTCTGAAACTGCTCCAAGAGCAACTTTCCAACTGCCACTTTGAAACCTGCTGAGTGAGTAACGTAGACCAAGTAGTAGGAGGGAGCGTGTGCTCACTGACATCAAAAGTTTAATGATAATTTGAATTACGAAAGTCCAGAAAGCCGATACCAATATAGTGATGACGCATTTATGAACCATTTATGTTTAAAACAATTCTTACTTTTTTCTCTGCTCCACCGTCTCCAGCTTAGCAGCAAGGCCAAAGTCTCCTAACCGCAGCTCCATGTGCTCATTGACAAAGAAGTTGCCTGAAAGAGATGAAAACATTTGTCCCATCAGCATTCCACAGACTGGCCAAAGTCACAGCAGATTCCTGGGATGCCTTCATGCGTTAACACATTTCAATACTATGCACAATGCATACCTACCTAGTTTGAGATCTCTGTGCAGGATTCCTCGGCTATGGAGGTATTTGAGACCAGATATGATTTGTTTGAGGTAATATCGAACTTCGGGCTCCGTGAGCGTGTGTCTCGCCTTCCAGATGTGAGCCAGAGACTGCAGGAGATAGAGCAATAGGTAAATGGTCAGCCCCACATCCAGGTAGACTGCACTACACTCTGTACATGAAATGAGCTCTGCTTTATGATGCTGCCTAAGGACTCCACTTTGAGTAGAGATTCAGGCATGGTTACAGGCACAAATCATTAGTCTTGTGGCCTTGCCATTTCCATTGAAGACTCACCTTCCGACTGCAAAGCTCCAGAAAAATGTAGATGTTTTCTTGATCTTCGAAGTGATGAGAGAATTTCACTACATGCTTGTGTGACAGCGTTCTGTGGAGCTCGATCTCATTCGTGATCTGTCAAAACAAAAAATTACTTGTGACCTTACTGACCGGCTTTTACAGGGTGCCTTTGTGCTTGTAACATGAAAAATATTTGTGTACCTTGTCCCTCTGGTGTGGTTTGGACACCCTGCTCTGTGGGATCACCTTTACTGCATACATTTTGTTGGTGGAGAGATCCGTCATCTCATAGCATCGTGCAAAGCCACCCTTTGGGAGAAAACAAAAACAACTGGTCAACTATAGGCTATACGCAGCAGGTAGAAAACCTGCAAAAGGCCAACTCTTTAAGTATAGAGTTCTGTGCAGCACTAATGCTTCAGCTAGGACGCACACAGCCTTTACAGAAAAGTCTGGAAGCACCACATCAAAAGCAGTATCCCACCCAGGATCAAAATGGTCGAATATATTCAAAACATGTCATCAACACAGTAGCATCCATCGTCCACAGTCACACTGGGGTGCTTTAATGAGTTTATATACTTTCATTTCTCATTGCTGCATTCATTTGCTTTTCCTTGTAGCTCGAGATGCGATAAACGCTTACGGACATGAGCATGGATGAAGCAGATACGAGCTACTGCATTCATTAACCGTGAAACTGACGGAGACGTTTCCAGCTCTGCGGCAGGGAGCGCACACAAGATTTGGCACGCAGCCCGATGCAGTGTGTCGATGTTAAAGCAACGTGTTGATATTGCTCCATTCATACGTGTATGCCGTACACACGTAGCCTACCGTGTCACAAATAACATCACACATATCCTGTACCTCAATGCAAGATGTGATGGTATTTAGACATACTGCACCTCATGGGCTATAAAAGGACGTAAACCACACGGTCTTTGAGGAAAATATTAATCTTGTGTTTGTGTGAGCTGTTGCCAATCATGGGCACACCTTGCGTCTGATTCATTCAGCAGTGACGCGCACCACGAGGTCATACCCCCTTTTCCCGCATTACATTCTCACCTGGATCATGACTAACAAGCCATTTCAGCCCCAATTACACAAACCTCCCCATTAAGCTTTGATGTTGAGTTCGGGTGTTGGTGTCGCCTTTTAAACAAAACGCATCAAAACAAACAGTGGACATACATGCCACATACATGATCATAGCCTACAGTCGTACCTTTCCCAAAAGCTTTCCTTTGCTGTAGCATCTTCCCGTCTTAGAGTCTGTAATCACCGGAGCGAGCTCGGGTTTGTTCTGGTCGTTTTTATTCCTGCTCGTCTTGACAGCAGGGGCTGAGGATGGTGGAGGTCCGCGCTCCGGAACGGGCTTCAATAAATCCGCATTCATGGTGAGGCAAGAGATACGCTGCGTCGCAGAGAAACAACCAGTATCCATTGGACGCAGCAGTGTTCTAGTTTGTATATATCCCCTCGGTTTAATAATCACTAGTTTTTTATGAACCGCACAGCTCTCGAGACTTCAACCAACTCTCTCCAACTGGTGTAGCATGACACGGCTCTCAAAGGCTATATAGACGATCCGCCACGTCACGGGGAGGGGGCGGGGTTATCTAGCGTCCAGGATATTTTTTCACACTGCAGCTCAGTCAAACATCTTACTGGAAAAAATATGACAACATCAATGGGAGTCCAGATTAAAAGAAAAACAAGTCACTTGGGCTCGCGCTATGAACTCATGAAAGACAATCCTATAACTCGATTAAGTTTTTTTTTTTTAAAGGCTACCATATATGGAAAGCTACAGAGAATTAATCATGTAAAATAAATTGTAACCTTTTATCTCGAGACCACGTTTACATTACATTATTTCAACACATGCTAAATGTAAGTCTGGGGTTTGAGTTTCGATAGCCTAATGACTGGGTCCTAGACAGATGAGTAGGACTTTCCAAAGCCTCACCCTGCTCCTTGATCAATCGATGATCAATTGGCTTACTAAGTGCGATGTAACAATATACTTTGATTCCCTGTATATTTTTTAGTCCATAGGAAAAATGCATACCCCACATGTTTGAGCAAGGCTGCACCTACTGCCACCATCATAGCAGACCACTAAATATTTCTAAGTGTGTTCTTGGTGTAGTGGGTCATAGCAAACAATGTTCCAACTGCTTTTACTTTAAATTTAATTTAACGTTTAATTATATAGGAAACAACATAGCCCATGGGAAAATGTATTTTCTAAATGTTTGGTCAAGACTACCACCTGCCTTTGCCAGTAGCATACCTAAAAACAAAGCTATCACAGACCCTCAAAACTTGTAAGTGAAAAGATTGTCAACAATTGTTGTCAATTATATTTAAAAACAAACCTCAACAGCAACACATTTAAGTCCATAACTGTAAACGGTGTAATGACAGTCATCAATAAAAGCATTAGTAAATCACCATAAACACTAAGCACACACCATTTTGTACATTCACAAATGTTTAATCTTAGAATAGACCGGACAAAAAAATCCCACAAAAATAGCCCAGCAATAGGCTTGGATATATTTGAATGATGCATGAGTATTACTTTTTTTAGGGTGGGATACTTTGATCTATTTAAGGAAGGACAAACACACACACTCAAAAAAAAAAAAAAAAAGAAAAAAAGAACAAAACAGAACTACAATGTTGGCTTTGAGTACAAACATTGAGAAATGCATTGTGCTCAAATAATTGTGTTTAAACATCACACCTGTAAGTATGCGTTTAAAAGAAAAAAATAAAATAAAACACATTGTGGTCCTTAGAATTGGCTTTACAAAAAGATGGTGTTATGCATTACAGCCAATATTTAAATAACGTTCAACCCTAAAACCATCTTAAGCTGCTGTCATTACAACTCTCACTCAGTTTGGTGATGGAAAGAGTGGGATTTAAGTTCAGAAATCCATCATGTCTCCTCCTTTCAGTTTCTTTTCTTGGGACTCTGACCAGGCTTTGTTGATTGTTCTCTTCATCTCATCATCTCCATCATCATAAATCTTCTTCAGCATGGTCATCAGGCCCTGGCTGGGATCTGCATTATTATCCATTTTGGGTTTGCTATTAAAGAGCAACAAGGTCATGTTAGGGCATGTCTGAGTCAAACTGTGGATCCCATGTCAAAGATGGTCAGTGGTGTTTCATTATTATGTGTAAACGACTTCTACTTACTCCTTTTCTTTATACTGCTTTTCCACCTTTGTTAAGCAATCCCACTTTTCTGTTGACTGTTTCTTGCACATGATCAGAAGCATGTCTGTTTTTATCTGTTGAAAAAAAAGAGGGGAATCACAAGAATCAGAGAATGAACAAATATTAGGGCCAAGACAAATAAAATAATAAGTAAAGAGACCCTGGAGAATAACACATTTGGGTTTTTTTCCTTGCCAGATTTAATGCCTTGAATCAGGTCATATTGTGCCCTCTAGTGGATTAACTTGTCCATTGCACACTACTGAACACAGAATTTAGCTTCTAGATGAGAAAACAAATCTATACAATTTTCTGTTACAATAGATTTTTTACAATAGATGTTTTTCCATTTGACCAAATGTCTAGCAGCCATATTGACAGACAAGATTGCAAAACTAAATGTGTCTACCTTTTTATAGCTGTCTTTTTCATTAATTGGGTGCAAAAGGTTGAGAATGGTCATTTGGTGATTCTTTCCATCAAGATCTTTTACCAGCACTGAAAATGACCTACAACAACAAAAAAAAGTTATCGTATCATATTATTACCAAGGGGCACCGATAGATAAATAACTGTTTACCTTTCTTTAAAGGTGACTTCAACATTTTCTGATGGAATCTTGTGCACATCCTTCAATGTAAGGTAAATTTTAACAAATTTATCTGACTGGTCCCATGCTGTAAAAAAGAAGAAAACTTACAGTTTCCTGTAAATGTGTATAAAAGTGTACACTAAAAAAATAAAATAAATGTACCATAGTTTGTAATTTTGACAGTGTATGTTCCTTTAGATGCTGCTGCTGGATCTGCCTCTTTTCTGGCAAGTTGGTCCTTCTGTTGTCTTTTGAAAAAAAGTTCCTTCTCAATTTTCTTCTGCTCTTGTATCAGTAGGTCTTGTACCCGCTTTCTCTCAGCCTTCTCCAACAGAGACCCAACTTCTGTTAAGTCTGCCTCTAACTGATTGATCTGCATTGGGAAAGAAAAGTAAAGATTAAAGAATTAAATTAAAGAAAATATTTTTAACACAAAACTAATGTTTTATGAAAAAGGCCTTTCCACACCAGTTACCCTTCAATATAATCTTTCACGGTATTTAGATTTCCAAAGCTACACGGCAGAACATATTACACAAACATTCCTGTCACAACAATAGAAAGTACAATGTTTTATTGTATATTAAACACACTTTAAAATGTCAACAAATTGAATGCATGTACAATGTGGTTGTTTTTTGCAAAAAACACCCAAGCGGTGTCTCAGAATTTAACATCAATCTTTAGCTCACGTTAAAAACTGGGTCAAAAAACCTCCAATTAAAACACATAATAATAATAATAATAATAATAATAATAATAAATAAAAATACTTAAATCAAGCAGTCCAATACATTTCTGGAAAGGGTGGAACTGGATTTACATTTATTCATTTAGCTCACGCTTTTTTTTTTTTACATTAAGCTTCTATTCACCAGTGTTACACCTGGAACATCACTGGAGGCAAGGTGTCTTGCCCAAGGACACATGACAGTATGAACTGTGGGGAGAGCTGGAATCAAACCACCAACTTTCCAGTTGAGGGACAACCGCTCTACCAATGAGCCTTTATTAAAAAAGGATTTATTAAAATAATTCAAGTATCTCAGCCTTACATTGGATCAGACATTAATTAAAAAAAAAAAAAATTATAGCACCTGTTCATTTTAAATTACAAAACAGGTAAGACCGTCAAGACTGTCCACTTGGATGATTTTTACATTCATCTTTTCTCACATTGAAAACTGCATTACAATCTGGTCTCTTGCTGCTTGCTTAAACTAATACCTAACTACCTTTTTAAAAAAGCATTAATCACCAAAGCCATGTCAAACATCATTTATTGCATTTTTAATTTAAATATGCTTGTTTTATATGTAAAGCTTTACATAGACTTCTCATTGAATAACTTTTTTATGAAGCCGTCTGACAGTGGATTGGGTACCACACAAACGCACTACTTTTAGAGAAACTGTGCTTTTAGTAAGTAGTAGGTAGGCTATATATTGGAACAGTCTTCAAATTCCAATATGAAACATTTCAGCATAAAAATAAAATGCGGACATCTAAAGAGGTTGAGTCTTGAGCGTTTATTTAAAAACCAGGGGTTACCAGTTATTACTTGGCAATAGCGTTAGCGGGCTATAACGTTGTTGCTAGAATATTCGAGCCATTTCGGGGCAGTGACAGCGCAGCTCCATCCAGCTTATTTCGATAGTGGAACAAACGTAGCATGAACGCAATTTGGTAACCTTCACTGTTGATTTACGCCACGGCACGAAAAAGTAAAATTAAAGATAACATACAGGGAAATGAATAGGAATTATTGACTAGCTTATATTGCGCAAACATTTGTGCCCTCTGCTTCAATAGACGCACACTCTGGTCTTCCCATTTTTAATACAAAGTGCAATACAGAAACAACAAAAAATTGTTTTACCTGCTCAGTTAGATCCATTATGGCTTCGTATTTCACAGTTTAGTGAGTGGATACCGGTTTGTTTCTTCAGCTTCAGCTACAAGCACACTGCGCGGAGAAATACTTCCTGCTTTTCTCCCTTCTTTATTTATTGTTGGTTAACCTGTCTCTAAGCATGTTACTGCCATCTACCGGACGAAATTGTGAATGCAGCACACACCCAGTATTAAAAATATGCTGACTTTCCACTAACTTAACTGTCTATAGCAATAATGTTTGTTTCACTGTCCGCATAAGGAAGCCCAATTTTTCTTTTCACTTCATTGTTTTTGCACAATCATACTAATAACTACAGAAAAACGAATGAGAAACTATAAACTAAAGAAAACATGTAGTTTGAGTTATGAAATGATCAAAATTTAAATTGTTAAATTCAAAAATCAACCATAGCTTATCTTTATTAGTTTTTATACAGAAAAACTTCGTTTTTATTTCATGGAAGCCCGTTTCTGCCACAAAAATAGCCCCCCAGTTAGGACTTTTCAAAAATCTCCTAAATAACAGTGAAAATGGGCTTCCATACAAAACAATGTTCAATAAGAAGCATTTATTTATTCTTCAGTAAGTATTCATTTATTCTTCAGTAAGTCACATATGGTATGTTCATTTGTGGTGAACATATAAACCAAACACCAAACACACAGGTTAAACTGCCCACAAGTGAATAAAGGATTTACATAACAATTAATTAACTGCAAATGTTTCTTTTAAATCCATGGCATTGTTGAGTCTTCTTTATTTGGCAGGGTAAAAACAAGTCCTTAACATTTGGAATGTTACCACCTCGCTCTTAGAATACCAGACATCTGGTTGTGGTCGGCCAAGTGGCGGAAGACGATTCTACTAAGTCTCCACCTCCGCTTTACTCCTCTTGGTCTTGAAGTCATCACACACCTATTACGTATGCGCACAGGGCAACTGTCTCTAGGTAGTGCAGCTATTTCTTTATCTGCCACCTCCTACAAAAAGAATGACAAAAATCCAGAAGAATTAAGCACTTTTGAGTAAACAGAACAAACAATTTTTTTCTTTATTTCAAAATATGTAAGTTTTCTTTTGTAAAACAGCAAAAAATTTACAGTAAAAATAAAAAGTTTGAAAAGCACATTTTATAAACATAGCCTACTTGTGAATTGTGTGTAGACAGAAATGTAAGATGCCACAATAACAGTGATGCGTTTTACCTGAAGTGCTTTAGGTAGTATGGTGTTCTTTCTTAGTGCATTGATCCGTAGTCGCTCATTAGCATATTCAAAAGCCAGTTGTCTCCTCTTGACATCTCTGAGCATCCTCCAGTCAACATAGTAGCCTCTCACCTGCTCCATGGCCCCCCAGCAGCTCCTCAAGGCCTGCACACAATGGTCCACAACAATTCAGTTAACATATCAAAACGGCAGTAGCTCAGTGGTTAGAGCGATCGTCCTTCATCCTGGAAGGTAGGCGGTTTGATTCCCGCTCTCCCAGTTCATACTGTCGTTCTGTACTTGGGCAAGACACTTAACCCACCTTGCCCCCAGTGGCTGTAACACTGGTAATTACTGTAGAACATTGTAAGTCGTTTTGGATAAAAGTGTCAGCAAAATGAATAAATGTAAATGTAAAACAATGGTTTTTCAAGATCTAACATTTACTTAGAGGCCACATTAAAAAGATTGTGTATTACTAGAAGTGGTTTGATTCTGTGGAACAGATTGGACAACAGGATACAATAACTTATAATAATAATAATAATAATAATTAAAATAAGAAAAAATATATTTTGTCCTGTTATTTGTGAATTATTGTGGATGTTTCTTCTGTTTCGTTTGTTATATTAAATTGAATGTTGATTTGATTCCAATGGCAAAAGGGGCAGGTAAACCTTTCTGTCAATTAAGTGTTTAAAACATGAAAATGTTGCTTTTTTCTTTTGACTAAAAACATACTAAAAAGATGTCTGTCATTATAAACATCACTTGATTAAAGTAGTAAAACAATTAGGTTATTGCTTCTCTACCATAGACATAGACATGTTATCTGCTACAAGATACCAAGCCCTCCTAGCATTAGCGTTAGCTCTAGAGGCTACAATGCTAAGGTCTCGAGATCGAACACTGCATCGCTAAATTAGTTCCTCTATCCTCAACTTAGGATTGGACTATTTGACCATAAGTAATTTTCAAAAGACAACCAGTAAATAATATAAAACTTAATTACCTGCTTTGGAGCACTGACAGTAGTGTAAAGGACATTTAATCCTAAAGATGCAAGTCTGTGAGCCGCCATGTTTTCTTCTTCGTTTGATTAGCTGACGCTTAGTATAAAAGTACATTGCGCCACCATGAGCCAAAATGCAATTATAATAATTGTGTATTTACTGTTACCTTGGCCTGCGATTGGGATTAAACAGTGATAGTTGAGGGGAACGACTGGTTGATAAAATAGACATGTATCCATGTGTCCATGTTTATTGTTAATTACTGTGTGGTTAATTGTGTCAGGAAGTAACAAAGCGAAATACACACAAACATTAGTCTACTGGATGACTATATTAGTTATACAAATAAACATATAATTGGAGTTGAAACCTACTGATAATGGGAGGAAGGTTTCGTAATGTTTGGAAATTATTTAGTGTAACACTCAAATGGCAATCACTGTTCAAACAACTGGGCTTTTTCAAAGGAGTAGCCTCATGTTACAAAAAAGTGTGCGGTAGTTGCAGGCGATGGAATCCAGCAGGGGGCGGCCATGCACCATAGGATGAAGTCAAGTTACGACAATATTATGCTCTAACAATTTTTATAGCATAATATTGTGTTATTACCTGGTTCAACGCAATGATATAAATTAGTATTAGTATAATTAGAAATGAGTATATTTGGAAGTTTTTTCAATGGCCTCAAGTTACTTTAAAGGTCAATATTTGCAATAAATGCCCAGTTAAAAAATAAATACATTTTAGTTAAAGACCATCTATTGTGTTCTTGTCTTTAGTGAGTTGGTCATTCGCCAAATTCTCAAACTGCAGCTTTCTGATGCATTTTTGTCCTACATGTAATTACTTATGCTGCCTAAAATAGAGAGAATAAGCTACAGTTTAATTTTTTTATATCTTTTACAATTTTTTGAGCTTATATTTAGCCCCCACATAATTATAATTGTTCTATTTGTAGAGGCAATCCGCCACTATTTTGGAGACACACACTCACAGCACAATATTAGTATACAGAAAAGAGCATAAACTTCTACGTATGTCTGGGAAAATCAAGGAAACAGATGGCCATCGTATTCTGCATAAGACACTACTCTGGTTCCAATAACATAGAGACCTGTTATTCATTGTCTTTACCTTCCGCTATAGTTGTTTAGAAATTCTTTCAAACCACAATAAAGTGCGTGATAAATGTAAACACAGGCCCTCTGGCTGTTCTAGCTGTGGTCTATACCCCAGCAGACAAACCTAACACATGACATCAATGGTCTGCTTCCTCTTTATTTAGTTTGTTCCAGACACAACTTGGATTATGCTGGAGAAGTAGCATAATGTGTCATTCTATATGAGAAACTCAACCAGACAGGACCAGTTTTCCGCATTTGTCAGAAGGTAACCTCTTGCTGCCTCTTTCACACCACCTCAACTCAAAGTTAGCCCCTGCATGGTGCCAAAGTACATATCTCTGACAAAACCCCTTCTGCATTAGAACTAAGAATCTATGAATGTGTCTAAATCTAACACTGCTAAATTGCCATTCACCTTTACCACCTTCACAATTATGCCGACTTATTGCCTAAAAGTGCACCACATACATCTCAAAGTTAGAAAAAAACAGAGGTCAGCATGTGAAAAAACATTCTTGTCCACATTTTTCTGCAGGGCCATATGGGCAAAATAAGAGGGATTGCATGAAGACTTTCTGTTTTAATGGAATTACATGCCATGTCTTTTAACAGAATCTCTCTTTTTGAGTGATTCCTGGCCTTAAACCATATAGACCTGATATCAGACTGTATCTGCATGGATTGTAATGGCAGTAAAATATAAGTTAATAAAATTTAACTATGTTTGGCCTTGCCTCCTTGAGGTAAAAGTTATCTCACTTGGAACTGTCCAAGTTCACATGAAGTATAATCACATGTCTGAGTTAATTGGCAACGTCTGAGTAACGTATGCCCTATAGCTGAAATATTTTATTGCATTCTTCATAAATTTTTATTTCCAGCTGCCTAAACAATATTGTCCCATATTTCAGTATCGTGATGTTGAAGTGCCTGTATGTGGCATAGCCTGGTTGCATTTCTAAGATTATATAACATAATTTATGATCAGTAAAAAATGTAATGGTATGGCATGTCTCTGTTATGGGGTCTTAAATTATCACCAGACATATAAAAGGAGCATTGATGTGAATCATATACTATGGCATTTACAGTGGACACCTAAGAGAGATATTAAACTATATCCTCTAATATCAATAAACAACATTAACTGCTGTGTTCCCTACGGCAGCTAATGGCCACCATGTGTCAAAGTTTTTCTAACTGCACATATTCCTCACACAGACAAAAAAAATACATTTTTCATAGGGTTAAATTGAGTTTTAGACATTTACACAAAAAATATTCCAATAATATGTTATTGTTGTGTGTGTGTCTTTGTAGCAAGAGGTTGAGGACAAGATGATTTTGCATTCTGTTCAAAATTACGGATTCAAATCAGATTTTGTGTTTTCCCCATGTACAGATTTCCCCAAGCAAAAGGCACAAAATGAACCCTCAAATGTCACCTATGTGTCTGAAATGTAAATCAGTGGATGGCACTTTTACTCTCTGTTTTTGGTCCTGTCTTAAAATTCAGTCACATTGGACAGACAATCTGGAAGACATGAGGAAAATATTTGGAGGGACTCTGGATCTGGATCTTGTATCTTTGCTCTTGGGCTGTAGAGACAGATTATAAGACATCATTACATATTTACATTTACATTTATTCATTTAGCTGACACTTTTATCCAAAGCAACTTACATTTAGCTTCTATTCACCAGTGTTACTGCTGGAACACCACTGGATGCAAGGTGGGTTAAGTGTCTTGCCCAAGGACACAACGGCAGTATGAACTGTGGGGAGAGTGGGAATTGAACCGCTCTACCACTGAGCCACTGCGCCTACAAACTTAAATCTAACTGGCACAAACTTGTCATGAAGCTTTTCCCCTTGTCATACTTGTAATGCCTGTCTGCTGCATTCCACAAAGGGACAGTTCATGGAGGTGTGGGCCCCATACCAGCGCTTTGCTAGTGCTGCTGTGGCCTTGGTGGACTAATCTTTCCTTTTTGTTTCCTTTGGACTCTGCTGGGCTATGTTTGTTTGTTCATTTGTGTTCTGTTTATTTGTATTTTTCTTGTTAAAAATCTTTATTATATATATACTGTATATAATGAACATGAATGAATAAAAATCCCATTGTAACCTGTGAGTGGCCACTATTGGAAAATGCAGCAAACAACTGAGTGGACAGTTAGTACATCCAGTTCTGTTGAAGCTGAAGCTAATGTACACATTACAGTACATGAAAAAACAAACCAGAAAACTAGACCCGAAACTGAGCCTGCGTGGCAGCAATTTTTACGACATGTTCCTCATGGTTAGCAACTACAGTAGCTGCTTCTACTGACAGACTTTACAAACACTACACAATATTTCGCTGAATATGGTAAAGTAATTATATACGTGCCGTGAAATCCCCTGCTCCGTCACAGAAACCACAGTGAAATGCATTCAGGTAAATGTAACTGTGAGAAGTTTCCTGTAGTCTGTCATGGGCTAAAATATATAAGTCTCCTCTACATGTTGTAAACCTCACAAGCTAGAGCCACAGTTTGCTAACCTTCAGTGGCCCATTGTACTGCACTGGACATTGCTCACAAATGCTTTAGCAGAAATATGAAAGATACAGAGACACATGTTACTCTATTTAAAGGTCAATAAATCATTGACAAAGCAAACCATTCATAGAATTCTTTTGATTGTGGAAAACCTAGCAGCACTCAAAGTATATTTAAACACCTTGTCAAGTGTCTTGGGAGAAACTAAAAGCAGCTCATTTAGGAGAACAAGTACAATAGTCCCACTAAACACTCAAGCTTAACCAAACAAATAATGAACTCGTGGTATTTCATGGCATAAAGTCTTCACAAAGCAGTAGCATTATTGTCATTCACAGAATCAGCATGTCCCATGTCAGCATGGCGAATCCCGACACCAGTGGTCATCATTGTCTATTTGACCCAGATACAGCATTTAGTAAGAGGCCTTAACCTAAGAAATGAGAAGTTCCTGCTTTCCAGGCCTTCGAGATGTCTATCTCGGGAAAAAGGGAAAGGCTGTCTGAATCTCCTCTATGTATCTGCACTGTCTTGGTCTGGACTCAGTTCACTCTGGTCTTAGTTAGTCTAGTCTTCTATAACACTCTCATCTTTCAGTTTCTTTTTCTGGTGTATTAAAACTCATTATTTTAGGTTTTGACCCTGGCGTTTAAAATGGACTGTTCTCTTGTCTCGCTGATGTTTTTGATCATTTATTTTATACATTTGAATGTATTATCCCTATATCAACCAATGCTATGTCACAGTTAAAAAGAGGAGTAGAGAAAAGGCACCAAAGGATATCAAATAAAAAGAGAGAAGGAAGTGGGGAACAAACACATCTGTGATTGTACTTGGTAAAGGGACCACCAAGGATCTTAGGAAGCATAGTGCGCAAGCTTTGAAAACAAGCCCTTGTTGACCCTGGAGATTCAGGTGGAGGGGAACTCCTGGTGCTGTTTTAAGATGACATAATGTCCATCAAGGCAGTGATTTACAATGTGTTGATTCAGACACCAACTTTAAGTTTTTCAGTGGCACAATCTGTTAAAACTACTTTTCGTTTACCTCAGCTTTTTAGTTACACAAGTTAATTTGTCCCTGTCTAACTGCCAGTCAGGGTCATTAAGGTCCTGCCCTCACATTTAAAGGCAACCCAAATGGTTTTCTTTCTCCTGCATTTGATCATTTTATCTCAAACCATCTCGTAGCACAGTAATTCCTCTTGTGCAAATATGACCATTGTAGATAAATACTTAAAATGCAGCAAGTCACAATTTGCATCCAATCTTTGCATGCAGGCTGGTCTTAGATGGCTGTTAAAATGGGTAGTTAGAATATACAGTACAAAGACAAATGTGTCTAGTCAGTATTTAGTCTGTCAGGAATTAATTAATATTATTTTGTGTTGTCTTAATTTTGCTTTTTTTTGTGACAGGAGTAGCCACTGGTTCGTCCTTGAGATGAGTATGGGACTAGAGGTCAAGGGTCCATATGACATTTAGTGGTGAGGTCAGCTGACCCTGTAAACTGGTATCTGCATCAGATCAGAGAGCTTTGAACCAGCTGCTCATCTGTCACACAACTGGGCTTGTCTCAATAAGTGGAGTCTTTAATGCTTAGCTTATACTTATTCTTGCGCCTTCTTCTTTCCTCTTAATAATTATATGAGCCAATGTCTTTTTTAGCAGTCTATTGATATACAGTACAATTGCAAGATCATTCATGTGCACATAATTATTCTATTTTAACTCTTAGGTTGTATTTCGTCTCAGTTTTGAACATTCATAGTCAACAGCGCATTTGTGTCTGTGCGGTTGACAAAACATAAAACCAAATTGCGGTCGACTCTGGGGACAGGCGACAGCCTAAACTTTTTGGACACATGTGTGTCCCTTTCCTCACAATGTGGCAAAGGCATCAAAGAAACACAAGGACCCTGAAAGGAGCATACATCATCAGACGTCCATATGGCATTAGTTTGTTTTTCCTTAAACGAGTTACACTTTATCTGAGCTGCGTCTTCTAATCTGATCTGCCATCCACCAAAGTCACACATGGGGGTAAACAAAAACGGCCTCCCAGACTTTTCACTATGATGCAAAATGCAGCACAGAACAGACGCAAGCGCTGGCTAATCAGATTTGGCCATTCCTGTAAACATGTTAGCCCTGATCTCATATTGGATGGAGTATTTTTACCACAAGGATGCAGAGTTGTCAGCTCTGTGTTAATGCAGCCTAATTACCTGCAGACACCCCTATCTTTAAACGTATTTCCAATGTTATAGCTGCGGGCGCTGTTTGGATAAGCCTGTCGGTTCCAATTCTGCACCGGTCCCACCAGACTGTATCTCCCCTTCACTTCAAATCCGTCTTTTCAATCAACAGTTTCCAGATTCATAAGGAAACATGCAATCAGTAGTTTGGCCTCCCCCCAAAGCTTCTTTGCCATGATTAAATATACCATATGTTTCAAAGTTAATGCACTCTTGCTTTGGGTTAGGGCTTAGTTGACGTAATGTGGCTCCTGCACATAGTGTCTAGATGAAGTCATAAATGTCTAATGCTTTCTAAATGTATTTAGACTAATGTGGTTACTAACATTTGACAAGTTTAAGCACGGCATCTCTTTGATAAGCTTTTTGTCGTTACCTTAACATTAAAATGTTGAGTGCTAAATAATCAGTATTAGCTTAAATTATTTTCCAGGTGCAAGCTTCCCAGACATTTTTGTGGTTGTTTTAACTCGGGAGAATATGAGCATCGGGAGCGAGGGTATTTCTCTTGGCTGTGAGTAAAAACAAGATAATAAGAAAGCGTTGTATCCACAGTGAGAAAAAGGACAATAAATTACTTTTTTGATGTAGCAAGAAGTCTAAGTGAAATCAAAATCTACAACAGGGGCAAGGTCAGGAGGGAAATCTATTGAATGAATTAGTTCCAAAAATGCATTGACTATGTGTGCAGCCACTTATAACTAGTGTCAGAATCCTTTAATTTGTCTGAACAAAGAGGGATGAGGATGGCCACTATTGATGAACGTTATTGTGATCAAAAGGAAAATCTCCAGATGTAACTAAGAACAAGGGTCTTTTTGTGTTTTTGTGTTTGTATGTGTACACCTGCCTTCATGCAGACACGGCCTAAAAGTCATTACCCTCATTGTGAATATTTTAACAGAAGCAATGTCAGAGACTGAAAAGCTGCACAGTGTTGTTGCTCTTGTGCAGTTCTCTTTTGCTCCATCACAAGCAATTGTGAGTGACATCTTTCACCCTTAAGCTTCTTCCACCCTTTTGGCTTATAATAACACGTCCTTAGGCTAATTTCTGTTCTTGTTCTCATACATGTGCATTTAAACAGCATGAGAAAAATGTACACCACACAAGCCACAACTCTCTATTTATAATCCACAAAAGAGAATAATCCTCTCTGTTGTCCGATCCAAACGGTCATCAGCTGGTGACGAAACAATAGCGTGTATTGTGTGAATGATTATCTTTCCATTGGTGTATGTCAAAGAATATGAACAGTCTAAAATCTTCCCCGCTGTGAAATGTCCAGGTCGGTCCGTTTAGTGTGTGTGGCGGGGGAGTTTCAGCTCAAACAAAGAAGCATTTACAATAGAAAACACAGTCATATTTCCCCACAAAGTAAAGTGAAAGGCCTGATATATATTCTCATTGTCCCATGAAGCACTGTAAATGTCATCAAGTCTCACACTCAGCACGTGGTCGTGAAGTTGTGACTGTTTAGTTCTTTTGGTTTGCTTTTTATATGTCCATTGGAAGGAGGCCGGGTCCAATAATACTGAGGAATATTACTGCGACAAAGTAGTCTCCCACTTACGTGTAGGATCCGATTTCTTAAAAGCAGTCATAGCATGTTAGACTCATGATTGCTGACCAAGTTGTGACAAACCTGTTGCACTGGGTTGAAATGTGATTTGTTTAAGTCGTGTGTAAGATCACTTGCTATTGAACCCACTGAACCCAACTGAGATCTCTTGATTCTAGAGGTAAGTTCTTCTTCTGTGACAAATGATTGACAGGTTGGGAGAGACATACCTTTGTCTTCATGCCGCTTGCCAAGGTCAAGATGTCAAGGTCACGTTACTCCTCTTCTGGCATTTGTTTTGTAGTTTCCGGAGTAGGAGGCCATGATGGGGACCTTGACAAATTGACTTTTTGTGTTCGGCCTAAAATTATTAATAAAAATGGCAGAGCAGAAATCTATAGATATAGTTAAAAGGATATAGCCCTAACTTCACCTTTTTACATTTACATTTGTGTATTTTCTTTTCCATATCATTGATTCTGTGCCAAACATTTCTATCATCTCTACTTTCAACTACAAAGAATGCAGCTGCTTTGATAAAATGAACTTTAGGGCAGATTAATTCATCTTAATATTCTCTGAGCATGGTGTTACCATAAGTGTCCTAGTTTTAGTGCTCTGTGATAATGGGAACGAGTGGGTGCAGATCTGAGGGGTATTACTGCAAATGTGAGCACAGGTTACAGTCAATGTTTTTTTGAAGAGAGTTTGTCATTATAGAGCATTATGGATAATTTTTTCCTCTCTCTTCTATCTGAATAGTCAATGATACTCTCAACTCCGCCTCAAAACCTAACCTGGCCTAATTGCTGCCACTCACAATGGAATTAGTTGCAGTCTTTTTTTATGAAGAATGTGATCAGAAAGTTGATGTATAAATCAAAAAGATCAAACCAAACTGACCCCTTAGTGTCATCTCCAGTTTCACTTGAACAATCCCAGCCTCCCATGGTTCCACAGAAACATGAAACCATAGTTATATATTTAGAGAGAAACAGCCGTCGTCATCGTAAACTATCTGCTACTAACCTTGACACTTGGCCATTTGAGAAAAAAAAAAATAAAACACTCATTGAGGCAGATACTGTGTAGTAAATTTTATTCAGTGTATTTTTATATAAAGTGCTTACACACCATTAACGTTGAAAGGGTCACAATATGTTCCTTTTTTTCAACGTAACTCTTGGAGTGTCTGTATCTGATTGGAAGAGTTAGCCTGCTACGCCAAGGCTCCAAGTGGCTTGTTTTGAAAAGGGATAAAGTGAGAACATTTCAGAGGGAAGAGTGCAGAGATCTCAAATTTAATCAAGCCTCTTGGTTTTGAACTGTCAATCATGCAGCCGGGGTTAAAAAAACAAGAAAAAAACGAAAGTTTTAGATTTAAAAAATGGTTGTTTCTACATCCTTTGCTGGAAACTACGGGTTTATTTTTATGAAAGTGCCTTCTTTTGTTACCACTGTTTATCAAAATTACATCTGTGCTTTCAGTTTTAAAAACAACTCTTTTTGGAAGGTTTTAATAGCTTTAGGTAGTTGTTAGAACAACAGTAGGTACATATTTGAAAGTGCCTCTCTAAACAAAGGAAAGGTTTTTTTTTCTTTTTCTTTTGCTTTAGAAGCTTTTTTGGAGAACAGAAAGGTCAGGCCGATTCATCTCTATCCTTGTTTGACCAATAGAACCTTTTATTTTGTAAAGTTTTGTATTTGTATAACCCAATTTGATCTCGTTATGCTCTAAAACTGAGCTTCTATAACAATGAGACATAATTTGCTGCACTAAGACTACATACCCCACTTTTAGGTTGATTTAATTTAGTATTAAGACTACCTTTTCAAATCTAGGAACTACGTTTAAAGTACAAAGTAAGTTTGTATTATTGTTACTTACTTAGAGATTAGTTATTAAATGAGGGAAACTGCCTCTCATTATGTCTTACCTCGCCTTTCATTGAACCAGCGCAGAGGGGTAGGAGGAGACGGGACCCTCCCAGACGACCTGCCCACGGGCCTATAGGCACCAGGAGAGGTCTGAACAGAGACAGAGGGAGTCCAAGTTGGTGACAGAGCTTGAAACACTGCTGGGAGTCTGTCAACAGGTGGGAAAAGGGAAAGGTGCGGGTGGCGTCCAGTCCTAAAACAAAAGGCAAAGTTAGACAAGGCGCAAAGGTAATACAACATTTTTATTTGTTCAGTTCATTTCAGGAATTTTAAAAGTATATGTTTTTATGTCAATTTAATTTTTCCGTAAATATGGCTTTTCTAAATTGAACTTTTTTTTGTTTTTGGGTGTTCTAAAAAGCTAAGATTTCATTTGAAAATAGATGATTCTTTCGTCACCCATTTTTCTCCTCATCCCCACCATCTGTCACCGCTGCCACCTTCTGTAACTTCGAACGTTTACTTGACACACAGAATTTATCAAGTGTCACGCATTTGTAACCAAGTTTGTTTTACACGGCCAATGAGAAACCTGTGGGAGTCTTGACTGCAGAATGTAGATGAATATAGCAGACTGTATTATTTGAAAGGGTTTTTATACTGAGAAAGCAAATGTGGAAATGGCTGTCAAGTGTGAATGATGTGCTTGAACAGAGGGGTTCAATGCTGCATGCTGTTCTGCAGTCACGGAACCGCAGAGGATTTGTGAGGTGTTTTCTTAGCGTATACTGGTAAAATATTACTGGGAATGTAATATTAGTCATGTTTCTTAAATGCACCATGAATTGTCAGTTGTTTCCTATTAAGAGATGCGCAGCAATAAGTTGATCATTTCTGCTTTCATTTATCAACTTTATTGCCATAGAGATAATTAATACTTTGCCAAATCTAATCTTTTGCTGCTCGTCAACAAACCTGCCAGTAATCATTTCCCGACACAATAATCACCTCACGTCTTTGGGCATAAATATTTATGGTACGTGTCTGCTGGGGTGACAGATATTCACACGGGGCTGTTGATCCACTAGATTTACCTTTAATGCTACTGTGCTGACTCAGGGAATACACAGAAGCCCTTGGTGAAATGAGCTACAGATGTGGGCCCTCAGCCATGCCAAATAACAGACAGATTCAAAGAAAAAAAGAGACCCACAGCCGTGAGTGGGTGGCTTATGATTGCATAATGTGACTGCTGCAGTGGAAACCTCACAAATCAGGAAAAATTGTGCATCTTTTAAATGCAACATTAAAAATATTACGTTTAAAAGGCATAAAAGAAAAATAAAATAATAGGTCCAGAGTTCAACTCCCGGGCCAGGTACTCCGGTTTCGCCCACCAACATGAAAAACATGCTATAGTTTCCGGTTGGTGACAAGACATGGGTATCTGGGTGACAAGGAATTTCCACATGGGGATAATAAAGTGAAAAATAAATAAATTTAAAAGCCACACAAGAATGCCACACAAACCAGCAACAAGTAATGACAGAGCTCAATATGTACCAAGTTCAATGCCCAGTCCACACAAAGGCTTTCAGCTACTCTGTTTACATGTAGACTGGTAAAATAGTGTGGCAATGATGTCTCAGTTCAGGTTGTGCATAACAATTAAAGCTCTTCAGATACAAATGAAAATCATCAGTAAATAAGAATAGTGAATAGTTTATTATCATTGGTAGCTTGGTGGACTTATTCATTATAAAAAATACATAGACCAACACAATACTTTTAGGATCAAGACCAATGAATATAAAATAAGCAAAGATAGAAGTTTTCAGGAATAGTTCTCAGTCTAAAACCTAAAATTACCCGTTTCAGGTCAACATGACTAACCACTGACCACTACTGGCTTTACTAGCCTCTAAGCCAATGTGAGATACAGTATAAGCATCAACTCTAATGCAATTTTACAGCCGGAAATAAACCACAACCCTGCAGTTCATCTTTGTTTTTTTTAAGCTCTTCCTCCCATCCTCAGCTCTGTTGCTGAGCTCCTCTGAGATTTGTGTTGAGTTGAAACTTGCCAAAACAGCCGGCCTTTTGTTTGAAGCTTAATGGCTCTCTGGAGAGGAGAAAGAGTAGATTCTGACAGAATCTGACAAAGTCTTCTTTTGCTTCTCTGTTCGCTTCACTGTTACGTAAGGGCTTGTTTGCATGTGTTTGCATCTGCCACAGCTGTTCAGTGAAAGCGGTCTGTGAAGCCAGACTTATAGCCCCCCATTAACTGTGACAACATGACTCTTATAAATGAGAAGCAAGGATTCCACAAACACACTGTACACACGCGGCTACAGTACGTCCATACCCCTTAAAGAGCAGTGTACACTCATTACAGATCGTCCACAAACATCTCATAGGCCAATTGACATAGCTGTGCCTAGACGTACACGAGTTATTGACGTCAAGGAATTTTCAGCTGTGTTTATGGACATACTGGATTGTACTTGAGCCTTTTTGGAGGCCAGGCTGAAATGCTATCTGCATATGGAGAGATGCACAAAGTTATGAAAGTGATGCGTTTCCCTGCTTTATCCTTCAGTCAAATCAACGCAGTCTCCAAAATAAACTCTCCTCATTGGCCAATTGTAAAAAAGTCATGTCTTATGGTTGGTGTAGACTGTGAACATTAATAAGGCTGAAGCTGTGTTAATCAACTGAGTCTATTTAAAAGTATACATACATATATAATGCAAAGAAAATATTTCTATTTTATTTTTGCTTTGAAGTATACCTGCTTTACGTTACCGTATTTAAACAATTTGTTAATTCACAGAAAAGTCAGAAAACAAATTTTGTTAGCATTCTGTTACAGTGTGATGCGATCCAGGAACACAGTAGGCCTCTATGAAAAAACCTGGGAAAAAAAACTATTTGACATTTGTTGGAAACCAAAACGTAAACAGCTAGCAAACAATAAATTAGTGATACAGGCCACATTCATATAAAAATGTGATATTTTGCCGGAGAGTTTAAAGATTTATTTTCTCCTAAAATTCTCTTATAAAACGGTTCATCGTTCCATATATTCCCATCTCTTTAAACATCCCTATTCATCCATTTCCCTCCCGTTCTGTACTATTCCTCCATGTTCCTCTCCATAGCCCATTTCCTCCGTCCATTAATTCCGCCATCTGTCTGCCTATCCCATGCTGGGACATTCTCCGCAGTCGGTAGCAGCGCACTGATATGCTTGGAAGCTTGCAGCCCGACCTCCTCCAAGAGAAATAAGGAACCGCTTCTCAAAACAGCGAGTGTTGAATAAAACCTTGACAGGGAGCTATAAACATGCTTGTTAAGCATCTCATTGCGCTAGTGTTCACTACCACTCGACGGTGCTAATAGTGAGCCGTTCTCGTCTGTCACCCATTCACTCACACTCCATCTTTCTTTGCCTCAACCAGCCGCTCTTTATCACCCTCTTCAGCTTTTTCTGCACCACACCATATTTTGTCCCTCACTTGTATGTCTCTTTTACATCTTCTCTGAATCATAACTTTTGGGAAAAGATAAAACCGTGGGTTACCACATAAGAATAAAAAAAATCAAAGTGATCTCATAGCTTGGATTTAATGTAAAGTTATGATTCTCTGACCTCAGATTTTAGCAGCAATCTCCAAATGAGCTCAGGCATTGTGGGTTTGGACCACTTAGAAGCATGTCATGGTAATTATACGCCTTCAAACTGGATCATTTTTAATGGAAGCGCTACTTAAATTACAATACGTCCTGTGTAAATCATCAGAGGGAATGCTCACAAGTCAAACTAGACCACTAGAACCCGCATTATAATAAAAAGACAGGTATTGTTACTTACTTAGGCGGATCACTGAGAATCCCTGTTAATCTGATAATGTTATCGTTACAGCGTCTGAAGGATTGGCAGATTTAAAGCTCACTTGTGGACGTTTTAATGTTCTGTGAGTCCAGTGGGGTTTCTGGGGTCTGTTTCTCGTTTGATTTTGTCCTGCGTTCTTCATCTTCTTCACTCTTTGATGCTCAGCGGGCGAAGAAAGCTTTCATTTCTTCCTTCTTAAAGCATCACTGTGTAACTTTTAACTATAACATACATACCCTCGAAATCATGAAAACATGTGGCCCTGAGGTCATTTTGATGGTTACTGGAGACAGAGAAGGAAGAATAACCCCCTTTTTCAGCCCACCATGTGTATCCCTGAGTGGTACGTTACCAATTATGAGAACACATGTTTATCCAGAAAACAGACAACTCTCCACACATCACAGCCCCATGTGAGTTTTCAGACTTGCAGCAGTCCATGAACATACAGAGCCTCCTCAAGAGCACACCCTTAGTTGCTTTACAATAAAAGATGATTTGAAAACAGCAGGTTATGTTGTACAGTTAGAACTTAAACCTTTATTATGTTAATAAATCCCTATGTACGGGCCATTCTCCGCTGTCTCTTCTTACAGGTCCTGTCTACTTTTCTTGCTGTTTCTGCTGTGTGAGCATTTATTGTGCATTTATTATCTTTTATTGCTGTGTAGTTTCCCAGTTGTCAAACATCACGGCAGGACACCCAACACACTTTGTCTTTTTCACAGACCACACAAGCTCAGCCCAGTGCGAACAGAAGTCGGTTCTGCTGCTATTTTAACTTTTACAGCGTAGATTTAGGGGGAAAAATGCTTAGAATTTAGTACAGCTAGTTCTAGGAAAGCTGTGGTTAGAACAAAAGTTCACATGACATCACTGTCCTTTGGCTCAATTACGTCATTAAATATGGTTTGTGCTGTTTAAAATAGTATAGACTTTATTAAAATGCTAGAAGCTGTAGAGGCTCTGACTGCTTACCCTCTTCTGCCCACACCTGAGTGTCACTGTGGCTTAAGTTTCCTCAGATACCATCTACAGCAGCATGCACCATTAAATAAAGTGTGTGGTGTGTAGACTGAATGTGAACTCAAGCACCAAAAAATATAGTTTGACCTGCCTTGAACCCACAGGCTAAGGGCTAATAATAGATGACAGCTAATGCACTACATGAGCAGACTGTAAAGACTGTAGAGTTTATAATATATTACAAAAGCTTTCTTTCTTTCAGCTACAACTGCATATATTGTCACACACTTAACCCTGTTTCAAATGTTTGTCTATGTCTCTCCTTCAGCCATGACCACCAGACTTGTGTGGAGGGCCCAGTGTTTGTTGGTCCTACTATGTACCATCTCAACATGCAGTTTGGGAGATGACCACCCAGACCCCTCAGCTCCAGAGCAGGGAGTCACCTTCAGCCATGTCTATAAAATCAACATCCCAGGAGGAGAATCCTCTTGTAAACTTGAGCCCCTTTCCACAGAAAATAAAACAGGTCAGTAAAACAATGGATTCTTTGTGAATGTACCCCCTAATTGTGTTCACGTTTACATTAGTTGCTTTGACATTATATGTGTAGGTCTTCAGACAGCAACATCAGGAGAAAATGACATCATTTTTAGACACAATATCAAGCTGCAGACGCCTAAGTGCGACTGTGAGGAGTCTGAAAGCTTCAAGTCACTGTTGTACAGAGTCAACGGGCTGGAGGAAGAAGTAAACTATCTGAAGACGAAGTGTGATCAGGGATGCTGTGGAAAAGCTACAGGTGTGGACTCTCACAATCTTTCCAAACCATCACTATTCTTGTAATCATGTGACGCTTTTTAGCTGCCTGTAAAAATAAGGCCTAACAAAAACAAAACACCTTTTTACTGCATTGGTTCCCAAGGTGTGGACACAAGCTGTAGCGGCCACGGCACATACCAACACGACTCGTGCAGCTGCCTCTGTGACCCGGGATGGGAAGGGCCTGACTGCTCGGTGTCCACCTGCCCAGACGACTGTAACGACAATGGCCGCTGTGTGGACGGGAAGTGTGTGTGCCATCAGGGCTACACTGGGCACGACTGCAGCCAGCTTGAGTGTCCTGACAACTGCAATGACAAGGGACAATGTGTAGACGGGAAATGTGTGTGTTTCCCCCATTTCACCGGTGAGGACTGCAGTATCCAGAAGTGTCCCAACGACTGCATCGGTAATGGCCAGTGTGTGGATGGCCACTGTGTCTGTGATGAAGGTTTTTTTGGAGACGACTGCTCTTTAGGTAAGTAAAAAGTAATTTTTTTTCTTGTATATCTAGAAAATTTAGAAAGTTAAAACAATAATAAAAAAAATACCAGTGCACCATTTTAAGGCTGACTTTGCATTATTAATTTATTAAGGAAAGTTACTCCTTTTTTGTTACATAATTAGCAGCCCCTCAGGATTATTCTGTCAGTAAAATAATTAGTCCTTCTTTTTGACCATTCAGAACTGTTACAAATAGAAAAAGTATGTGTCTCAAAATAGCTAATTATTTTTCCTAAAAAAAAAAAAAAAGACAGTAAAACCAAGTCGAAGAAGCCCCTGAGCTCATATTTTATATGCATATAGGCTTTATCTCATAACACTTTTCATCAAAGTGCATTGTCTGAGCCGTTGCAGTGGTTTACAATGCTTTATGTGTCTCATGGGAGCAATTAGTATTTTGACTTTAAGCCTCTTTTATGCAGTCACCTTTGTAAACACAACACAGTAAATATTAACTCAATACTCCTTAAAAAAATGATTTTATGAAAACGCTCTGGGACCAATAAAACCTCTCTTTCCCTGATGGCCCATTCACCTTGATGCCACCTGTTATCAAATGGCCTGCAGTCCTTTTGATGCTTCAGCATGTAGGGCTCATGCAGTGATCGTAAAATCCAGCCACTGGCCTGTATTGTCACCTCTGTTTTCTATAAGAAGACACTTGCATACATCATTAAGATAAATATGAAATGAACAACATTTTCAAAAGACAAAAGACTACATCCTTTACACAAAAAATGTTGGTAAAAAAAAGTAAACTCGCTGTGCACAAGTGTTATTCGAGATGTAGCTGCAGTTAGGCCTTTGCGTGGATGACATTATAGCCTTACACTTTGATAAGACATAACCAGAATTTTGGTCAAAGTGTTTCTAAGACCTCCACTTAGCTTCAAGAATCCTCCTGTCTCCTAAACGCACCACTTACTGTGAACACTATTACTGTACTACCCCAGGAGCAGCGTAAAATTGCATTTTACAGCAATTTAAGGCCAGACAGGCAGAAAGGTGAGGAGCAGCTGCCAGGCACAGACAGTTTATATCACCGAGATCACTGACAGATTGTGGCAGTCTTTCGAAGAACATCAGATGCTCTGTCTGGAGGTGGAAAGCACAGTATTTTCCTTGTGTCAAAGTTCAGGGAGACTTACTTAGCAGTCCACATTTGGATTTAACTTAAGGTGTCACAGAGTTTTTGAACTAAGCAGCCTATAGAACACCTGAATTGTTGTTATAGCACGTCAGCCATCAATCCACTTGTGGTTGGTCCTTTAGCCACGTTTCCTCCGTGCACAATCAGAGACATGTCCACAGCTCAGCGTGTAGTTGCTTCTGAAGTCTTTCCAATGTCAACAGAGGCAGCGTGTCGGAGGACGAGTCAGGGGAGAAATTAAAAAAAGACATACATTGTGTTGATTCTAGATGGTAGTAGTATTAGCTGAAATAAGCAGCCGGTGGAGATGAGCAGCAAACCAAAACAATCAAGGTCTTCTTTATTTTATGTGGCTAGTTGCCATTTCAACACCTGGATGATGGATGTCAATCCACTCCACAGGTTACGGCCGAGAAAAACGTTGTGCTTTTTTAATATACTGTGCACTGAGCATTCTTGTCGTGCAGTCAAAGCATTAAAGGCAGATGGCGTGTGCTCTAGTAGTCCTATTGAAAATAATACCACAGCTTTGAGTCTTTTCCATGTAAAAAAAAAAAGTAGATAATCTGATGAGCTACAGAGCAATAATTAAATATGGTCACAGTAGCTTTGGACATGAAATATTAACAGATAACAGATGGTGTGGATATAAAGCTCTTATTGTAGCCAGGCGTATGTCCTTTTTTGTGAAATTTACTGAGGTTACGTTTATGTACAATAAACTGTATATAATTTCATTATGGGGTTAAGCAATCTATGATCACTTTGAATAAGTATTTCTTGTGTCTAATCTTCACTTTATTTAGACATCTTTTCACTTTGTTTATTCATTTCAATCAGCACAGACACAATCCCCATTAGTCTCCTTTGTTAGATATTAATTTATTCACCACAGCCACTCTGAAATACCATTCAAGAGTGGAGATTGTTGATAGTCATGTCTGGAGTGGCATCGAGGGGATATTAACTGTTAGCGGATGGAAAACTGCCCCGCTATGCTCAGAGAAAAACAGTAGGCTTCCTGAAACGGCCTTGTGGGTATAGCATCTAAAGCTGATGTGAATTCCTTCCCTGCCAAAGTCATGCTCCTTCACTATACGTTTCAAATTTTTCCCTCAGGGTTTGGGCTTAACCTTAAATCTACTACCGCCATCTTCTTGTTGGTGGAAAGCCTCACTCGCCACACTGCCGGCTTGTCTTTTGGCTGATGTCGTGTTATTGTACAGCCCTGTTACACAGTAGTTATATACCTTAGCCTCGCTTCCGTCATGTTTTTCCATCAGCTCAGTTAAAAACATACTGTAGATGTTAAAAGGTGACCACAGAACAGCCTCCTCCGCCTTTTGAAATGTCTAGTTTGATTTCAGAAGAGAACATTACTGCTTTTTATTTCTTACACACTTCTTTTTTCACCCATCCATTCATTTTCGGCCACTTATCGGATCAAACGTAGGCACAACTGCAGCTACAGTGGCAAACCTTCAATAAACGTTTCAAATAACTGCATGTTTTTCTACTTTGTAAATGCAAAGGACACTCACTTTCATGGTTAACGTATAGACGTACATTACAGTGAATCATAAAGTCCTAAATTAAGTGATTCTCAGGATATTATTGCACATGTCTAACCTATCTTTTCATGGTTTGTCTTCATCAGTTTACGCCCCTCAGGGTTTACGTCTGGTCAGCGTGACTGACGTGTCTTTGTTGGTTGAGTGGGAGCACGTCCGTGGAGCAGAGTATTACATCCTGACACATCACCCCAAAGATGAAGAGAGTGCCCTCAAACAGGCAGGTCTCATTTCATTTCTGTACGTCCGTGCTGGAGCTGGATTTCACTGTCCCATTGTGTCTTTTTACCAGGTTCAAGTTCCTAACACTGACAACTCGTACCTGATCACGGGCCTGACTCCGGGGGTCACCTACATAGTCCAAGTGTACGCTGTCATCAGGGAAGTCCAGAGTGAACCCGACATGATTGAAGCCACTACAGGTTTGTACTAAATTTGAATATTCATACTGTCTGAACAATGAGGCATAACGAGTTAGCATTAAAGTATGTGTAAAGTTGTGTGAGACTTTGAGAAGGCCACACTATGATGCTTAGTGCATCTCCAAAAACAAAAACATTTTATATTTTTTTAGTACTAACTTAAATTTGTGAAAGACTGAATAAGCAGCAAACTGTTGTCTGGGGTCATAGAGACTCTAAGTTATAGAGATGAGCTGCAAACATGCCAGATACCACAGCACTTAAGAGGTCAAGTTGAGTTTCATAGACCAGTATTTAGATTCAAAGGATGCATTAGTGTAAATGTGAAAATTAAGTGTCACATTAAGCACTGGTTTATATAACATTTAGAAAATGTCATTAAATTACAAGGAAAAGGCTTGTGTTTGAATGTGGGATGTATTTAGGCATAGATGTGGTTGGAGGCAGATGTGAAGAAAGAAAAACTGATTACAAGATTCAGAAACAAGGGGCATGAGACAGACAGACATCGGTTTTGTGGGACATTCCTGTACGACCATCAGAAACTTTCATCTGGCTCATGGTCACGAGAAGGATACTCAGCGTGAGACATGCAGCTTGCATAGTTTAAAACTTCAAACAATCTGCTTCCAAAGAGGGCTCCACTGAATGTTTTTCTTTTGACTTACAGAAGAAATAGCTGAATAAGTGACACTGAACAATGCTTGGTAACACTGGTTTTGAGTAAACGGTTCATATTTTGTAGTAATATTATTTCACACAGTCTGACTCATTTTGTAAATTGAGTTCTCTTTATGATAAAACTTTAGGTGAATTGTCCTATTGTTATTATGTTGCCTTATTTTTCCTATCATCTTCTGCTTCTACTGTAGATGTTTCCACCATTGATGACCTCCATGTTCTTGGCCAGACTGAGGTCACCATCAATGTGGACTGGAAGAACCCTGAGGCCCAAGTGGACGGCTTTAGGCTCACACACACTGACCCCATGGGACAAAGGGAGGAGCTGGATGTGCAGCGTAGCCAAGAGGCACGCACCAAACACACCATTGTGGGTGAGTAACGACATCAGCACAACAGAGAGTCCCATTAGACGATACGGTAACAAAATATTTATGAGTATGCAAAGCCCAACATCTGTCACATGCAAGGGGATTACCAAGAAAATTCAATGCTAAAGTTTTGTCTTTTACATTTGACTGTGGCTTTTCTCTTCAGGTCTGTATCCCGGAACCGAGTACTTGATCTCAGTGAGTGCAGTGAATGGGGCCAATGAGGGAAAAGCTTCATCTGTCACAGGAGTCACAGGTCAGTGTAGTCATGATATACAGCTGTGGACTCAGTGACTGCACACGCATAATAAGGGTTTTATTGAAATGGTCTTTCTCCTCTGTGGCACTTAAAATGATAGAGTGGATCTTAAAGACATCAAAGAAACAGCGAGGACCTCTATATGTGTCTTTAAGCTTCTGTCAAAACCTCCATAATTTTCAAGTGGTCAGAATGTAATATTGAAAACATTAACTCACCACATGATCTCACCTGGTTTTACCTTCTACACGGCCAATAACGTCATAATAAGTGCTTCAGTAACGAGGTATACAATTATGGCTCAATGACGGAAGACAGGAATTTCCAGCCTTTTAATATAGACTGAATGGTTGTGGGGATGGAGAAACATGATATGGATTGTGTAATGGCGACATGATGCTCCCTGATGGTTAAACTGAGGTCCAATCTGGATTTTTGTCCAGTGACAGTGGTATTTGGTCTTACCGTGCTTTTGGACATGAGCAGGTATTCTTTGATAGTTTGCACAGCTGCTCTCAACATTAGAATTGGACAAATAATCCACAATGGCACGTCAGCTCTTTGGTTCCTTGGATAAGTCTCATCAATTTTGCTCCCTCTTCTCTTGTAAAATAGTTCAAATATCTCCAAGTTTTGTTTTCCAAACCCTCCGGCAGTCAATTTAATGGTTTTTACCCTTTGGTGTTCGTTAGGTATTTTCAAGCCTCACCTCTTGTCTTCTAAAGCCGGTCAGGTAATCAGCGCTCCTGTCACTGCTAATCTCATGGTGTGTCTGTGTGTCACCTTCTTGTGTGGTAACTAATCTAGCCCAGACAGACAGAGACTTGTCTCCACTCCAGCAGCCACAATCCTTCATTTCAGGTGTTGCACGAAGCGGCTTAAAGGTGATTGAAGAGGATACTCATGAGCCTGGTTTGACACAGAGGCTGCGCTGGTCTCATGATGACTGGCATCCTGCGATAGAAAGACGACTCACCTATTATCTCAAAGAACAAGCTGCTCAGATCAGGCCAGCTCTGTAATGCTCAGAGAGTATAATATGAACATACGCAGGGAATATGAAAATGTAGTGTAAAAGTATAGTATGTGTTTTTCGAGGTTCTATAACAGAAATGACGAAGGATATGAAAACAGTGCAGCTGTGTTTTGTTGTCTCTTCAGACTAGTCCTGCAGTGTGAAGCCTGCAGTATCTCAATAAATTTGAATGCAAGTAAAATATGTATGATTGCCACATTGTTCATAAGATGGTCTTATTCTCCAGAGTCAAGTTACTTTTTCAACATTGTAGCGTTCTTGATAAATGCATCTGTTTTAAGTCATTATTGACAGATGGCTTTGTGCTTTAGCGTGTTTCTCCATCCCACTAGTTGAGCTTTATAATTAAAAAATAATACAATAGGGTGCAGTGGCTCAGTGAAAAAACGGTTGCCCTATAACCGGAAGGTTGGCGGTTTGATTCCTACTCTCTAGTCTTTGGGCAAGACACTTAACTCACCTTGTTTACAGCAGTGTTCCAGCTGTGACAATGGTATGTGAATGGAAATTTAATGTCCTAAAGTGCAGGTGGGAAAGCACTATAGAAAATCCACGCCATTTACCAAATGGAGAGTCACATCAAACATTATCCAAAATGAAATGCTTAAACTGAGGGTGCACGTGGCAGAGTGGTTAGCACTCCTGCCTCACAGCAAGAAGGTCGGGAGTTCAAAACCCAGCCGGCTCAAATATTCTCGGCCGACTTCGGTCTTTCTGTGAGGAGTCTACATGTCCTCCACGTGTTACCGTGGGTTCTCTCCAGGTACTCCGGCTTCCTCCCACCGTCCAAAGACATGTATGTACAGGTTAATCGGCAACTCTAAAGTGTCCCTAGTGAATGAATGTTACAGTGAATGGTTGTCTCTCAATGTTTGTCTCTATATGTCAGCCCTGCGACTAACTGGCCACTGTCCAGGGTGTACCCCGCCTCAGGCCCAAAGCTGCTGGGATAGGCTCCAGTCACCCGCGACCCCTAACGGGACAAAGCGGTAGAAAATGAATGAATGAATGAATGCTTAAACTTGGATTTATTGGTGACCTTCTCTCAAGTTGAATGCAATACCACAGGTTTAATATGTTCCTGCACCTATGACATTAAGTGTAACTGAGAAACTGAACTGCACATGTCATTCGTGTCATTCAGTCATTGATAAAAACCCAAATGTTGCTCCTCATTCTCTCAAGTCACCTACAGGGCCCTTCTAACCAGAAGCAGATGGCCCCGCCTCAGGTCGAGGGAATAAATGTTCCCAGAATATGATACAGCAGCTCATGTGGTCCACTGGGACTGTCCTGAGCGTTGAGGCCTGTCCATCACACTTTGTTTTATACTGTCCATGCCATAGTGACAAATGAGAACGTGAGAGTGATCGTTTTATAATGGATTCATAATGGTCCAACTAAAACATACATCCTATATTTATAACGCCTCACTCTCAGTTCCTATCATCTCCTGGAAGGGATATTGTTACATTTTTTTGTATTCTGAGCAAATAACTTCCAAAAACAGGCGACACGAAGCACACAGCTCAGAATGTTAATGTGTGCAGAATGAACAGTAGCCTAGAAGAGAATGTGAGCGGTTTATTTATTAGTTCTTATTAGGGGACGGGAATGCCATTATGTGTGAGGAATATTGCGATTGCCCACTCACTCCTCTGCTGCTGGTGTGCATCATAGCTTCACAGGCTGTCGCAGTAACCTCAACATGGTGACATCATATTTATTTAGCACCAAAGTTTAATGGTGACGAGGATATCCTAGTGTGCAGGTGCCATCTTGAAATCCAGTGGTATGGATAAGTTATTTCTGTCACTGAGGTAAAAGCTGTTTTCAGTACAAAATGGAGTCCATAGCGTCACAAGTCTTACGAACACATGCCACAACTGATTCCTATTTGACACCTCCTGTAATTTTCATTGTCCAGCTTTTACTTCCACTACACTACAAAGTGAAGCATCATGTGTCCGCTGTGGCCACTGATGCTAAGAGAGTATAACGACTGAAGTCAATCTCTAGTACAGGAAGTTTGAAAAGGGATAGCATATAAGATTTGTTAAGGGGCTTTAACCAAATATGACAGATAAAAGTATCAATGCAATTCCTATTTTAACTTATTTTTTTAGGTTCAGTTTTTATTGGTCATAAAAAAAAAAACAGAATACTTTTATTAAATATAAAATATTGACTAAAAGTGTTTTAGGCTGATGTCGAGACTTATTTTACCTAACCCTTTTGACATTTAAATAAAAGTGATATATATAACATAACAAAACAGCAAAACAAGTATAATAAGTTTTCGTTTTTTTAACAGAAAAGAAGAAAAAAAAAAAAAAGATATTATCCTGTTAGTTAATCAATTAATTTAATCCATTATTAATATTTTTACTATATTTACAAACCTAATTAAATTTCATTTTACCATTCAAAAAAACATGTTTTTTTATATATTTTTTAAAAATTGATGTAAAATTACACACTGTTCATATTCATGTCTCGTCCCTTCCATTATATCACAGCATTTCTGGTAATACACTGTTTCTTTAATGTAGTACAAACACTCTGTACCTTTAAATGATGTTATATTTTACAAACAATGGGTTTGATGGATCTCTGACAATTAGTGATAACTTTTAGAGCTCTTTTTTGTAAAATAAATATAGGTAGGTAAATTTCTACACAGTATGTTAAATATGGCACAATCATGGAGTTGTACAGAGTAAGTAGTGTGGCTTTGGCAATTATTCCTTTTGGTTAATTTATATGAGATTTCCTACTCAAGTGTTTATCAGTTTTAACTCCTGTGCTTTCCTTTACCATTTGAATATCAGTTTTTCATCATTTCATCATTTTTATTCATATATCAAGATTTTTCTTTTTGTCATTGAATAATATGAAGTTAGTTGTTTTTTTATATTAAGCGCTAATTTCTTTATATCGAGCCATTGTTTTACTTCTCTTTGTTTACCACCTTTGTTACTTTGTAAAATTAAGTTGTATCATCGGCAAAAAGAATGCTCCCCAATGTTTTAGATGCGTTTACAAAGTCATTCATGTACAAAATAAATAATAAATACTTTCATTTTTATGGTATTTTATATTTTATAAACCAAAACTAGAGGAGTTGTGACTATAGGATTTAGTATACAATATAAAAATGTACGTGTATAACTCAGAGGTAATTAGTCAGAATCTTTAATCAAATTATTGTTTAATGAAATGAGCTGTTATGAATTCATGATGCTATTATCGACAAGGACACAGACAGGAAACTTGGACAGTGAAGGACAGAGACAACATTATGTTTTTTTTCCTTTTAAGGTCTGGGCAGTTGCATGGCTCCTCTCTTGTTTCCATGATGCAGGCTGAACACTGACACGAGACCGACCTCATCTGAGCAGCCTCCTCTGAGGAATATTCCCAAATGATGATAGCTTTTACAGTTGTGTTCACTTCCTCTTTGCCCCTGTTGGGTTATCAGCAGCCACTGTGTCTATTTCCTCTGTTTGACACACATCAGGACTTTCATACACATGCACGGCCATATGCTGCCTCTTCCATGATACCCGCAGCTCACTGGCGTACAAACAGAACGCAGTGGTCTGGACATGACTACGCATTGTGTCATGTGATGAGAGAAGAGATCTGCTGTGGTTTATTTGTTATTTAAAGTGATGACAGTCAATGGCAGACAAAACTAAACTAAATGTTTGCTTTATTCTTCCCAAATAGAGCTGTTTTAACCATTGAAGAATGCAACAAATTACTTGTAATAGCTGGGAAAATATTAAATGTGCACTGAAGTCATTCATTTTCACTACTTTGAGCCAAGATGTAAACGTTTATGTAGGGTAACCCACACAATAACATTAACTGGACTGACTGACCTGGGAGACTGGGTTGATTTCTGTCACATTCAGACTTTGGTTTTCCTGCTCTGGTTGTGCACACTACCCATGCATCTTTTTTGCGTCATACATTTTGGATCTTTTTTTGTACCATTAATCCAGAGAGATCACACAGGAAAAAATCTTTTTTTCCCCACATTTATTTTCCTCACCTTTCTCCAGACATCGACGCCCCTGTGAACCTTGTGACCACTGAAGTCACGGAGGACACTGCCACAGTTACATGGGACCGGGTAAAGGCAGACATTGAGGCATACATGCTGAGCTACGAGTCGAGCGAGGGCACCAGTCCTGAGATTCCTGTAGGACGTGACAGCACTTCATACAGATTTATCGGCTTGAGGCCTGGAGTTCTGCACTCTGTCTACATCTGGGCCTTTAAAGGAGACAAAGTCAGCAAGAAGACATCAACAGAAGCGGAAACAGGTAAACGTACCAATCAAGCTGCACCTTGCAAAAGACCTTGTCTGACAGGGGTCCAGTCTTTTCTCAGGCATATTCTTTTTTTTGTTCCTTAACTTATTTGACTCTAGTAGTGTGGAATAATAGACATACTCTTCTTGTAATGTCTGTGTTTAATACTTCTTTAGTGTTAAAGGTGTCGACACGTTTTGCACTGAGTACACTATTTTGTTTTTTTGCTAAATGCCCAAGAGCAGAGTTGAACTCTTTCTAAGAAACCTAATATGGCTGGACATCTTATTTAAAGGCAGTTAAGTTTTGCTGTAAGCTAAATGTCCTCAGGAAGTTTAACAACAGCAATTTTGCTTATCCAACAAAGCCATGTGTTTTTTCTCACCTTCTCGTCAGTCTGGTAATGTGTTGTGAAGGGTGGCAGCTGTTGCTGTCTGCTTCTATCAGTGAGATTTGAGGTGAACAGTTGTGAGACCTGACTGGCACATGTTCAGCTGAGTTTTACTAAAAACATTTAGGAGGTGTTAAATCAATCATTCTTTTAGAAAGATACAAAACACAGCACTTGAATATTTACTGTTGGGAAGTCTTTCTCAGGAGAAGCTTTGTTCTGGTCTCATCTGATGAGACAAACAGACATGTTTCTTTCAGTAAGTTCCTTCATATGTCAAACAGCAGGACATCACATTGATGTAGTTATCAGGGAAGGCTTCAAACTCAGCACTCTCTCAGTTTTTTGTGCTAAAGTTAAAACAGTAGAGTTCTTTTTGAAAGAATAAAGGGGATAAATATTGGGGATTGTGGCTTATAAAATGTCAGTTTTCTCTGTATTCTGTGACGTACATAACACTCCATTACATCCTGTTGTAAAAATGCTGCACCAGTCAAAGGTGCATTATGTAACTAGCAAAGTATACAATATACTGTATGCAGTTAAACAACCTGGAGTAGATCAGTCAAAATTATGTTTTTATATTATAAAAAATCTTAAAAGAAAAAGACTTTCTGGTCCCACAACTGTCCATCACAGACAAACTGAACAAATTAACTAACTAACATTTTTAACAGACTTAATATAGACTATAGACTTATAAAATAACTGATTTTAACTGGTTTTGTTCGCAGACATCAGAAGGACAGGGCTACTGTAGTTGCTCACACAAAGAAAGTGTGAGGGCTGGAATTAAAACCTGCAATTTCAACACTAGATGCTGCAAAAAAAATACACACTGCAAGTCTATTGCAATTGTAGTGTTTTTGTTTGAGTGGCTGCTGTGCTAGTGTTTTGCATGCTGTTCTGTTCTTATAAAAACCCACATCAGGGTACAATGGAACATGATGTCAAACTTGGATAAAAATTGAGTGATTAAATTAGGGAGATAGAAATCTTACAGAGCATGATTTAATTATCCACGTTTGACATTAATTCTCTGTGCTTTAGTAGACTACACTAACAAACTCCCCACACAGACCTGGATGCTCCTACCAACCTCTCTGCTCGAGATACAACTGAGTCCAGCTTCATTGTTTCTTGGGATCACCCTCAGGCTCAAATCAATGGCTACGTGTTAACCCACAGCTCCTCTGAGGGCTCTAGTGAGGAAATCCCCATCAAGTCTCACAAAAACTCTTACCAGCTGACTGGTCTGAGGCCTGGAGTCCTCTACACTGTCCACCTCTGGGCCAACAAGGGGAATAAAGCCAGCAGGAAGATCTCCACACAGGCCGAGACAGGTTCGATCCCAACACTTCTGTTCAAATTTATAGTACATATGTTTGGATAGTGTCCGCTTTAGCTACAATGCTATAATCTGACAACACTATTATTATAATACTTAAATACAGTAAATGTCAACTTTTAGCAAACCAGAGTGAGATGCAGTGATGTGCAGAAGAAACATTTATGGTAGAATGAGTTTCTCAAACCATAATGAAAAGCTGTGAACTGTCTTCATAAATAGCATTATATATCTGTCACATTGTTTCATTTTACATCTAACATCAATTAGGTATAACACCCATTAACATCTCCTTTTAGACCTGGATGCTCCTGCTAACCTCATAGCCCGAGATGAAACAGAGTCCAGCTTCATTGTGTCTTGGGATCGGGTCCAAGCAGAAATAGATGGATACATCTTAACCTACAGTTCCCCTGAGGGCTCTAGTGAAGAAATCCCAGTCGGGTCTGACAAAAACTCTTACAAACTGACTGGTCTGAGGCCTGGAGTTCTCTACACTGTCCACATCTGGACCATCAAGGGGAATAAAGCCAGCAGGAAGATCTCCACACAGGCCGAGACAGGTGTTAAACACTAGTATTTGATAATTATTTATTCTACTCAAACAAAATTAGGATTGTCTTTTTTCTTGGGTTACGGGAAATTCTTGAGTCAGAGTTACACAAACCTCTCAGGGCCTTTCCAACATGGTAGACAAATCTTGTTTGCATCTTGTTTGTTTGTTTGTTTATTTAAAGCACTTTTCCAATCTATGCATCTTCCAGGTGTTTATTCAGTTCTCAATGAGCTGCAGCCCAGAAATCCCTGTTCCTCAATAATTTAGTCCAGCTCCAGCTCAGATGTGGAGTCTCTGTGGACCACCTTCCAAAAATCCTCTTTTTGTCAGTCTTGCATGGAACCCCTCTATGTAATTTCTTATTTTAGAAGGCGGGTATTGTTCTCTATTCATCACCAACTCACCACACACACAACTTGTTATATTTAGCAATAAAACACACAGAGTACATCCTCTTTAGAGCAGCTGCTTTCAAACTTGAAATAGTAGGTCCTACAACCTGCTGTCTGAGACACCTGCTGCCCTGTGAAGTTTGTAAAAGCATTTCAAGGATACAAAGAAAATGTGTCCACGAGTTGTTGTTTTTTTGTGAATCAGTAGATTCTCAGTAGGCTTAGGCTTTTTCATCTGCAGCCGCAAAGTAGATTGGTTCTGAAAACCTATAGATGACATTTGCCTTCTGACATAAAGCCCCCTGTCATGTAACACAGTCAGTCTGTGCAGAGAGTACAGATATATGGCCCAGTAAAAGCACATTCACTTGAGTCCAGCCTCTACCAATGATCGAGATACACCCCAATTACAGCAGAGACACACATTTGATCAAACAGACAAGAGTGGTCTTAAACCTTTGGGCTTTAGGCATTTACACACAAAAACATCTGGTACTGACAACCATTATGTATTGAATATTTCATCTCTATTAAAATCATGCCATGCAGTTTCATTTTCTTATTTGACAAAAATGAAACATACCATCCTGTAGTTTGCTTCTGTAGTGCATTAACCTCTACTAACATCTCCCTTCAGACCTTGATGCTCCGGCTAACCTTTTAGCGCGAGATACAACAGAGTCCAGCTTCATCGTGTCTTGGGATCGGGTCCAAGCAGAAATAGATGGATACATCTTAACCTACAGTTCCTCTGAGGGCTCTAGTGAGGAAATGTCGGTCAAGTCTGACAAAGCCTCATACCAGCTGACTGGTCTTAGGCCGGGAGTCCTCTACACTGTCCACATCTGGGCCGCCAAGGGGAATAAAGCCAGCAGGAAGATCTCCACACAGGCCGAGACAGGTTAATAGAATGTACACCAGACGATTTGAGTTGTTCTGCGAACCCATCAGTTCTTTTTTATGTTTTGATATTTCTTGCAAATATTCAATTTGCTAAGCTCTGACTCTGTTTTTCTGTGGTAAGTTTTGGCACCATGGTGTGAAAGCAGGGATTTAAAATGTCTTCTACTGTTTAAAAACAATCCAGTAATAATGATGTGTTTGTTTTTCGGGAAGCTTAGTGCTTGGTCAATAAACAGTGACCAAAAACCTGCACTTGCTGCAGAGAATCATGGCGACCATCTTTAATCAATCAGCATTTGTGAGCCTTTTATTGCAAATTCAAAAGTGTGTTTAGACTGAGGTCAGAAACTACCAAGAACGACCCACACTCTCCGTTGTGACAGGAAATGCTTCCCACAGGCCGGGTCAGAAGCTATGTCTCGTAACTCACTGAGGGGTAAAAATAGCAGCGGCAGCACATGGTGAATGCGATACAACGGGGGTGTCTATGTGCAAGCTTGATGGCCTGTAAAATCACCTGGGAGCTGGATCTTTTTCAATTAGTCAACCAAACCGCAACAGTTTTGGATTATAAACTTGTCTTGCCATAACTCATTAGAAACTCTTAGCTCAGACAGGAAACCCACTGTGTTGCACTGATGAGGGATACATACAGTAAAATGTGTCATTGACCCACCATCAAGTATCAGTAATGTGTCAGATAAACTCACTGCATTTCCCCGGCACATTTTAATGTCCGATATTAAAACGTGCCATTAACAAACTAACACACGGCCATTAAAGTCACACCTAAAACATTTGTGTGTGCAGTTTCAGGAAAGGATGCTTAAATTTGGTCTCCGTGCCTTTCAGTTTATAGTGCTCATTTTTTTAAACCATGGGAGGCCGAGGTCAGACAAATAACATTACTGTCTCTTTGAAACAATAGTGGGGCATTACTATTAGAGACAGCATAACAGCCCATTTATCTGCAGAGACAAACACCAGCTCAGCCAGCAGTAGGTCTGGTAAGTGGTGTTTCGGTTGGAAAGCAATTAGAAGATGAGTAGAGAAAGAAAGGTTTTTCCCCCCCATGAATTTAGAATAAAGCAGAATAAAAATCAATTATATCTCACAAAAAAGCAAATGGTAACTGTTTGCTTGAGATTTATAGAAATGATTCAATCTTGTCTTCATTTTACCACAGACATTGACGCTCCCAAAGACCTAAAAGATGTGGAGGTTACAATGGACTCCGCCACTCTGACTTGGGTTCCTCCACTGGCTGACATTCAGGGCTACATTCTGACTTACAGGGATGAAGAAGGCAACAAGGAGGTACTGGGCGTATAGAACACTTTCCTTTCTTATTTCTAATTAAAAAACAGTGGTGAATTGTGTTCCGGTAAAAGCATTATCTGCAGTTGTGTGTCTTTAAACAGAAAGATTAATGAGCTATCCTTTGCTGCCTGTAGTCTCCCTCTCCTCACACCTTCTTTCAAAAATATGCTGAGGCCAGAAGTGCATGAAGCTCTGTGGAACGCTGACCTCTTGTGGCTAGTGCTACAATTAGAAAAAGGAAAACGTATGAATGACTTTTGATGAGATGGTTCAGTATTTGGTTAATGTCTCTATTTACTATATTGCTCTGGGTAACCTATTTATTTACTGCACTCTCAGCTTGAAGAAGCAGACAGGAGCAACACCACAGAGACTAAACCATGTGCTGCTATAAATGAATTAATAAAAAAAACAGCTACTTCAGTGACCATTTAAACGCATGGTTAGAGGACAATTCTACAATGTACTGCTGAAAAAGGGCCCATATTTTGGACATACATAGTTGCAGTGAGGGGCGTGTACTGGAGAATGCAAAAAAAAATTTTTTTTCTTGTTAGTTATACGTGTGTTTTCAGCTTTGCATAACACAAAGCCTATGCATTGTTCCAAAACTTTCATTAACCTTTTTGTACAAAATAATGGATAGTCGTCTTGTGTTTTTTGTTTTGTGTTCAGACCATCGAAAAGAAGCTTGGAGCCAAACAGAAAAAAATTGCACTCTCCAACCTAGAAATGGGGAAGAAGTACATTGTAACCATCATCGCCTACAGAGGAAACAAGAGAAGTAAAGTGGTAGAGGCCATCTTTAAAACAGGTCAGTGCCAAATGTGTAATATACATAAGTTAGTTCATGTAAGACCAAAGTAATCATTTCATTGCATTCCGTTCCAAGTTGGGATTATGTACCCGTTCCCCATGGATTGTATGCAACTTACGAAGAATGGCAAGACAAAGAGTGGCATCTACACTATTTATATCAATAACAACAGCTCCAAACCAATAGAGGTCTTCTGCGACATGGAGACAGATGGCGGCGGCTGGCTGGTACTATACAGAAAAAAACATCCTTATAAAAGCACATAACATATATACATAGATTTATAACACTGCTAAACTGTCAGTGGTCATGTTACCTGAGGTGTCGGGAAATAACACACCATATACATCTTGATTTTATGCCAATTAGCCATGTGTTTTGATTTTTAATGGTGCACTTTTTGCATATTTTAGGAAGATTTTATCTGAAGTGTAAATTATACTTGACTGTGTCTATGGAAACTGAGAGAGCAAAATGGAAAGGTTTTAAAGCGAAACATTTTTTTTTAACATGCCGCAGCTGATTTGTTACTGCTGTTCTGTCTTGGGATTAACTATAAATGTAGATAAAGAGATTCATAATTCAAGATTTCATTTTTAGACATATTCCCTAGCCCTAAATCCAGACATGTTTTTATTTTATCTACTAGACAACATTCATAAAAAAATAAATAAAAAAAATACATTGGTTGTTAAAATTTATTACCACTGACATTTCGATGGTTGAGCCCTGAGTGCAACATGTTTCGATCACTCTTATACCAGCTGTGTACATCCTCACTGCTCACTGCTTTCAGGTGCTGCAGAGGCGTAATACTGGCAAGCTGGACTTCATGAAGCGCTGGAAACAGTACATAGCAGGGTTTGGCAACATGACAGATGAGTTCTGGCTGGGTGAGCGTGGTTTTGTTGTGGGGTTAGTTTTTTTCTGCAAACAAAGAATCATGCAAATGTGGAACGTAATATAGCATCTTTTATTTTTGCTTCCCTCTAGGTTTGGAGAAGATATACGAGCTCACCAACACCCCCACTCAGTACGAGCTGAGGTTTGACTTGGGCTATCGCACAGAGAGAGTCTATGCTGTTTACGACAACTTTAAGATTGCACCAGTCAAGCAGAAGTTCAAACTCACTATTGGCAAATATAGAGGGACAGCAGGTGGGTTTTTTTTTGTTCCCAGAAACTACAGGCAGTTCAACCCAGTGAGGTTGACAACACACGCACTATTCAATGTGTGTTTTTCTGTCTGCTACTGGAAATAGAAACAGTGAAAAGGGGACATGGGTAGCATTGTAACAGACAAGTTGGGAATATAGGGGTTTCAATAATAGGGTGCTGCTGAGAAAGCAAATATCCACTGTCAGCGGGTGGAATATTTGCATTACAAGCCCATATTCACCGGGGTACATGCAGTGTCTATATAGGGAAGTGCTCTCTGAAGGAGGCAGGGTTTTTTTGTCTAAGCCTTTGAAGTCAGACAGACACAGACATGCAGCAAGTGGGACTCCGAGTTTACACATACCACAGTGTGCTGAAACAACATATACTGTGCTACTTTTAGGCTTTTTATTAAATTCCATCTATCAAGGAGCAGATGGAAGCAGAGCAGGGAAATGGGTGAATAGGCTTTGCAGAGTCTGGCTCTAATGATTACTGTCGATTGTTGTTAACGATCCTCAGGTGATGCCATGACCTACCACCAAGGCCGGCCCTGGACCACTGTGGACAATGACAATGACATTGCTCTGGGAAACTGTGCTCTGACCCACCGCGGGGCCTGGTGGTACAAGAACTGTCACCTGGCCAACCTTAATGGAAAGTGGGGCGACAATAGACATAGTGTGGTGAGTGGACAACTTCTGCATTAGGGTTTTTCTGCTCATTATTTTGCAGTAGCTAGTTTTAGTTTTGTAATGAAGAAGCCTTTTTATAGGGTGAGGTAAGTCCCAACTAAATAATGTCATGAAAGCATATTTCCTTTTTGGTATCATGAAAAAAAAATAGAAAATTGTGATCAAAATAAGATATGAGGGAATGATTGTGTAAGTGACTCATAGGCGATTGTGGCCAGAAGTCAGCCTGTATATGGTCTTTGACTTTTGTCAGAGAATATTATTTATGGCCCCACTAATATAATAAAGCCTACAAGTTGATATGCAGTTTGTGGAGATGGAATATATTTTTACAGAAACCATTGTGTAGTCAGATAAAGTAAAGTTATCACCTCTACCAAGATTTAAGCAATTGTTGCCGTCCTAAAAAAAATAAGGGTAAAGTATAAGAAATGTCGAAATTACTAACAGTAATATCATAATTACATTAAAGTGTATTTTGTGGCCTTAAGAGTATTTAAAACATTACAGAACCTAATACAGTTTTGTAACTAATCAGTAACTTTTGGCCACCTTTCATAATCTGAACCTATCTCTTACCTTTTCATTTTGATTTATTCTGTATCTATCGTTGTATACTGTATACACGTACTAACTGCTAAAGTGAGAAAAACAGCTTCTGGCAAGACACACAGCAATTCAAATAAGGACAAAATCCCAAACACTATTTGTGCTGCTACTCTATTTGCAGCTGTTAAACATGATACAATTATTACAACAAAGCAATTTTCTTTTGTAAAAAGAACAGAACAAGAGGAATCGTGTCTGAGAGGCAGTTCCCCGGTCAGCAATCACAGGCACATTTCCACTCCAGCCCACTTAAGCTTGTTTTGTGTTGTGTTGTTGAGTAAAGGAGAAATGGCCTGAATCCATCAGCAGAGATAAGAAAACACATTTTTCACTGCAGCTATAAAACATAAGTGTCTGAAGGAGGCTGATACTAAGGGACTTGGTTGGCGGGTTTTTTGCTTTTGTCTCAACCAGAAGAATTTGTTGTCAATTAAAAATATTTTTCATTTTGTTCTTCTTTGTGCTGCTGACAGGGGGTTAACTGGGAACCGTGGAAAGGTCACCTGGAGTCCCTGGACTTCACTGAGATGAAAATCCGGGCATTGGGTGCCATGTCCAGCAGAAAGAAGAGGTCTATGATGGGCAGAGAAAAAAGCAAGCGCACAAATGTTAAAAAGATGTAGAAGACAGCAACCACCAGCAGCCTTTTGGGAGACTAGAGTAGATTTCATTAAAGATGTGAGAATAAAGTTTAATATGTCAGGGCCTCAATTCTAGGATTTAACACTTCTGAATATGAATGTATTTACAATTCTATAAAAAAGTTTTACAATTAACTGTTACTAAAAAATTAAGAACCACTATTTTGTTTAACACAGCATGGCCAGATGGTCTGTTACACCAAACCAAGAACCCAAATGTGGAGAAGAATTGCTTGTTTCATCTTTGTGCAGGTGGATGGTCTTCGGTGGTCTGAGAGAAATATAATAACCACTAACAAATAAAATTAAAAAAAGCATCATGGTTTTCTGAATGAAAGGATTTCTAGCTAATCAGAGTCAACTTGAAAAAGAAATCCAAAGATAATCATAAGTCATATGTATATACAGTTATACTTTAATATTACTGAACTCCTGTTTTACTGCAGTTTTAATCAAGAAACAGTCGAAAGAAATGAACAGGTTTAAAAATGTTTGTGTTTCCTGACATTGTATTATATTTCTTTCTTTCTTTATGTATAATAAAGTAGGAGTAGCCATTTTCTTCTGTGTATATTATTGCCATGATAACATAAATGTGAAAAGTCGAATCCAATGTGTTTTTTACTCCAGCAGGTGAAAGAATTTGGCAGGTCAGGGCTCTGAGTTTATTGATGGTGAAGGTGGCTGGCTGCGTGACATTATACTGCCATTCTCCCGCAAACTCTGTCACATCACATTAGGTCGAGCAGAACATGCCACAGAATACCAAACAATGTGGGTCACAACTCTCTCAATCCATCAGTCAAAACGCCACGACCATATCGAACGTCAGTAAGGTTTAATACATGGCATTATTTCAGTCTGTAAAGCTGACAGATTATTAATTTGGCCTCAGCTTTGACTTTATGATATAATTACTTTCTCATTGTAAACTGTTGGTGTCTGTGACGTGGACAGGGCTCATCCATCAAACCTTCTGCTAATCTGTCACAATCCATTTGAGCTTCATGTCCCTCATTCATTTTGCATTCCCTAATTTTATTCTGGACCTTCTGGGCTCATAAGCCTTTATCTCGACCAGTTCCTCATCAGACTTTTAAAGGTCACCAGAGACTCAATAACAAGCCGATTAGGTCTTTACTAATTGGAGCATATCAGTATTTAAAGTACACATTGTCCTTGTCGTGCACGTTTACATCCATAAGCTATTACAAGGCCTTCATCGAGAAGACACACACATTATTTGTTTGCAATGTATGGAATCAAGGTCATTTTCTAGATTAGCTAATTAGATTTAGATGTTACTGTTCAATACACCTCTGTAAGCTCTTCGTTTAGTTTATTAAAATAATAATTTGAAATCAACTATTTCAATAAATTTTAACTTGTTAAGTCATTTGTTTGAGAATAAATTTCAAAATTTTGACTTTATAGAAATATTTTTTGTAAGAATGCTGTATATCTCAACACAATATCTCAGCCTCTGTATGTATTTTCTATTCACACCGGGTGGCTACACACCATTTCTACAAAGTCCAAATAAAACCATGTCTCGCTTGGTGTTTCATTTTCAAATGAGCTTTTGAGAAGGCTGCTGCAAACAGCATTTTATTTATGTCTCACAATGCTCACTGATGCGAAAGGCCTTTCCATCCACAGTGACTGCTCATTACTTTGAGGATGGTTCCTGCCATTGCTCTGCCAGGCAAATGGTGCAAGACTAAACAAAAGGTGATAAGAAGAGCTTCCTTCTCTTTGCAAAGTCTAGATAGTCTGTCTAGTCCGTATATCACATAATTGAGACTTGCACTTCCTGTATGTCTTGGGTTTAGTGTGATGTAGGTTTTCCCTGACTCAGAGGGTTTTGGCAGTGTTGTAACAAGGGCGGGTTTGTTTGGTAAGAGGTGGACTGTGTGAGATGCTTATGGAAACAAAGATGTGGAAATTACGCATGCAAAGTTAATATAACCTTAAAGTGACTGGAAAGTTATATTGAAGGTTTCTGTTCAGCGTCAGTGAGATAGATGATTCTACTCATTTAATGTCTAAGAACCATCAAAATGACTTCTTATAAGCCACACGGCAAAACTTTTAGCCAGCAGAGGGCGCATATCCATGTTTAAGATGGCAAGTTACAAAGAAAGAACATGTCTTCTGAAAGGGTAGGGTTATTTTAGTGTATTTTGTACAAGTCTGACTCTGCTAGGGTCGAGTGTACTGACCAATTTTCTTTAAATTTATAGTGCGGCCAAGTAAATCACTAATCTCTCAGAAGAACGTCCCGGGGACAGGAACGTTAATATGAGGTTTCTGTCCAGCTGAGGGTGTGCTGGTGAGATTTTGCGAATACATTTTTCGGGGTAAAATATATAATAATAATAATAATAATTTGTTTTGATTGTATTTGGACTAGTATTTTGTGTGTGTGTGTTTTGAAGCACCAGCTATTTTTCCAGTCCAAAGTAGGCTATGTACTAAAAGAGTATCTCCTGGCAGTCAGTCTTAACTGCTGATCTAATTTTTTCTGCCAGTTAAATGTAAATGAGAGTATAAAAAGACTCCCCCTGAGGTCACCTTGCAAATCAAAGCTTTACCAGGTATATTATGGATAAAACTGAGTGTTAACAAGAGTGTTAAAATATACTGTCAGCTCACTAATTGCCTGTTTACAAATTCAAACTTTCACTAAATCCATCAGTCTGCGTGTCACTTATTGGACCTATTTTTCGGATGGAAGACCTACTTTCTCCATATCATCAGAGAAGTTGATTTTCAAAGGCAGGTCCTTAGGCAGCACATACAGAAATAAACATGTTTACATGGAGATTTAGGTTGTGCTAATGCTGACAACAATAAAGGTGTCATGCAGGTTAGAAATCATGAACCGTGAAATGGAACAAATTTACACGTCTAAGCTCTGATTTAGCTCTAAGTATGAACACCTCAAGTGAATTTTCTTCATTAAAGCCATTAAATGTTACACTGCAGACCTGATTTTTAAAGGTCAATTTTAAAGGTATTTCTACAAACTCAAATTGAGCTGAAACGCTGAATCAGTGTGAACGCATCCGTCTTGGTTTCAATGATGGACAATGTAATTAACACATATCAAAAAGATTTATTCCATCTTTCTGAAAAGCGAGTGCATCAAAGGACCACAGTGATGTTACACTATTTGACAGGCTCACATGTAAAGCTAACCACCTAAAAGTGAAAAGTCAAAAGGCCCTGTTAACTTCAATTTACTGTACAAATGAAGTAGAAAGATGAGACACCACATTGTGCCCTCCTTCATTACTGTATACTGTATGTCAAGATAAATTATGCATGCAGAGAGAACCAGCCTTTAAAAAAGCACCTCAGCATTTTTTTTTCTACTCATGAGTAGAAAAACAAAACATTCCAAATATACAATTTCATGCATAATTGGATGAGATCAAGTGGAACTATAATAAAAAAAAACAAAAAAATCAGGATGGGAGAAATGGTCAGACCAGGAAAACTACATTCAGAGGTTCTTTAGCTCATACAATAAGGGTCAGCAAATGCATTGTTTTTTCTCATGTGACCCATTTATTGTCTAGTTACAGTGAGTCTTTTAATGCTTTGTCTATAAAGTATTGTCTTTTCTAAAATGGTCTTGTCAAAGAGGCTGTGAACACAATTTTCGATGAGTCATACAGCAGACATTTTTCTTCATAATTAATTAAAAACAAGTCAAAGGGCAACAATACAATGTCTACAATCATCCTTTGTTTCAAAATAAAATCTCCCACAGCGCCACAGCAGCACATTCCACCTTTAATCCTTTTGCGAAACCCAGTGTTGTTTCCGATCTTTCCAAATAACTATTTCACAATTTCTTCCTCATTATTTTGAAACCGGTGATGAATAGAAACTGTAGTGACATGATCATCCAAGTTTTGCGCTCCACGTTGATGACAGAGTTACATTCTTCGGGTGGAGGAATCTTCCAAATGAAGTGCAGTGTGCGTCGGTGAACATGAAGCCAATAGACGAACCCCTGACTCTCACAAGGGGATGTATCTGTCGGAGTGGTAATGAAGTGAGCGCGGCCTCGTTTTCCCATCAGCACTTGAGCAGGAGGAGCAGCTTAGTGCAAGTGGAAGCTAATGCATAAAGATGATGGGCCTGGTGAGATGCCGCTGCTTAATTGGGCTTTTGAGATGACACATACTTGGGGAAAAGAAACACTTGAAGTTGTTTGATTAGTTCAGGTCTTTTCCCTTTTCATGATCATTAAAATCAGTGAAATTGCACGGATAAGTGCAGTCTTATACCTAAATACTTTGAAGTAACTTTATTAGGGTTGATTTTATCTCACTGCACATATACACTACGTAAGTCCGACAGGAACAGTCATGACACCCAACCCAAGTGCCTGGTTAGTGCACAAAAGTGAGTTCTTTTTCTCTGGGTGAAATATGTGAGTTGAATTCCTCTCAGTCAATCATCGGTAAAGGTGAAGTGCTATTACATTACAGTCTTCTCAGCTATGGTCCGTCCTTACCTGACTCTCCTCAAATACAGAGGGAATGAATTTCACACAAGAGCTTTCAAGAAGAAACACTCGACACACTCAAACTCTAACACAATCACACCAAGGCTGTAATCATAACGCACTCTAAGGGGGTCACAAAAACAATATTCAAATGCCCCCACCCCCCAATATATAAAATGATAGACATTTTTGGCATCCTCAAAGTGACCTTAATCCAAAATATACAGACAGATCAAACAAAACAACTAAAAAGTACTTCCAAGGTACAAGACAGAATAACACAGAGGCTTAGCAGTGTTAAACAGATTCAGTCTTTTGTAAATGTGGTTCTGTTAAACACATTTGAATAGCTCATATATGTCAGACAAAAGATACTAGAACTTTAGTGCATGTTTTCAAAGGAGGAAACTGGAGTACCCGGATAAAACTCTCCCAAGCAAACTCCCCACAGAAAGGTCCAGCTGGGGAGTTAAATAACTTCTTGCTGTGAGGCAGTGCTATTGTCACCGTGCCACGAAGCAAATGAATACATTTGATGAAATGCATACCTGTGTTAATGGTGACATTTGTAAAGTGTGTTTTCACTGCTCCTGTCTACTTCTCCTAACTGGAGGGAGGCTGACAATGACTATAGAGAAGAATCTCATAATGTAGATGCCCTTTTACAAAATACTGGACTATCCATTTAAACCACTACAGCCTTGCCTCGCAACTTACAAACACACACATTTGTCAACATATTAATGCTTGTGTCAGCATTTTTAGCAAATGTACCATACACTGAATGAAAAATATTGTAAACACTGCGAAAAAGCATATACTATGTAATGATTACAAATAAAATATAAACAATATGTGCCTCAAATCCTTCTAAGTTTAATAAAACAGTTGTATCAACTATCCCAGTATCAGTCCTGTAATGTTCTTAGACCATCGCCAGGGCAACACGATCCTGAGTCACGAGCCCCGGTTTGACCGAGATCCACAAGTCCTCAGTCTCTGAATTTTTCTTCTTTTTTGTCTCTGACCTCGCCGTCGCCATGGAGTCTCCGCAACAGCAACAGCAGCCGTTGGCATGGCGACAGCAGCAGCAATGGCAGCACATAATGAGCATAGTGAGGAGCACCAGAAGGGGAAGAGTTAACAGGACCACCAGGCAGACCGTGTTGTACACCCCGTGGCTGTGTTTGTCCGTCACAAAGCTCCACAACTGCCTGAAGAAATCCTCTATGCTCTCCATTCCCTCTATCTTTCAGAGTAACCCTTCAAAAGAGTCTGTCTGGGAGTGGTAAGTTTATGCAAATCCTCTAAGGTTTATTAGACCACAAATGTGTGCTTTCGACTGCTGCACATGCCAGAGTAATTAAGAAATGTCTAATTAATGCAGTCAGACATTTTGGTGACTTATCCAAGCTTTCATGTACTTCTACTGATGGCAGGGCCCTGACTTGTTTTCGTAAGACAGGAATCGCTGCAAGCCTTCTTAAAAATGTCTATGAAACTGCAGGGCTGTAAATCCACAAGCTCAAATGCAGATTCTTATCTTTAGGCAGTTGGAGAAAAGTTTGTTGATGTTGTTTTCCATTCCTCTCACATTTAAACGCTCTGTCCTCTGGTGCCTTCCCCGTGCTCTTGGCCTTTTGCTTTGGTTTAATCCTGTTCACTCTTTGGGCGTGTCACTGAAACACACAAAAAAATAGGAAGAGAAAGTGAGACCAGAATTTGAGTTTATAGTTTTCACTTGACAACTTGTCTTCTCGGTCCGTCCTCCCCTTCCCTGCTGCCGTTCCATCTGTCTCCGACTTTAACGTCTCTAGTCCTCTTGTCAATGTCAGCATCACATTTTCAGCGTTTCCACTCATTAATACTGCACACGAGTCATTCAGGATTCAGGGCAGCTCGCTCAAAGAGTCCCACTGAGAAAGAAAAAAAAAAAACAGAAACGGGGGGTTGTCTGTGAGAGCTGAGGAAAAGGTTAGACAGTGATAGAGGTAACCAATCTTTCTGAAAGGCCTAGTGAGAAAAAAGCACCGACAGAGTGTCAAGGGGGGAAGAAAAAGAGGAGAAGGATGGAGATTCATCTGAATAGAGTTAGATAATGGCTCCCATTGGATGCTGCGGAGGAAATCTAGATTGAGTTCCATAAATGTTAGACGATAGTATTTTCCCTGATGTTAAATGGAATCAGAAAGCACAAAACAGAAACAGGAAAACTTCAGATTCTCTTAGATGCAAACAAACACAATTCCAATTGTTACTTTACTCCATTACTACATATCATTTATTTTACAATATGTTTTTCTGAGCAGAGATTTTGACTTCTCGACCCATCTTTGAGTTTAAAGCAACAAGAAGTACTTATTTATTTACATTTTTGTAAGGAATAATTTCTTGAGATGAATCATCTTGTTTTCAAGGGGGTCCTCTTTCACTCGGGACACTTTAGAGTTGGCAGTTAACCTACATGCATGTCTTTGGACAGTGGGAGGAAGCTGGAGTACCCGGAGGACATGCAGACTCCTCACAGAAAGACCAGAGTCAGCCAAGAATGTTTGGGTCAGGGCCGGGATTTGAACTCACAACCTTCTTGCTGTGAGGCAGGAGTGCTAACCACTCTGCCACGTGCACCCCGACAGACAGTCTGTCTTTTCATCACGTGTGAGGCCTTTGCCCCTGTTACAAATATTTGAAATAGCATTTAGTCACATAACAGCTCTTTGTATTTCACACACATGAAGAAACTCAAAGATTTCCATCCTATATTCTCGCTGCTCCCCCATCAGCGAGAGGAAGGCGCACCTGCGACCGGATGGTTATAATAGATGTGGTGTGTATTATACCGTGTGTAAAATTGTTTCACCCACAAACAATCTGCTAACTTCCCTCCTGTTCGTTTGCTCAACAGGAAACTGAGCGCTTCAAAACATTAGCAGCTCCTAAGACAATCAAGCCTCTGGTGGCTTCTTATACAGATCAGTCTGAATAATAATCCAACATAGTCCAAACTCCCAAATGCCTCAGTGCTTACTACCTGCCTAATGACACCAACATGTATTCAGAACCAACTTGAATAACATTAAAGACACATTATGTAGAATCCCCAGCTGATTTTTTTTCTTTTTTCTGTTAAGGTCTACATAACCCAAAAAGGCAAAAACAGCTAAATCTGTGACGATAGAATAAGTAAAAAGAAATGTCCTGTTAATTTAAAACATGGTACTTTTTAATGGTTAGATTATGTTATTGCATATTGGATTTTTACAAAAGCTTGTAGAAAGTAAACTGTTGGGTATTTATGGGTATTTATGGGTAAACACAGTAAACAAATAACAGTGCAGCTATGATATCTTTGTAGCGGGCCACACATGTGCAAAGTGTGGCTTTACTGTAGATATGTTTTTTTTATTTTGTGTTCAAACCTGGATGGCTCCAACTAATGGCCTGTTCAAATCCATCTAAAACCTGTTCAGATCCAGCTGAAACCTGTTTTAATCTAACTGGGACCAGTTCAAATTCATCTAGAACCTGTCCAAGTCCAACTAAGCCCTGTCCTGACCAACTAAAACCAGCTTAAAAAGAAGAAAAGAATCTTAAAGATAACTTTTGTAAGACTCAAATAAATAAATCTAATAAATAAATAGGATGACAGTGAGGTTGGTGATGGTGAGAATGGTGATGGCTGATGATACTAAAATTGGCAGGAATGGTAATTGTTTTTTTTCCTTTAGTTTTGTAAATGGAAATGGTTGTAGTTGTCTTCTGTTTTTTCATTTTTTTTCTTCTGTTCTGCTTCCTGTATATCACAGTGTCCGACAAGTCTACACCCTCTTGGTCAAGGAAACTTTGCTTTAACATTGTATTTATTTATTTTTACTTTCCTTTCTTTAGTTTTTCTCCCTTAGACCAAGTAAACTAGACTACACTAACCCTCAGTAGTTGGCCTTGAGGTAATGGCAACAAGCCCAACAGCCATTGCATGTCTTTATAAACCAGGCCCACTTAAGGACTTCCGGCGCTCAAATCCATTCTGTTGTGAAACCATGTAGTCGTTGTTTTTTCAGTTTCAATCTCACACCTTCTACTCCCACTAGCTCACACGTTGCACTAAAATTGCAACAGAATTGTGAAATGATTAGTTGACTTTTTATTGTTAAAGCCAACCACCAAAAGTACACATTAATGTGCAGCACTTATTAATAACTTTAACAGTAAGTTGTGGCTTCTCAGAGACATTTTTGATATTGTTAGGTGGAACGTTACATTATGAAAACAACAAGCCACAGAACAATAAGTGTTGGGAGCGAGACTCAAACCGACAGTGGCACAGCGATGTGATCTCGACATGACTAAGACTGTACCAGAGCCTAAGCCTATTACATGGAAAGGATATATCACTAAGTGTTTACATAATTATAGTGTTGGAACAATGAGATCACTGAGAGTGTGCCAATGTGGGTTCACCAGAGACTCTTATAATAGAAAATCTAAAGAGGTTACACATTACTATAATACTATTGTATCACCCTGATTTGTAATCTTTTTATCAATGGCCCATTCACAGTATTATTCACTAAAGCATCCAACTAACAACAAACCTGCATGCCAATCTCCAAACCTGTCCTTCACATTCTCATGACAATGTGCTCTCCAGGAGTCCTTCAATGTACAGGAAACGGCTATTCCTTTAGACACACAAAGCCAGGAAAGGCCTGAGAAATATGTTCTGATTGCACCAACTGCTTTTCAAGGAGCATGTGTGACATAAAAGACTGAAGGTTGTGACAGAAGGCATGGCAGGAATTTTTAATGACATGCCCCAAGCAACCAGTCCTGAGCATAGCCTCCTTTGGGTCAGATCTAATGCACAGTGGGGTTTCTCATATGCTTCATTTGATGTGTAAAGACAAAAAGAGGCTTAGATGTTTGATCTAGCATTGTTGCAGAAACTGTTTGGATTTGCTATTTATGGACATAGATAACTAGGCCTACAATAGTGAAGTGCAAGAGTCTGCTAAGGTTTACAGTGCTGACAACCTGATCCAGACTGCCAAAAATGAGAAAAGCATTTTATCACAATTGCACGAGAAGTCAAGTCTAACATTTTTTTCTAAACCTCCCTGCATGTAAAAGACCATTTTAACAATGACTGTGGTTTGATTTCATTCCCGGAATGAGATTTTTCAAGTGGTTTATTTAGAAAGGAGACTAGATGGAGGAATTGATTGGAGAGTGAGTCTCCAGCACTCAAATGCAGGAAGAAACATATCTACTTATCTTTGTAGCTTGTCAAACATCCTGTCAGACACAACCCCAGAAAGAGATTGCCAAAACAACAACAGTAGCAATTTTCTCCTTGTTTTATCTGAATTAAACTAAATAAACCACTTGTAAAATTGTTAACGGCTGAAATAAAACTTTCTTGCACTAGAGATTTTGTAAAGTGGCACCTTACCCTTAAGAGAAAGGTCACCGTCTGGCTAACCCGGCCGGTCATAGATGTGTTCGTTCTGTTTTGGCATCCAGCTCATGCTCTGTATTGTTTTCTTCTTGGTCGCTCCTCTTTACCAAGACATCTTGACAAGTATTCACTTTCTGTTCCTGTTTCCTACTCTGCTGTGGTTCCCCCTCCTCGTCTTGCCCTCCCCCTTTCTTTTGGTCACAACGTCACCTCACCCGGCCCACTTTGTCTAAGAATGGGCCCTCTGTGCTCCCAGCATGGCGCGCCAGATTCTTGTGGTAACTCACTCACACATGATGTCAGACAAGAGGTAAACTGAAAAAGCAATGTGTCATGGATTATTTACAAGGTTTTTTACAGCCCTTCCTTTCATTACTGCTCTAGCCACACACACGCTGAAGCTGTATTTGGCATGTTGGCAGTCAGTATGGCATAACAATCACCACCACCTATGTGAGGAGTTCAAGAATTATACTGAAAGTGAGAACTGAGAGCAGGTGAAAGCTGAGGTATGGTCTTATAGTATAATGAACACATACAGGCTTACCATGCCTGTGGCGTAGTGGTCGGTGCACTTTTAGTTCACTCAAGCATGAAACCATTTGATTAAAGTCAGAAAGAGAACAAAAAAGTGTGCTGCTGACATGAAACAGCAGTCGATTTTTCTCCTGGAGCAAAAGAGAAGGTATAAGTGAGGTGTTCAGACTTGTTATCTCTGTAGTATTCACATGATGTATACTAAATGTGTGCTTGTGAACATGCTGTGCAGCACTTCGGTCTAAAAATCCAGGTAGTCATGCACTGTAGTTTAAAGGCAGCTGATATAACCACTGGGAGTTACCTCTCTGTGGTATCAGGCTGTTCTATTCTTATACATGTCCAAAAGGTCTTCTTAAGAAATATGTAGATAATTGCTCAATCTTTTTATCCTGCAGTGAGATGATAAAATTATTTTGCAGTTTGACACTAAAGTTGTAGTCAGGGAGTTTTGCTTATCATTCAGACTGTGGTCAGGTTCAGAGGGCTCTTTTTACTGATCTTGTGCAGCCTCAGTACACTTGCTGACCGTCTGACTGGCTGTGAACATGCTGTGTGTGTTTCTCATAGCTCCGGGGCATGGTTACTTGAAAATTGATGAGACAAGCCTCAGCATGTCTGGAGGTGTGTTTGAGGTGTCTCGGACAAATAGCAAGCATCCGCCCACACTAAAACACACATTGACAGTGCGGTGCTGTTAAACTGGCAGGGACTATGGAGCCACTACACATAGGCGATACATCGCTGCAGCTGCTGAGCTATTACAGCATCCAGTCACCTCAGCCTCTGATTAATGACCTCAGTGTAGCACCACTTTTCCTGATGGAAATCCATTTTCATTGTACTTTATGTGAAAATGATTTCAATATATATTCCATTTGATTGTACCTGCAGATGGGACTTTGTGCAGAGGTAATCCCCCAAGAGCCCGTATGCAGCAGGGGTCACTTAAAGAAGGGCTTGGGGAAAAAAACATATTTTTAGTGACACCAACTGCTGCTGTGCTGATTTGGTACTCGGGATCAAGTATTTTTGCACATTTTTAGTTCATTAAGGTGCTCACTTGGGGCATCTACTGAAAACAATGAATATTTACATTTCAAGAGCACTCTTTCCTGTACAGAGGATATAAATTACAGTTCTAGCTTTCACATTCAACTAAGAATGTAAAATAATCAAGGAATATAGAAAAGTTGCCTGAATGTTTGAACTTTGCATGCTATAAAGTTGCTCAATAACCAAATAAGAGACGGCAGCCTTGTCTGTCACACCACAGTAGTGACTGCTCAATACATAATAGCTGAAAATGATTATTTGCCTCAATGGAAACAATGGTAGAGATGATATGGTCTTTAATAACTCTCTATTATGTCTGCCCTTCGCTCTGACTGTTCCTTATGTTCAGCTCACACTGCTCTGACCTCAGTGTGTGTCCCATTTCCTTTGTGGAAATCTAACTCTCAATATATACTCCTCTACTCGACCCTGGGCTGTAATGAGTGGAGCTTTCCATAGAAACCATATTGAGTTCACCTCTGAGGCAAGACAATGCCCCTCTTTATTCAGAACAAATTGCAGGAAAGACCAACTGGGCTCACACTGGATCAGTGATCATACAATCATGATGGAAAAAGTGAGTGTGACATTACAAGTAGCATTATGTAGAGCCTCATTGAACTACTGAAGTGTGCGCAAGCGTATTACAAATTGTTACAACCTCCAGGCTCTGGCAGCTGGCCAAAAAACCTATGCTAATAAAAACAGTGAACTATGGACCAATGTAACAGTGTGACTGGGCTGTGGCTTTTTGGACAGAGGCGATAATGAAAACTGACTAAATCCTTGCTGTGGTGGAATCTGACAAGTGTCCAGAAATAGCCTGTTAATAAAACCAGTCCCCCACAGGCAAACTTTAGGCAGGACTCAGGTCTGTAAAATGTTTGGGCTGAGTACAGTGAAAGCAGGCGGACAGCAGGGTCTACAAACACATGTAGTCCATATAAGGAAACACCGCTCCGTTTGGCTCTCAAGACAAGCCATCAATAAGAAGCTTTTGGTAGGCATGTAAACTTACGGCTTTTACAAGAAGTCCTAACGCCACATTCCTCTGATGTAGTCACTCAGAGCTATTTTAACATTCAGTGATGTCAGATGTTTTGGCATAATTAGCTTATGACTTATGTCTTTTAAAATTTTGTTAAGGGCTATATTTTCTTTGGCTGTGTTTTAAGACCAAAATATGACATAGCCTGCAGTATCAGTGGACAGTTTTCGCTGGGGACTTTCTTAGTTCCTCAATCCAAATTAGGAGTATTTTCCAATAAAGGAACTAAGTGCCCAGGTCAAATGGTTTCTAACCTTGTGTAACTTTCAATAAGTGTTTCCCAATGAGACATGATTGCACTAAATGCAAGTTAACGTGGGATTTAGACTGATTATGTTATTCTATGAGACTGTTAGTAAAAATCACAGCAGGTAAATAATTTGTTTAACTCAGAGCCTATGTGTTTAAATATGATGGCTGCTCTATCTGGCTATTAGCTTTAAATTCTACTAATGTAACTGCATTACACAACTGTGTTGTGCTTGGAAACAGCATTTTTTTAACTGCACATGTCTACAAACTCATTTAGTACATCAGATTATATAGGACATAAATTGCTGCTGTGTCATTATCTTTAACAAACATGCTTTATTCATTAAACACAAAGTTGTTGCACGAAACCACAGACAGTAACATGACCCTCTGAGGTCATGAGATACTGTGTGTACCACACCACTTCCCCCTTTGTCTCCTTTTTTGGCATTTTTGTTGTTACAATGTCTGTTTGCAGCATCTGTGCTATTTAAGTAGCATAGCCACGACTCACACCAAAGTGATTTTGACACAGTGAGCAACTGCAAAAACAACAAACCTCACTCAGGCATGTTACACAGATTCACACATCCAGGCACGTTACATACATTACTGATTTAGACATACTTACACCCCATTCCTTTTCTCTGTTAAAGTTATTGGTTTTAGTTTTTGTGTCCCCTCATTCTTTGCCACAGGCTATGAGCCGGCCTGTGACACAGCATTTACTACATAGTAAAAAAAAGTTTTCAGATAGCATAAACGGACATATTAATCAAAAATTAACATGTCTAGAGTTGTGGTAAAGCCATCTTTTGTACCAGGCTGTAAACATGATTTTTACATTCGTAAAGTCGCCATTGGATTTCTCCTTATATTTCCGCTTTTGGAGCCTGCCCTCCTGTGAACAGAGGTATGTTGCTGTATATTGCTGGATATCTCCGTATGGTGACGTCCTTACTCAAAGACCTTTTAAGGGGTTCCACGAGAGAGGCTTGAGAGTAACTCCAATACCCCGCCACTACAGGGAAATGACTTTTACAAGGAAAGAAAACTGAAAACCAAGCGAAACTTACAGACTCTTAGTGTTTTGTGTCATACCTTTTAGGGGTTGATTCTGTTAAATATATATATATATATATATATATATATATATATATATATATATATATATATATATATATATATATATATATATAGATCTATCTTGAACTGGTCCAAAAAATGATTTAGTGATTTAGGTTTGAAGACGTAGCAACTCTTTTACCGTTACAAATGTAAAAATCAACCCTTTTGCAAAGACAGACTACATACTTTGGAGCAGTTCTAGCTGGCAGAATCAGTTTAATAAGTAGCAAAGACCAATAGATACAGTAAAATGTCTTTTCTGTGATTATGCTGTGCTAAATATCAGCTTTACAAATTCTAATTCAAAAGCATACTAGATCACATCCTTGGGCTTTTCAAGAGAAGTTCCAGCCAACAGAGAGACAGAAAGGGCCTATATACAGTAGCTGCTAATATCCTGTGTACGAGGCTAGCTATTAGCCTGTGTGTGGACAGCATAGTAATGTGAGTGATCTGAGAGTGAAGAATACACTCACAACTAGCCTTCTTCCACATCAGTCAGTCGCTGTGCATTATTTCTTATAGCAGAATGGCTCCTCTGGTGCTTTTTCTAGTTTAAGTGAAGCAGTGGGACATTTAGAAACCCTGCTGCCACAATAAAGACCAAACCATTTCTAGCATTGAAATAGCCTAAGGTTCAGTTAAGAAATAAAAGAAAAGGGCAAGGACTTACACGAAAATGTTGCTGATGAAACAGCAGAGCAAATCTACTTTCTGCACTCAGGTCAGTGTTTGCCTAAATTCTACCTTCAGAGGCCTGCTGTCAGTTCGGTTGAGTTTCCAGGCACAACCTCACCATCTGAACCATGTCAACTCACATCTGCATTTACAGGGCAGCCCTCTGGCATGGTGGAAGTGTGTGTGTGGCATATTTACTACCTGTTTAATGGGTGCACTCGGAGGATAAAGAAAAGAACTGCTGCTATTGTGTGTGAAAAGACTGGGTTTAGTGAGTTCATGTAAATCCAGTCCAGTCATTATTATGCACAAAAATATTTTAATAGTCATTAGGCTGCAATTTTTTCTTAACTTCTCGGAAAAAAATAATTCTCATGTGATCTAGAGAAAGTGAAGTGATTTTCGGGTCTTACCTCACTGTCGAACTTCATTTAGATTTTTGAACTCAGGCAATTTACCAGTTGTCCAATTAGGCCTTCATGTTTACAAGGCGATCCCAGAGAGGGTCTAACTGGAGGATCTGGGTTGCACTGCCCTTTTATTCAGATGCCTGCCAGGCCCTGTTAACTCTGTGAGTTCAGTGAGATGTACAGGGATCCGAAGAGCACACGGGAGACTGAGGATGGCCCACAACGCCACTTTTGATCAGTCTCACCCATCACAGCCCCAAGCAGGCTTTACTGGAAGGTTAAAAATATAATTGTTATGTTGAGTCTTTTTCAGCTGTGTGGCTGAAATTAAAAAGTGATGCTGAATTACCTAAAACAATTGTAGAAACTCATGCATAATAAAAATAATTTTGATCCCAACATAACCCTTTAAGTTTGTGAATAGTTATGCTTATATGTATGTACCTAGTGGAGTCAGGTAGTGAGAACACAATGTATCTCACACACACCGTGTGTGCTGTGTTCACTCTGCTCTGATGATTGATGATTGAAACAGTTGTTTGCTTAGCATAATGTTTAGGATTTATCAAACCGTGCTGTAACACATTGTAAAACCATTCGCTGGTTTTGGTTGTTGTTGGTGCAATATTGGCTGCTGATTTAAAATGTTATGACATTTATTATAATTTATGATTTTAATGAAATATATCAAGTCCAGTTTTTTTCTCCAAACAGTAAAATAACGTGATCTTTATGGAAAGTTCCAATTTTAAAAAAGTAGGAAATTTTATACAATATTTTATTTCGACTTGTGTCATCTTCTTTGATCTGACAGCCGTTCCTGTGCCAGTTGTGCACGCTTTGCACTCAACATGAACTTATCTGTGCGACCTTTACTACACTTCCACTGCAGTGCCTATTCAGTGTGTTCAACGCAAACGCATTCACAAACTTCTCACAAGCTCATTGTTTACACAGGCTTTCTGCTGACTAGACAGTAGAGAGTATAATTAGTGGATAATTAAAATGTGCAGGAAGTAAAGAATGCAAGTGGAAACTGCTGAAGCGATCCTTGTGTGTTTGACAGAAGTCATAACTGTGCACCGACAGCTAGTCACAGAGACAAAACAGACAACACAATGAGTTGGACTATTAAATATTTTATTAATATGTAGAAAATGTATTAAAAAAGGAACTATATAGTACATGTTTAAGTCAAACTAGAGCTAAATTTGACAGTTATATCCAAGGTTATCCAACAACAAAATCAGTAGTTTCAACATGTAGAGCTTTTCAACAGTCAGCTTCACCCTTTTTTTTTCAACATTTACATTATCATGGCAAAATTTCTATTCAATACAGTATTTTCATAATAAACCCCACCGAACATAGTGGCATGTATCAATAAAGGAAAGAAAAATTCAAGAAATAAAGCAGATTTGTTAGTACATATTTTAGAGAACTGGTTATTATCAAGAACTAAAAGAGTCTAGAGTTGCATCAGATGGAAAGAAAAAAAAAATCAGTACAATAAGTAATGGGCACAGGTGGGCTTCTTCTGAGTTCAGTACAATTTGTTCCAGTGCTTTAGAGTAATATATAGCAATAATTTAAGGATGTTTTATCCCCAAAACATCAAAACCATATTACAAAATAAAATACCGCTTCATAATTTGAAAATAAATAGTAAAATGTACAACCTTCTTGTCTTGCACTTGACAAAAGGACGAGATTTTATTTGTTCAATTCCTGAACTCATTTGATAGCATATTTATGTGAACAAAAAATACTAAAGAATATGAATCCAAATAAAAAGGCTAGTCGGAGGTGCAGTTAAACTCCATGATAGTAAAATTTTACTAGTGTTATTCTGCATGTTACAGTTTGCCACGAGACACACCCAACAAATACCATCCTGTCTCTGTTCTGCAAAGCTGCACCCTTATGCTTCCTCGCGTAAAAATGCACAAACCTCTGAGTAGTTAATGAAACAAGTACATGGAAAATTCCCTACTCTACAATTAATCACTATGGGAGATGGATTGCACACAAAGCTCACAGACAGTCACTTTGACTCCCAAACATTAATCAGTCTCAGAAAAGGTCGCTCGCTCGGCCCTAACACATTTGTTCATTGTTTACTTTTTAAGTTATATCTGGTTTGTTTTGCCTTTGTGGGCAGTTTTACCATTTCTACATTGGCCCAGAGGCTCATTCATCAAAGTTAGGTCCTTGTTAAATTCTACTAGTTCTACCTTATGAGCCATTTTCATTGCAAAACATGCTGGCAATAAAACATATAACATATAAAAAAATGTCACTTGTTATTAACTGAAGGACTCCCCATTGCATTTTACTTGACCATACAGTGAGCTGCATACTTTGAACACACACAAAAAAACAGAGGTTAGTTTAAAAATGATCCATAACACTTTCTGTGACTGCATCTAAATGAGAGCACACCAGAAAACAATTCTATATTAACATACATGAATATTTTATGTAGTAGTTTGGAAAGTGGGGAAATTAGTCTAAAAGAGAGGAAATACAACCAAAAATAGAAGTATATGATACAAAACACATTTGCTGGTTCTGACTTCACAGTAGTTTCAAAATAAAACAAAATAAATGACAGTATTTGAACTATTGAACCAGGCCAAATGTCGCTTGCAGCCATGGTGACACCTAGGTCCGAGTATTATACTGGATGAACTGTTCAGCTTGTACTGACATTATGTGGCCTGAAAAAGGGTTTAGCCTGATGTGTTTGGTTTATTGTTAAACTCTGGAGAAAAGACATTTTCTGGAAACGGCAGTCACATAACTGTCACAGAACACTGAGTGAAACAAAACGCTTAGAGGCCGTGCTGGAGATTATGCCCGCTGCAGTAAAAGAATACAAGCTCCGCCATGTTTGCTGATTTTGTTGTTTTTCTAGGGAGCTTAAACAGCCAAGCAAAAAGGGCATAAAGGAAAGAGTTGGCTATACTTCATGCAGATTTCTGCTTTCTTTGTTAATTTTCAGCTTGCACTAGGAACGGTTGTTAAAGAGAATCAGCTCAATTTTTAACCCGTCAGTTTTGCAAAGAGTTTAGTGTTCAGATTGAATGCACAACGCCCAGGGACATAATTAAGTCCATGAAAAGTTAGACCCCTTATAAGAGAAACGGCCGGCTCAATGACAAAAATGACTGGCCATATTTCAGACAGCAGGTTGAGTCTATAATGCAGATCTTTGCTTAAATATCAGCACCATGTCTGCAAGCAACCACACCATCTGTAGCCACACTGAGAACCCAATAACAGCCACCCTGACGGAGTTGAACACGTGATACACATTATTTATGAACAGCCATAAAAAAGAAAAATGAACAAGGAGAACTTGCTGTGTTCCTACTCTTAGTGCAACTGTTGTCTCTGTGGACAAAATAGGTTAATACTGGTGGTAATGTCCATTTGCTTTTATAGTTTTAGACACTACCCGGGGCTAATCACAGCATTAAGTCAGCAGGCCCACACTAAGATGTTTGTCAATGGGACTGCTTTTATAGGATACTGGGCACATCAATAAAAACTGCCCAACAACGCAGACATGCAGCGATACATTTGGTGTTTGCTTTTTTAAGGTAATCTTGTATGCAAGTCTGGGCATATGCAATATTTCTATATCAGCATTCAATGTTGAGGAACTGTTATCTGGTTTACCTACTAATCAATCAGTCTGTAATCAGCAATACACTAGTCTGGCTGCCAGTGTGAAAAGAAATAACTGCACAAAATACATAAAAGCAGCATTATTTAATGACCAAATAACACAATCTAATAAAATTAATATGGACATAATAGGAGACATTTAGACAAATAAACTATATCAAACCTAATTGTTGCTGGTGCACTGCTTTGTGATTGGTTTTGTTCTTTTGGTTGTTGTTGTTTATTTCATTATATCCTTGTTTTCCTAATAATCACATAAACATAGACTCAAAAACAGGGCTTCAATTAAATGAAAAAAATGAACTATTGTCACAATATCAGTTATAAAAATATAGATATCTTACAGTTAAGGGTTTTAAGAGCTTGTACAGTATGTTTTGTTAAAAGTGTTTTAAGTTTAAAATAATGCTTCCTCTGATTTGAGCACATTTCCTTTCTAGCCTAGGAAAGGCAATTCACAGACTTAAAAGAAGAAAAAAAGCTTCCCATGTTGCCTTTCCTTTTTTACAGCAAATAGAACCATTGTCATTGACATTATTTAATAAATTACATACAGTGTCTTCTGGGCAGAAGTACAGCAGGAACAGACAGCTAAAGCTGGACTAGAGAAGATAAACAGAGGTCGGACAATGTGTCATGCTGCGTCAGGACTTCAGTGTTTGTTAGAAGGGCTTCATATTGTGTTTGTTATTTTACAAATGAATATTAATTAAAGATTAGTAGCAGTTTGAAAGAATCTTCTTCAGAAATGGCTCAAACATGATCCGATCTCAGTTTATGCATCCCTCCAGGCTGTGGGTGCGTTTATACAGGGACAGACCGCCTCCTCTTGCTGCTGATGCTACGGAAGTTGAATGGCCTTATCTTCATCTCCACGAAGGGAATAGAGAACTCATGGCCTTTCCAATGGTACCAATTAATACCCTGCAAGGGAAATTCACAAGCCTCATAAACAGACACATGGACAGAGTAGAAAGTGAACAGGCATCTGAAGTGAGAGCAAAATGTCAAATTATTTATTGAACTGAGGATACAGAGCACGTTTTATCAGTAACATGTAGTACCATTTATTTTTAATGGATGTGTCTTTGAAAGCTGTGAGCAAATATCTCAGTTACCTTCCTGGAATGCTTATGCCTTTAACCAGAACTGCTTTATAATGACTTTTCCCTTTGCTTCTCTCTTTAAAAGTCTTGCCACTCACACTACACAGACATACACTGACTTTTAGTGAAAAAAAACAAAGCATGGGCTGTATATGTAATGTTAATGTTTTAATTTTGTGCGCACCTGCATCTGGGGCAAAGCATCTCTTCTCTTGCGAGATTAATGTTTTTGTACATGGTCCCTGATAAATAAATATGCTTCGCACATTATATACAACTGACAAGTCTGCCATTTTTAATAAAGATTAGCCAGCTTATTTTGATTCATAAACCATAGAAAAGTACACACAGGTAAGTTACCAGGTGAAAACTAGCAGGTGTTACACAATATAGTACATTTGCCAATTAACACTTGTCACAGATATTGTTGTCAACTGACAAACACTGTATTCTGCTTCCTTTCTATTGCTTCCTTTTCTGTAAAATAAATAAATAAAAAAATCCTTCCTATCCTTAGCTTTGTATACTGTGCTGGGTTTTAGCCGACTAATTTTCGGTGCACTTATGCACAAAAAACATCTGCTAAATGACTAAATGTAAATGTACCTAAGTGGGTCAGGTTTGTTGTCAGTGTTTTATTTAACTCTACGTGCTTGTTTGAGGTAGTTGGCTGACTGACCTGACTGTGTCTGGACTCGCCGTATTTTCCGTTGAGGTTGGCCCGGTGGCAGTTCTTGTACCACCAGGCTCCTTTGTAGGACAAGGCACAGTTAGTGACAGCGATATCGTTGTCTCGGTCTTTTGTGGAGAAGGGTCGGCCCTGGTGGTAGCTCAGAGAGTCCCCTGGGATCAGAGCAGAGCACGAGGGAGAATGTTAAAACTCCGGCGGGAACGTTGAGTCAACATTAGTGCATAGCAGCAGTGCATAATAGTGTGATGAGGGAATTTAAATGGACGGCCAGGCAGGCAGGAGATTGAGAGGCAGAGGGAGAGTCCTGCGGCGGCCTCACTAAATTTATTTAGGCAGCGAGAATTAGAATTATAAACATGAGCGGATGACAGGTAATTCTGGCATATGGTCATGTTGACAGTGGAAATGTGGAGGAGTGCTGAGACGGCTTTAAGGCATCAGGGAGAGGAATAGACGGAGGGGCTGGCAGATGGCAGCGCAATGATGGGACACTATTTGCAGTGGAGGCTTAGAAAATGTGCCACATAAATACACTGTCCTTTCTGAAGTTTTTTCATGCAGTGACAATTTTCTGGTTTCTACTGTGGCTATTTCCATTGGTCATAAATGCTAATGAGTCAAAATATATACATATTAAAAACATACCAGCCGTGCCATTGTACTCTCCTATCCTGAGCTTGTAGAGGTTTCTGGCATCTCCAATAGAGAATTTATCATAGTTAGCATAGACTGACTCCTGTCCGTCCTTCATGTCGATTCTCAGTTCATAACGGCCCTGAGCTGAAATCTTCTGGATGTTGTCCAGGCCTGCAAAGAAATAACACACACATAACATTAAAAATACAATATTATACATATTATATATTATATTATATTATATTATTATATTATATTATATTATTATAACACAATGTATATTATACAATATACATTGTGTTCTCGTAAATGTGTGTAAATAATGTGTAAGACAAAGGGATGTGCGGTAATGTTTGAATGTCTATGGGACTTAAATGTAGTAACCTCAAAGTAATTCACAGTTCAACATAAAAAGTAGTAAACAACAAATGCTTACATATTGGTGATGCGTGCTAAAGTGCCTTTTAAGATGAATTTCAAAAGAATTATGAAAAAGTTACTTACAGAAGATAAAGGGATTTAACAAAAAAACACATGAAAAGTGTCCTGCAGAAGTATTTACCCTTATATCTTTGTTGTTGCCTTACAATCGAGAATTAAAATGTATCGTCAGGAGGTTTACGTCAGTCTACATTACATGTCAACAACTATGAAGATGTAAAACTGTTTTTATTGTGAAACAAATAAGAAATATATATAAAAAAACAGAAACCTTGAGCCCGAATAAGTATTGTATTGAAGTCTTTGAAGAACAGCTACAACCTACAGCTCCCACAGCCTGACACTGTCCCCACGCTGCTTCACTTTAGAGAGCAACATCAGGTGATGGTTCGTGTTATCACAGCATTTCTTATTGCTATATTGCTTTCTTATAATTTTCTACTATAATGGCCACTCTTCATACAGCCAGCTCTGTGGACAGTAAGGTTTAGGCTGGTCTTTTGGACAGATTGTAACAGAGCTCTCTCAAAGTCTCCTCTGGTCTTACTGGGGCCTCTCTGATGAAAGCTTTCTTTGCTCAGTTTAGGAGTTTAAAATGTTTCTAGGCTGGTTTGGTGTGGTTTCCTATTGTTTACCTTCTGTAATGATGAATCAGACTGTGTTTTGAGGCATTATGGCAATTGAATTATAGACATTAAATATTTTTGTGTCTTCTGAGTACCACTGGATCTTACTTACGGACCTCCTTTTCTGTTTTTCTTATTTGTTTCACAATAAAAAATATTTTACATCTTCATAGTCGTTCATGCTGACGTGATGTAGACTGACATAAATATCCTGATGATACATGTAAATTCTCGGCTATAAGGCAGCAATAGAGAAAAGATGCTTAACTATTTGCCATGCAGCACTGTAATTTTGATAGCTGCTTTAAATGAAGTTATTTTTACACGATTACTGTGTTGTAGATGATTGGCAGACTCAAGCCTAGTCACTTCTACTTCTACACTTTTAAATGTCACATGCTGCAACTTCCAAAGATATGTACTTTTACAGTTTATCTTTAAGGTAGCAGATACAGGAATTGCTTAAGCCACAACAGCTGATATGGTGCTGTACCCTAACCTGAGCGACTGGACCTGCCTTCATTATCAGATTACAACAAGCACCTGTTTGGAAAAAGGTTCCCTTTCCTGCTCAACCTTCAACAGTAGCCTCAAATACACTTTTTTAAACCCAAGAAATGTTTCAGCATTCAGCAATCGTGAAAACCTTCAAGCATCTGCTGATAAGGGGAGAGAGCAGAGAAACTACTCTGCTGTAATCTGGCAGTGGAAATGCAGATAAAATCAATGTTACAATCTAATAGCACTCGGAGAAGGGGAAAGCAGTTGTAATAAAATTATAATTCTCAGTCACATCTAGTTTTTGTTGTAAAGTGTAACTACATTATCTACAATTAATTATGTGTCCATTGTTTCCTTAATGTTTTAGCTCAAGGGCAGCACTAGTTAAAAAAGCACAGAACAAAATGCATTTGACGATGTTGTATTTGCCTACTAAAAAATATATATTTTTGCCATTATTGGATAGGACAGTAGACAGACAGGACAGAGGGTACAAGAGAAGGGAATGACACTGTATTTGACACATGTTAATATTCTCACACATACACAGCAAAAGCCAGAGCAAAACACTAGCTTCTCTGTGCAGTTGCACCAAGATGACTTTGTGTGAAACAAGCTGAGGTCACTGAGCTGGGAAAATAGATTGTCCTAGAGCCGCTATAAAACCGTCCATTTTCAAACTGTAACAGATAATAATGAAAGCTTAATTTCCATATTCTTTACTGCTGGCTGGTTAAGTGGCTCTGCTTTCGGTTCGAGTGGAGATTATATTGATGTTTATGGTTCCACACTGGCCGCTGGATTGCTGTTCTGTGTGTCTGCCCGGTCATTAGCTAAATGTCTAATAGCGCTCTGGGGCTATGACAGTGACACCATGTGTAAAAAGTGGAGTGAAGGTCAAATGCTTTAGATCTCCAGTGGCCATCTGTGCAACATTAGCCTTTGCTATTACTATAAAGATAATACATGGCACAGATACAGCTTAACCGGAGGCGATAAGGACTTCTCTGCAGTACAGTGGCAGACCATGAACCGTGTAACAGTTAAGTGCCAGCTCTGGGCACTTTTACTGCCTTTCACAGCCTACTATATGTTATACAACTCCAGTGACAGTAAAGAAGAGTGGATAAAGTGTGATGTCATCCAATAGTTTCTGAAGACCGCTTTTGAAATTCAACAGCTAAGAACCATGTTAACATTAAGGAGGAGTGTTTTTTGTGAACATTGTTTTTCAAAACACTATTTGAGATTTTGCATAATATTTTGCACAAAATGAGGCTCAGTACAATCAAAGCAGGAAACAAGTTAATATATTTCATTCTTTTTACATAAAGTTCAAGCGGCCCTTCTTGTGGCTGTATTCTGAGTAGACATGTGTGGACTAACAGGTCACTCGGCTTTGTCTTGACATTTTCCACCGTTTGCCATTGCTTTTGTGTCCCCCGCTGACATGTTATCTGTAATCTGGCATTGTGGGGAAAGGCTTTCACTGAAGCACACAGTCGCCTTGATGCTTCCCACCCCGAGGTTACATTAAGCTGCTTTAAGCACTGAAAGGACAAAGTACAGTAGAAAGACGGGGAGGCAAAAGGAGGAGAGTGCACCCCAGGAGGCATTCCACAAGTAACGCTACGCCCTTGAGATGGAGTGGATTAGGGCTCAGGTGCAACCAGGTCACAGGAGATTTTGTACACCTAAGCATTGCGCAGACTTTAGAGTGTGTTTTATAAAGGCAGACCTACAAAAACCTCCAAGAGGTGAAATAAATCCCTGTCAAGATCTGGTCAAAATGGTGCTTCCAGGTGCATTAGGTCTGAACACTGGGACATAGTGGTTTAATGCATGTCATGTTTATATAACTTATTTATTTTACAACTATTTGTGGCTTGTATTTTATTGTTATTATTTAATATCTAATTTTGTGTGTGTGGTGGGGATTTATCAACAAACTGATTTAATAATTTTGTTTGTAGAGGTTAGGCAAAAGGAAACCACTGCATATAACTAAACAGAGTCAGTTCACAAGGCTTTCAAATGTCACATATTACCTGCTCAGTCAAAAACAGAAGGCAGTGTGTAACTGCCATCTTGATTCAATTCACACTATCATCTTTCACTCTGCCACATCCTCATAATACCATGCCATCAAGACATGCCTACAGCATTATTTAATTTCCCCAAATCCAACAGTTCAAAAACCCTTCTTTGCATCCTCATTTACTTGATGAAATATTCATGTAATATTTCCCTTTAATCATCTGCACCAAACAATAATAAACTGGCACATGAAAAAACATGAGTCATTTGCACATTTTCTAATGAATATAATTATTGTTTCATAATGAGATTTGGGGAAGAAAGAATTTTCAGCAGTCCATTAAAAACAGCGAGGATGTTGTGTTGTGTTTTGTCTTTGAATTGGAGCGATGCTAAAAAAAACAATTACGGCCGAGATGAGCTTTCACGGTATCCAGAAATGAATGAGTGAGAGCGACTTTCTGAAGTCAAGTAGAGAAGGATGAAATGAGCAAAGAAAAAGGTTTGAGTAGCACAGCTCATCTTAATCAAGAAGTATTAAAGCTGTGCTGCCTGTACCGCGAAAATATGAGAATCGTGTTTTTCTCCCCATAAAATAAATATATCAATTAGAGTGAACGTGTTGAACATCTGTTCTTTATAGCCAGTAAATCCACTTGAGTCAAAGCAATGGCGTACGCATAAAAAGAGTAATTCAGCCTTTAGAAAATGGTGACATAGATTGAACAAAATAGGCGGCAGGTTGCAGTTCAGTTTAGAGACACGGCTTTAAAAAAACTTAATCTGGCCTTGGTTGCAATATATTAAAACCACACTAGTCAACAGAAATAAGAAAGAGTTTGTAAATGGTGCATATATATGTGAGATATTTTATCTGTAACGTGTAATGAGTGACTCATAGGTGTGAGTTTAATTAGTGATTATTTTAAACTGAATTCTACAAAGAAAAAAATATTACCAAGCCAAAACTCATCCTCCAGATTTCCAAAACCAGCACGGTAGTCATTCCACTTCCTGGAGAAGTCTGTCAGTCCGTTCTGTCGACGCTGAAAAACCTAAGGACAAATAAGAACAACACCGAATGTTCATCATGTGTAACTGTGAACTGTTTACTCTCAAAAGAGCTCTACTTCTCAAAAGAGTTAAGATTTATGGTGACAACAGTTATGTTTGTGATGTGAAATTTTGAGCTTGTTTTAATCTATACACAACAGCTCCTTTCCAGTATTTTTATGCACAATCTGACACTTAAAAAGTTTCTCATGTCAAAGGTGGTGTAATCAGAGGGGCTTACAATCCAGCCTCCGTCGTCAGTGGTCATGTCACAGTACACCTGCACGCCCTGGCTTGGGTCTCTGTTTATGTAGATGGTGTAGACGCCGCTCAGTGTCTCTCCATTCAGCAGGTGCTGGGCGCAGTTCTGAGGCGTTGCAAACAAGCGGCTCCCTGGAGAGGAGCAGAAGAGAAATGTTGACAGTACGTGCTTTGTGTATGTTTTTTCTGCTTACTTTTGGACACACATTTGGAGAAGTGTGTAGACTTCATAGCAATAAATTCTGGATTTGGAGTGCTGCATGTTCATATTCCCAAAGCATCTAGTGCTTCAAAGGAAGTCTTAATGTTCTCATAGCTCCTTTTAAGTGGCGCTGAGAGCTGTTGAAAGTATAATCTCTGTGATAAGTGAAAAGTAAATGTGCAATGCCTGTGAAGAGGTATAAATTTCCCATTGAGACATTCATATAGACCTAATACAATACAAAATATGAGTTTACAGCTTGTTCTGCAACCAAACCAAAATTAATAATTCTCAGTTTGGCGACAACACTTCTCCTGAGTTAAACTTTTAACACCTATCCTGCTGCTACATGAGCTATTTTGTTAAATGAATGAATACTGGTGTCTCAGTTTGGCGTGTTTATGTTACTTCCTAGTGATTAGCAACTTTGTGGAGCAGCCTCTAACTCTTGTTTGACAAAATACAAACATTAAAGATTCAAGCACATTGTTTTGTGAGTGCCACCCTGCAGCTGCTGCTTAATGGAAAGTCTCTTTCACTTGTCCTCAGGGAGGGGGATGTACAAACTGTGCTGGGCTCTGGAGATATCTCATTACACACCTTTAAGGAAGAATGCCAAGAAAAGTCTCTGCATTAAGCTTAATTTATTAGTTAGTGTAGAAATATAAGTGTTTATGTACCTGTAGTGAAGGTAGTGGACACAACAGCGCTTGTATCTAGTCCCCTTGCAGCCTGAAGCTTCACAGTGTACTCTGTTGTCTCTGCCAGTCCCTCTAGGCGGATCCATGTGTCCTCAGAATCCAAGATCAGCTCCTAGGGTAATGACAACACAATCTCACATTGTGCAGTACACTAATAAAACATTTCTCACACTCTTAAGGTAATTATTTAATGCTTGTTCAGCTTGTCTTCAGGCTAGTACTTAATAATATCAGGTACAGTACACCATCCCCATAAGACTGTTAAAGAGACCCGTGACAATTATGGCGCTCTAGTTAGCTTTCCAGGAGCATGAAATTTTTTTAGAATGAAATGTCAGAGAATATGAGTTACTTAAACACTGCTGTCCTTTTCTAATCTGAGAGCAGATAAGTATGAACAGGAAGTTATCCAACATTTTGTTGTGTCTAGTTTATTTTTTGTCAAAAGTTTATAATTACAATATCAACTGCCTAACACATTATAAGAAATAGCATTAAGCCTTATGCCCATGTCACATTGTGTGATGGAAGATTAGTATATGTCACACTGTGCAATTATATGTGTGTGCATTTAGGATTATCATTCAACTATGGGCAATGAACATATGGCATAGTGTCGCTGTCAAAAAGGCCTGGAATACAATATTGTTTATTTTTATTCATGTTCTTGGTTATTGTATACAAGTATGTACATTTATTCATTTATCTGACGCTTTTATCCAAAGCGTATTACATTGTTCTACAGTAATTACCAGTGTAGGTTAAGTGTCTTGCCCAAAGACACAATGACAGTATGAACTGTGGGGAGAGCGGGAATCGATCCGCATACCTTCCGGCCATATAAAAAGTAGATTTTTAACTGAACAGAATCAGTCTCTCTTAGATTTGAAAACTGACTGAGCCTTTGGAAAATAAGGAACTGAGAAGACAAAGAAGAAGGTACAGTCATACAACTGGGCTGAAGAGCTGTTTAATAATCGCAAACATTTCTATTTTGGGTGGAAAAGTAACAGAGGTTCTGTCCCTTTGTTTCTGATAAATCCTTCTTCAATGGACTCAACGTCAGGCACCAAGACATTTTCCAAGTCTTAAATACTGATCTGATCAAAAGGAAACTTGACCTTGTCTGTGCATGGGTTTGTAAATGAGTTCACATAAATCTATTTGGCCTGAATTCACGTGAAAAATGAACAAGTGGAATGAAATATTAAGACAGTTTGGAAAAGCTCACATTTCCATGCAATGTGTCCATGTGAATAATGCAGGGAAGCAGCTGGTAAATTGTGTCTTTGTATGTCAAAGGATACAAAATTTTACCATTGTGGATTTTGTATCAAGACATGTTTTTTTTCTAGAAATAAATCAAAACACTAAGTCTTGCTTTAAGTCTTTAAGGATAATGTATACGCTCGCAGCCCAAAACATTCTGTATTCACTGAGTATATGCGGACAAAGGTTACATGTTTGGTGAAAGTGCATTGGGTCTTGTAAATCTGCGTTTTCATTCCAGGCATGCACACAGCCTGCATTAGGGTCATGTTAATCAGATAAGAATTACATCTTACAGCTCAAGTGTTTTATGTAAAAGACAAAAAGGCCATTATCCCTGGATAGAGACCAATATGTGCTAAGAACACATTTTTCCACATAATTCTAGCGCAGTCTGACTTCCAGCTATTAAAAAGAAAATGTAATGCTTACAAGAAGCACTTGATTCTCTGCCAACAGAAAACTATTTGCTCTGCACACACGTGGTACACTAATTTAAGAGGCGACACTGGTTACTGAGGTGAAGGTGAGGTTTTATAAAGCTCCAGAAATACAATGGGAAGACCACATCACTGCGGTGACATATAAGTCTGTCAGATAATCACTTGCTCAACTTGTCCAGTTTTGTACCAACACAGATGTTGCTCAATCTTTACTGACAGATGTGTCCATGACAAAAGAACATTACAATCAAGACATCCCTGACAGCAATGAAATTATTTAGATTTACATTTTCTATCTAAAGGGAAAAAAACAAAATGTCTATGTCTATGTCATTTAGTAGACGTTAAAGCAAATAAAATATCCCTCCAGTGTATTGAGTTGGCTTTAAATGTCAGAACATGATGTGTGGTTTACTGAGCGTCATGTATGACAGAACATGCAGTGCTCCTGCAATACTGATGAGGTGGCATGAAACAGTGAATATTTTAAAAAGCTGATTGTTCATTTTTATTTAAAGTTTGTGAAATATCAGGATGATTGATGTGGTATTCTTTGAGCATGAGTGACACCCGATGGTCATGCACATACTGTGGCAGTGACTCAAAGCCTTTGTGGGACAAATCCTAATCTGACCATAGTCTGGCATGGCCCGGTTCATGCAGCATCACAACAATATATTTGTCTAATAAATTTAATGTATTCTATTCCACATAGTGACTCTTCTTTTGAATGATTTGTTTATCTCTATTCATTGATGAAAGCTTGCATGTAATTCTTATAGCAATTATCTATTCTTAAAGAAAAATAGGAATGCATTAGTGTGTGTATTGTGTGTATTGTTTGGGGGGGTGGCCCAACTGCAGCTGCCTCGCTCTGAAACGGTGTCCTTGATTTCACGCTGAGCCACTGTAGGCTCACGAGTCCCTACACCAAAGGCCAGCGCAGAGGACAGTCTGTGTGAATGTGTAAGGGGCGGCCGATTACAGTCTTTTGCACAGCCTCATGGGAAATGCTTGCAGTCAGTTCTTTAAAGGGTGTAATGTGTTCCATATACAAATACTAATGTCTTACTATTACTAAGCCACATTAGAAAGTCTAATTTAAATAAACAATGTCTCTTCTGTGTCATAATAATTTAATATCTCTGTTGGACAGCCAATTTCTGTGTGTGTGCTTTTGCAATCTGGTTTATCCAGTGACAGTGAAGATAAAATTATCTCTCTGAAGGTTGTCATAAAGTTTTCATTTGGAATTAGCCTTCTTTTCTTGAGCATTGTTCAGCCCTTGTATAATTAGGTGATTAAACTGAGGACATTTTCTACTTTGCAAAAAAGAAGAATAAGGAGTTTCAGTAGGCTACAATATGTTCTACAAATAATTACACAAGTCCTTTACTATTATATATTTCTGTTGTGGGGATATGTTTATCTTCTCCAAACATGTTGTTCTGGCTGGGTTCACTTAAGGATAACAGATAAGATGTTATTGTGATGTCCAGTGGAATCGCCAGGCACCTACAGACGTGCCGGTGTTTGTGCGGTACATACTTTGCGGCTGCCGTCAGCGGACTTGTACGTGAGCATGTAGTTGTCGATTTCAGCAATCGGTGGTTGCCAGGAGATGAGAGCACTGCGATGGTTCACTTCACTGGCCGTCAGGTTCAGCGGGGCATCCATAGCTAAAAAAAAAAAACAGGAGCAAAAACAGGCAAAGTCTAGTGTCTTTTTGGATACATTTGTAAGGTTTAAATAGACGTGTGGGAGTAAGCAATTAAATGGTCTATTTCAAGAAATTCAGAACAATTCACTCTGAAGTTAGGGCTCCAGTATGCATCACAGAAAAAAACATAGTCCTATTTTATAGTAAAAAAGATGAGGTCCCTTTGGGTAAATTTTGTCAGGATCCCCGCCTGGTTTTGTAGTCAGTCTGTTTGTGTTATTGTATCTGAGTTCTGGTTTCTGTATTGTATCTGCTTTCCTGTTTCTTTATTGTATCTGAGTTCCGGCTTCTTTATTGTATATGAGTTCCTGTTTTTTTATTGTGAAGTATCTTACCCATGTCTGTGTTTCTGATTTACTTCCTGCCTTGTGTCTTTCGCTCCTGTGTGATTACCTGCTCCACCCTAATGTGTTTCACCTGTTCCACGTTGTGTGTCTATATAACCTGTGTGTCTTCCCCTACTCAGTGCCAGGTCGTCTTCAACCCCACCTTCAGTATGTAGGGTCTAGAGGCCCTTGTGTTCTGTCTGTTGTAGTCTGGTGTACCCTGTGTTTTCAGTGGATGTTGTTCCTAGTATTTCCTACCCGGGGAAATACTTGTGTGACATTTATTGGATTGTTTGCTCGGACCTTGTCTACCTTATTTCCTGGATTTTGATTTCTCCCTGTTGCCAGTAAAAATAAACTTGTGTGTATTTGAAGCTTCTGCCTGTGTTTGGGTTATGCATTGAGTCCATCTTCCTGTTCCGGACAGTAAATCCATGACAAATTTATAGAACGAAAAGAGTCAAGCTTGGCAGAAATCATAAAAGCATTAGAGCAGTGAAGAGTTATTTCTGTATACTAAAGCTCCTATAGCTTGTCTAAGATGACTCTTCATGTCTCTGACCTATAGAAACATGCCAAGAGCCGGTCTCGGTTAAAACGCTCTATGGAGACAACACTGACAATTTGCTGTATCGTTTAAAAATAACCAGTGCTTAACTGCCTTTCCCTTAAAATAGTAAGGATACCAACAGCCAGCACACATTATATTCATGCTTCAACCAGTACTTACCAGACATTTTTACAAAATACTTGATTATACACAGCTTTAATAATTAATAATATTGCTGCTCTAAGGTCATGGTATTTTTTGCATTTGTTACTTCTCAGAGTGAAGGTCTGGCCGCAAGGATCATATTGTTTAATATCACCAACACATTCTGTTGCTGTTAATAAACTGGGCTAGGGTCAGGGTCTGGTTACAAGCAGGGTTTTGATCACTTGTTTAATGAAGACTAGCCGAGGTACATCCTGATATCAGCCTCAAAACACTGGCCAATTGAATCAGCACAAAGTAATCAGAGCTGCTGTACGGAGGAAAGTGCAGACCTGAGACCTACTTTTTTGGGAATAATCAACCCAAAACTGAACTGCAAATTATCAGTAGCACTCAGAATGTGTGTTTGCCAGCTCATTCATGTATGTGCACTGACTGTAACCAGACTGCACTGCTCCTGTAACTAGTCTGCTGCTCTTTTCCAACCTTTTAAGAACCTGGCAGCTGTAAAAAAATAAAAATAATAATAATATGGTAAAGCTGAAGACCACCATAAATACAATTGCCTTTTTTGTTTTTGTGCTTAATCCAGTGCATGCATGCTTGCCTTAATGAGGGTTATGTTGTGTAATTCTTTTTGTTGTAAAAAACTTGAAAGCAGACAAAAAGAATATCCTTGTGCATTTTGTTCCATGGCCCACTCTGAACACAAACTAGTTAAAATGTAGTGCATTTAATAAGTGCACAAACATCTGCCATCTAAAAGAACACATTAATTTGTTCAGAAAACCAAACGGTACATAGGTACTTTTTTACATTTTTGCAAGGGTTATTTTCTGTTTTCTGCTACAAAATAAAGATTTCAGATTTCATTTCATTAAACCTTTGTGATAAATTTGCAGACACAACACGTTACAATCCCCATCACGAAACAGAAACCATCCAGCTGAAGTGGATGGCTGGTGCTGCATCCTTAATAACTGCAATGACAGCTTAATCAGCTGCGTTTAGAGGCATTTGTTTGTTTGCATGTATTGGGATCTGATCACGAGTGGTCATCGGAGAGGCTTATGGTGGTACATTCAAATGTCTAAACAATGCACTTAAGACTCCAATTTATTAATGGATCAGATAAATAAGAGCATCTTCAGCTTAGGCCATTTGACATTAAGTTGTTTTTTGTGACTATACTGAAAAAACATATAAAATAAATTTATAGTATGTGAATAATTTTAAATAAAAAAGTGTTTATGGTAGTTAAGAGCATGAAGTATCACAGATCAGGAAGCCCATTTTGGTTTTACAGGTTACACACTCTTTGGGTTTACCACACATTACATCACATTCTCCCCAAATATTCTGTGGTCTATGCTCGGCTTTAAACAAGCTCTTTCTAACAAGCCTTATGTTGACTACATCAGTCACCTCAATTTCCCCACCTTACATCAGCCCGTTTCCAGCCCCTTTCTGATCGTCCTGCTGCTGGCAAAACTATTGACAACTGGTAACCTTATTAAAGTATATAATAGAAAATAGATGACCTTCCAGTCGGATATCAGTTTCTTCGTGTTACATCACCAACCCATCACCAATCACAGGCTAAGTGAGCAGTCTTTTTTTTTTGATACTTCTTCTTTCTATAAAAGTCTAACTGCAGGGCTTTTACAACACACAACTGGCTTAGTGCTTAGCTTAAACCTGACAAAAATGCAAACTGCACATTATTTTCTACTTTTTCTATGGCGTCCAAATGTCTGCGCACATATAGAAAGCTCGATGACAGCTCAGTAATTAACACCCGTCTATATAACTTCCCACTAAATGTGTGGCTTCCATCTCGCACAGTGACAGCCCCTGCTTTGTGCAACGGGGATTTGAAGAAGAAGGAAGAAAGATGAAAAGAAAGGAGAGTGACAAAATAGAGGGTTGGTGTGCGATCAAAAAAAAAACCTCAATGGACTTTCTACTGCAATATGCTCTAAGCTCGCCAATGACTTCTGCGCCAATTTTTTATCACCATAGCTTCGTCACAAGGAACAGGAAAACTAACCCCTCTTTTACAGTGTGGCAAAGTAACCAAACTAACTGGGGCACGCTACTGTATTGAGTGAGTGCAAATAGTATCACAACAAGAGAAATATAAAATATCAACCTATAACATTTTTAAAAAGTCCCATGTGAGTTTGCAGCAGCATTGGACTCTTTAAAGGGTATAAATCCTAAAAGATTACACATTATGTGAGGTGGGGTACACCCTGGACAATCATTTTGACCCTAGAATTTGCTGTAAGTATAGATGTACAGTTAACTTGTCCACACACAGGCACATAGAATTTGGGATACAGACTTGTTCTCACGTCCCAAAACCCCCCTGGGGTATACTTCATCCTATCTCCATTAAGTGCTAGTGTTTTAGTTCTTCCCTTCCTTTTGCCATTCCATCCTTTGTCCACCACCTTCTTATCTGACAGGCTGCCAGGCGGTTTAGTTTATCTTTTGTTCTTGTCATCCCGATCTTATGATGAACGGCGCAGTGGCGAGGAGAGAAGAGGATTCAATTCAATGACACCGGGGGCCGCAACTTGTCTTCCCCTTGATTCTGCAATTAAATCTCTCTCCTTGTCTTTGTCTTTCTAGCACATCCCCACCAATTAAACCTTTGCATGGAGCGTGCCCAAGCAGGTGGGCCGGAGTCGTCCAAGTTCCTGGCAGCTCCAGAGCATCACACAAGGAGACTGGGACAATATGATTGAGATGAATAGGTTTGGCTTTGTTTAATGTCTCATTAACAAAGGGTGTAAACAATGCTACACACACAGTGCAGCAGATGGGAAAGGATGACAACAGGCAGCAGCCATTTGTGGCCAGAAGAAAAAAGGCAGTTTTTGAAGTGGGGATCACATTTCTGTACTGATAAGCAAAAGAATTGCTGTCTGGCGCTGTATGTGAGTGATATAAAAAAATCCTCTGCCATACTTACAGATCCAAGTATAACACAACTGTGCTTAGATTTTACACAAAAGCCTATGTCTTTATATAGTATGTATGAGTATACAGTATAATGTAAACGATATCAATAAGGGATGTGCATTATATTCTATAAAAGATGTTCTCCAGAAACACACTGGACAATTATTTTATTGTACAACTCACTTACAAAGCCTGGCCATCCATACCCAATCCCTTTGAGGAATTGAACACAGTAAATCGATGCCAAATTGCTGAGAAAATGTTTGACAATAAACCGAGGGCATCAGATTTCACCTGCCATTAGAACAACAGCTCCTAGTGAGCAGAACAATTGCTTTGCCCAAAATAGCTCACACCTTTTTCATACAGTAGTCTTACACTCTATTCTGGTATAAATAACACTTCCAAAAAGCAGTCACATTTGCAAATGAAGATAGCACAAAACAATAAAGCAGACAGATGGCAGCAGGAGTACCTAAAATTACCGTAAACTGTCATAACACAACAACTGTCTAAAGAATTAAGGCTATATTTCTGTAATCATAGCGCTCTCTGCACTTGAAGAGTGAACTGCCATCAGCCCAGAGCTCAGTGAAGGATCTCTGCTGCTTCAAAAACTTGCCAAGCACTACTCGGCAAATGTGCCCCGACACATCTGAGAGAAAAAAGCCCTGGTGCTGCAGCCTGGAGGCTTATAGAGACACCCATAGCAAAAGCCCACATTTTCTAGGCCTACAGCTTAAATATCAGCCTTAGGGAGGCAGAGTAGTGTTACTCTGTGTTGAACTATTGAGGCTCTGGAGGTAGACAACAAAACAACTCTCAGCTGTGGCTAAGAGGCTTGGGAATCTACAAAGAAGCCCCACCAGACAAAGGTGAATGGCTAAAGTAGCACTGGCCACAGTTTGACACGAGCCAGACTCACCAGTTTTCTATTTTCTTCCTGTGACATGGACAAAAATAGGAAAAATTGTACAGTTTCAACATGAACCAGGATCTGTCACTAACTCAAACAAGAGAATTCTCCCTGTGCTACACAGTATGGTTTACTCTCTAATGTTTTACAATTAAACTACTGACACTGATACCCTTACATTAAACACAATCTAAACTTTAACATGTCAAAATCATTTGAACTGAAATTGCCTTCCTACATCACGGTTTTCTTATTTGCTGTTATATTACCAAGTGATTATCTTCACAAATAACTCATTTCCTTTTCCTGTCCAAACTACAATCTAGTTTTGGTATTTTGGTAGCATTATGGGCTTTACTTATTCATTTGTGTTCAAGCAAGTCCAGGACCAAGTAAAAACTGATGATAATTAATAATTTTCTCCACAAAATACTAATACATAAAACTAACCTGAAATTTAGTGCTTAGCATTAGCATTAGCATCAGGATGGCAATTATCTCTGCTTCGTTAAACATTAATTGATTGAATTAACAGTATTTATTTGACTTTTATGTAGCCTCCCTTCTCTTTGTTGATACTTTTTTCTTCCTGAGGTGTTTCTCGTGTTAAAAGACATTTTCAGAGCCCTTAAATACACTTAATCAGTAGCTATTACACTTCCTGGGCCGCCAGATCACAAGTCGGTGTTGACCAATAGGAGCGCTCCTTTTTTGAGAATGTGGTTTGTTCTGGTTAACTTATTCAGTCACCTATAATAAACAGTAGATGGCATCATAAAGCCTGTTACTTTCACTAATGATTGTTTTTACAATATACTATTTGGGGTTTAAACTAGAAAAAAAAAGAATAAATCAGGTACAAGATCTTTAATGCTTTTGCCGTCAAACATGCAATATATTGTTTATGTCTGTATCAGAGTATAAGTTGTGTTTGACCTTTCTCCTTTTTACAGAGAATACCCCTTATTGGAAAAAAATATGTATGTTAACAATTTCTTTTTTCTACCTGGAGAAGCTGAACAACAAGGCACATCATTTCCTGGAATCAAAAGAACGGAGTATTCCTCACAGAGAGAATAGCACTTGTTAATCACAATATGGTGTAGCTTTCATCATTAAGTTGTTTTGTGTAATTTTCCTACATGAGAGAGTCTAAGCAGCACACATTCTTGTTCTCCTGAGTACATGACGTACTAGATGTACTGTTTCCAAATTAGAATTACCAAAACTGCCAACAACGTTTATTCATTTGTTTTAGGTATTATCTGCTTGCATTACATTGATACCTTGATGTGACTAGCCCCACTTAAGGTATTGAAGTCTCTCTGGTCTGAGAAGCTTCCCAGCAATTTGTTTTTACAGTAGAGCAGACAGGTAACTCCCACAGTTATCCAGGAAATTAACACCTCTGCTGACTGTTATTCCCCCATTTAAGAGCAGTTTACACAAACTTGCAACTCAGCTAAAGTGGAGCGGTCCCACTTTCCTGTGAATGGTCTGCTAAAAAATTTTTTTTATTATTATGACTGTGACAGAGGGTTAAGGTAACACAGGTAAGCATTCCCAAATTATTTTCCATGGCAAAGTAATTTCTGACGAGAGTATAGACAGTGCATCAGGTTTGTGAGTCTTAATGAGCATTTTCAAATCATTTGCACATGATGTTCCTAGTCTTAAAACCTTTATTATTCCTGGCATGTTCTGGGTGCAAAAGAAAATAAAGCTGTCTGGAGGAAGTCCACAGAAGCAGAATGAGGACATTTGAATTCCACACAGAAAGGCTCCAGACAGTGTTACCACTGAGTCATCATACCACCTACTGCGGCCGGGGCAGCTGAACAAAGTAGTAAATACATACGTGTCTGGAGGTTGGTGATGACAGTGCCGCTGGTCAGGGGTCCTTTAGTGGCGTACAGGGCCACAGAGTAGGTGGTGCTGGGCTTTAGGTTGGACAGCTGGTGCTCCTGCTTGTTGCCCTCCACCAAGAAAGTATCAGCTGTCACTAGAGAAGCATACACCAGCCTTTTTATGTTTACTACTTTCACCCATCCCACACATGTTCACACTCTTGTTTTAATACTTAGGATTAAATTCAGCCTTTTAAAAGAACATAGAAAAACCGCAGAATCTCACAGCCAGCACTGTTTTGCCACCTTTGGGCTCTTTTCTCAGTTCAAAAGAATACACTAATTATGCTTTTGGTAAAATATGTGCCTGGGTGCTTCTATGAAAAACATTATCACAGAACTATTCACAGCACACTTAATAAGTAATCTTGGAAAACATTTTTTAAATTATAGTGTAAAATCAAAATGAAACCTATTTGTTTTAATAACATGCAGCATGCTAAAATCTATCTTCTGACCAGAAGGAATAAGCTAGAAAAGCTACGGGTTATTGTGTCTTTGGCTTAATGTCTTTGTCTTGTGTTTTATTTCATTTTGATGATAATGAGAGCTGCTGCAGATTGCTTTTCTGAATTGGCTGTGAGTGATTGCAAGGATTTTGTGACCTGCCATCTGTCCTCTCTGAATGTGTATACTTCACACTAACAGTGCTGCTTGTTAATTCTGAGCAGTATCGTGGGGACACGAGCAAACCATATTTTCTCCTGATAGGCTATTAATTTACTTTATTAAAATGTTTTCTTGACTGATAACAGCATTGTTTAGACTTTATGTGGGTGTTCCTAGATGCTCATTAAGTGTATTTGTCATGCAGTCCAATACTTGAGGTAATCTGAGGATTATTGACCTTGGCTTAATACAATAACATCTCTCCATTTATTTATTTTTAACGGCGGACGCAGCCATCTTATAAAGCCTGTATTTATTTTTTGTATGCATGCTGATAAGGCTAAAGCCCAGTAATTTTAGAAAGTTCAGTTCAACAAAATGTTTTAAATTTCTTTTTAACCAACAACACTGCCAGTTTTAACCTGACTAGACTACTTGTCCACTCCGGGCCAGCGAGCAAATTACAAAGTGCCGCTCAAGGACGATGCAATATGGCTCTAAAATATCTTTTCAACTATCTCTTAATGAAACAGTGAATGTGTGGTCTGTAGCAACATATGGTGTGTAATAGCTACTATGTTTGTGCCAAAGATTAATAATTCAAGAACAAGAATCTAAGCGCAATACACAATGATCTATAATATCTTGAAAAACTGCACTGAGCCTAACATGAGTGTGAAATCCTAAATGCTACATGTTCGATCTGAATAAGATGATATGAACTTACCCTGGTTGTGTGTAAGCGTCAGGACATAGTTGTCCACACTGGAAACAGGAGGGTTCCACCTTAAAAGAGCACCTTGTGGAGTAATGTTGAGAGCTGTCAACTCAGAGGGCATGTCCATGGCTAGGAAGACAAACGTAATGACACAAAGTTTAGGACATTTGTAAATTACACACTGCTTAAATCACACATACAAAACACATTTCTTTATGTCAGAGGTTTCCAGGCCAGATTTAATATGTTTATTCTGTGCAATTTTGTATGTGGCCTTTTTTATCTGTTGATTTACCAAAAACTTACACGTACACATCACAACAATCATCTTCAAAAAAGAGAACAGAACGGAAGAGCGTGGATGTTTTGCATGACACACGAATACTCACGCAGCAGGGCTAATGCACGCCATGTTCACAGTAATTCTATAATCAACCAAGATATATTGTTTAGGGCAAGTGAATAGATGGAGCCTTAAAGGTCTAGTGTTAAAGAAAGGTTTAAAAGATCAGCAAGTTCAGCTATGTTTTAGACAATCTACTCAATAAAATGTAAGGCCTGGTTAGTAAAATTCATATATCTAATGTAAAAACAAGGTCACAGTCAAGGTCAAAATCATTTATAAAGCAATTTACAACAACCACTGCCGCTCAAAGTGCTTTACATTCAAATAAGATAAATAATAACATAGGAATTGACAACCATCCAATTAAAAAGGCTGCACACTGGAGAGCTGTGCATTCATACCAATTAATTATGACTCGCATTGCCATTTTGATCACTGTTTTCTTAATTCTTACTCACATCAAAGAGAAATTATGCAGTCAAATATGCCATAGAACGTCTCTGGAGCCACTTTGCCCACCCTATCCCAATTCCATTCATCGTCTGCTGGACACGCCAAAATTGAGTTTGAATTTAATTATACCTTTAACCTTAGTGTTTCAACCCCAATTTCTCCTCAGGCATGTTTTTTTTTTGGCAAACGACAGAGAGCGCAGCAGGAGAACACAGAATAAGGCATGTGTTTCGAAAGCTCTGCCCAGATGAGGTAATTAATACTGTCCTGGCCTCATCAGAATAAAAAAAGAATTGCGCTCATTAGCAAATGGGAGTCAGTCTGAACCTTTCTTATCGCTAGAATGGATGAGCAAACCTGATTAAAATCATTACTTTAATTGCAAAAAGGTTTAAGTGAACTTCGTTGCCAAGTCAATTAGTGTGGCCCTGAGAATGTAGTAGAGATGACAAAAAAAAAAAAAAAAAACACGCAATCACCAGTTCTATCAGCACCATTGATAATCCTAGTGATCATCACTATCCATCTCCTGAATAATCATAGCTTTGAAACAACAACATGTCAGGCTTGGGTCTTAGATATTGACTGACCCCATTCCCAAGTAAAATAACATACCTCAATGACAACCCCATGTTTAGGAATATCTCATTTTGTATATGCACATGCCTCTGCTGTATGATTAGAAAAAAGCTCTTATAAAGACATTTTGAAAACTCTATGGGTTGAAGATGTGTGGACGAGAGGCTGCAATATATATTGTTCTTTTTTTTATTTTATTAAGATCAATTCCTGTCCTACATGTGAACACAGCAAGAGTCATGCATGTTTTAAAATTAACTAAATGCAGCAGAGTACAATAACAGAAGACAGTATTGCTCTGTATTTTTCTGTCCGGACCAATAATAAGAACGTAAAATCATATTTTGGTGGAACAACACTAGCACATGCATTCTTGCTGTTAGCTGTCCAAGGATTTAAATGCAGATATGAAATTGTGTATTTAAAAGGTAACGCATGACCTATCATTACATCCAATCAGGGTTAATTATTACTCACTGGCTGAATTCAGTTTAGCACCCAACTCTAAATGGTTCATTAAGAAAATGGTCATTATGTACTGACAGGAAGTAATCATTAGCATACCATTATCATAGTATTAAGCAGTGTGATCTTCTCCGAGAGGTTAAAATTGTGGGAGCGTGCAGCCAATCTGAACCAAATGAACTCGACAGCATGATTCAAACTCATTTACTTATTAGCCATTACTCTGCAGCTGGTTGGATTTATAATATGGAAGTTATAATATTCACTGCATACAAAAGAGTAAAATAGCAGACCACATGTGGAAACTAAAGTTTAAATGACCTCTGCAACTCTTTTAAGTGCTTCTCTCTAAAAGCGATAATATGGATCTCACGCTGAGACTGTGAAAGGTATACAAAGGCTCAGAGTATATTAACTTTAACTGGAATTTTCGTCTGCAGACAAGTTGTCAGTAGGGCTTTCTTAGAACGTAGCCTTATAATACAGTGTTATGTCCTCATTTTCTAAACTTTTTATGTAGGTGTTAAATGGATTGACTCTGTTTTCGATTAGTTAAGAATTGTGCATTGTTGCTATTGAAGTATAATAGACATTATTACTCTTAACAGTATTCTAATTAAAAGATATCTATATTTCAAACACCAGGAAAGAAACTGCTTAATTGACCTGAATGGGTCTCAACTGTTTCTACTCCCACTACTGTGCGGGGGAAACTCACACACTGGCCAAATGGCTATGTAAACAAGGAAACTATTTTGACCATTTAACAACATGTTTCTGATTTACTAAAAAAGACCCCCTTCATTGTTCATTTCTTCTGAACATAATTGGTTGTGCAACTAACAGCAGTTGCAGTGTTATTCAAGCCATTACATCCTTTGCCAAGCAATTGGATTACTTTTCCAAATCCCCCATTTGTGTAATATTCAAAATGGTATTAAAATGTCCCCTGATATGCTTTGTATTGTGATGAAAATGTTATTTACCATTTCTAACAAGGTTAAATTTAGAGTAACGTTTTTTTCAGGCTATTATAGCCCCAGTGGCTCTGCTCATAGAAAGTACACAGGGATTGTTCGAAAAGCATCCAGATAAAATTGCTAAAGAAGAGTGAGTGTCAAAGTGAGAGAAAACGACTTTTCCCGTTGCTGGATTGTTGAACCTCACAGCTCCCAGTGAATCAGGTCTCATTGGCATGCAAACTCTTTCTTTCTCCTTTTCCCTCCCGTCCTGTCCTCTCCAAAGCTCTCCTGCTTTCTCCGCGAACAGACAATCTCACATACACACAAGAGATTATAAATACAGTGCTAGGAGAGTCTGTTAATCTTGAGTAGAGGAGTTCATTCACAAAGAAGAAAGTACAATCTGAAATTGATATGCTTGTGTGTGAGCTAGTGCAGTCTCCTAACTTACAAATTCAAGGCTGACTTAAAAGTTCAGAAACAAAGAAGAAGCAAAGAAAAACATCTAATTAAAGAGATACAATGGAAGAATATTGATAAGGTTATCAATGACTGGCTATGGTTGCCTTAAATTTTACCAGATTTTTGTGTGCAAGGCACTATTGCACATTTTTTCCAACACCCTACCACTGTATGTGTAGCAAGAAATGGGAATTCTCCATTAGTCTACATAAAAAGCCTTTTATCTGCGGTTCCAACTCACAAAATCATTCAAAGTACCACACTGAGAGCAGGAAGATTAGAGGTACTAGTTTTCTACAAAAACTGAAATTAAATGGTATGAAAATGTCAGAAAGCCAACAGTTAACTGCACTGTTATTATGGAAAGTGAAATGTTGTCTCTTAACATTTAGGCTTTAACAAATTAGGTAGAAGTGCTTTGCTATTCATGGAATGAAGCAGTAATTTCCTTCTCCACCTCAGAGAAAACCCTTTTGATATAATAATTCAGGATGACCCATATGCAGTTGAAATCTTGACCTCTTGGACATTTCACATGCATCTACAAAAGCCAGTGATGAGTGGTTTACCTGTGAAAACAGAGATGCTGACCACTTTGCTCTCCTGACTCCCTCTGACAGCGCTCAGACTGATCTCGTATTCGGTCGCAGGAAACAGACTGGACAAGGTGCAGTTGGTCACATCGCTGTCAATCACCATGCTGTCTACTCGACCTACACAACACAACAAATTATACTGATTTTAGGACACTTGTATACAAAAACACACAGTCTGGGCTTAAAAACTATAGTTATTATTTCACAGAGTGACTATTTACCCAATGGAGAAATTTAATTAAAAGTTTTTACTGATAATGTGTTATAACAGTAATTAGTTGGTGTGGCAGTGTGTAAAATTGGGGCTGGCTTCAAAATGTGAGCAAAACTATGCTGACAGAATGGAAAAGTCAAAAACCAAATAGAGTGGAATACATAGTACCTTTGGCAGACTGATAGGAGAGCTTATAGTATTCGAATGATGCCAGTGGTTTGATCCAAGAGAGGGTCACAGCATCCTCCGTCACATCAGACACCATCAACTCTTTTGGTGGGTCCATACCTGGAAAAGGACGATGGGCGAAGAAGTGTTATCCTATGTAGTAGTGCATTTGATTTTTTATTTGTAAAAATAAAACCAATTAGATGATTGCCGCTCACAATAGTGTTTTTAGAAATGTTGATATTACACTGAAATTGCATGGTTTGGATATCATCAAGGACACTGCGTTGTTTTTGAGAAAAGTGAAACAGAGCTTTAGTCTTTTTACAGTACAACAAAACTCCAAAGATAATATAATAACATGGCATCCGCAGTATTTTGTTCTGCTTTTAGCAATCCAACAAAGGTGTAGCGGTGTGGGGACTATATAAAAATGCAGGAGAAGTCAATTATATAAAATCTGCATGTGCATTACAATTTCACAACCTATGAGACTTTGTGTTCTTTGTGTTCGCAATCTTAATCACACACTCATTATTTTCTCCACTTTGAATCTTCTCTTCATCCACTTAACATAAATAAACCTCTCTGTAGCCTGTGAGCACAGAAAATGTATTTTAGGATGTATTTTTAGAGAGTAAACCCCGCTCATCCAGCCATATGAACACAATGAGAGGCATTAGCAGCGTGACAGAGTAAGGTTGCCTCAGAGAAGTACTCCCTTTCTGCATGGTTTATGTTTTATGTGGTTCTAGGGACAACAAAGCTGGCACAGAAAAGGTTAAGGCATAAACAATATGGGCAAATAATTAAAGTGATATCATGTCCTTAGTGCTTAGCAAAAATAGAAAAAAAGAAGGGGGACTGAAAGAAAAGAAAGGAGAAGTGGATTATTTCAGTCCTTAAAGAAAGTGTGAAGGAGACTCCACTCTTTTGCTCTGAAGTTAAAAAGAATAATGGTTATTATTCACAAGCAGATGGCCCATTTATAATTTAAACCTTTGATCTAATTTAATGCTTCTTGTACAAAATTCAGCAGCAATTACATAATATGCATCATTTTTCATGGATCTATATCTTAATAATTACATTTAAAAAAAGCAACAAAGAAAAATGGCTGAACAATAATTAAGTTTACCTTTAAATGTCAAAGTATATTTGATGACACTATGAAATTATTTCTGCTAACGTTTCATTAAAAAAGCAAATGTATTGATCTACACATGGGTGCATGTTTTAGGAACATACCAGATTAAGAAATACAATACTATACTGTGCCCTTGGTTATACAAAGGCAACAAAAACAGTACTTATGCGTACCAAAACAATGCAGGGCACATGAGAAAGACAGGTGAAGTGAAAACCCTGCTCGATTCCAACCAAGACACTTGCTTATCATGATGTGTGGGAGACCGTGAATAGACAGGAGTGTGGTTTAAGGCTTATGAAACAAGCAAAGTCATCAGATTGCAGCGTGCAGGTGTCGCTGGCACTGGCACACAGTTAATGTATCTATCAATGTTGAATTCTCTCTTTGTCCTCAGAGCTGCATTTTCTCTTTTCATTTCCCTTTTGTCCCATTTGCTGGAAAAAAAAAAAGTTCAACTCTATTCTGTTTGCCTAATCCTGACCTTCGTGTCACTGATTCTCAGCAGAGATATCAATTTAACACTTCAAAAGAGATGTATTGTGAGCTGCCAGCCACTATAAACCCATTAGCGTATGACATAACTGGGCCATTGTCAGTTTACAGTAAGAACAGAAGGTGTAAAGCTTTAGCAAAGTGCACAAAGAAACTAAATATTCTAGTCAAAAGGAATGGAGAGGGAAGTCAGAATAGAACACACATAGCCAACAATTACCTACCAGCATTACCTGCATTACATTACAGAGCAACAATTCACTTTGCTGCTTAACAGTAAAGCTTTGTTTGTCAGCACTCCTTCTAACATCACGCTGTGCAAAATTATGTTTAAATATGAATAATAGCCCATTATTTAGACTGGACTCTTGGGAGAAATATGGCAGACCTCTGCAATCTGATAACATAGACGAGGAATATAAGCTATTACTCTGCTCCAAAGAAACACTTGAAAACACTTGGAAAGCTTCACATGCAGAAATCAGCAGAACTCCTCCACTCAGCACTGTAGAAAGTTGGTCATTACATGCACTGTGGCGAAAGACCTAAGTCTCAGGCAATTTGAAACACATCTAAAAGTGTCAAATCAAAGCCCTTTAGTGCACTGAATGATTCCAGACTCAAGCTTTTTATTTTGGCCATTTGCCATTATTACCATTATTAGTTTAGTGCTTTATTGTTTGTTTTTTTGTAAATGAATGAATAGCATTACATTATTTTACAGTCTTGCACTTTTAGACAATGAAGAACTTAGGTTCAAGAAAAGTTTTTTTATCCTATCAGTTTGTTTGTTAAATAAATAGCCTTCGTTTTTACACCCATGGACAATTTAACCTATTCTACAGACCCATTTATTTTGGATTTATCTTTGAAATTTGAAATAAAGATAAAGAAAGTTTTTATCATGTGGCATATTCATTGGTCAGCTAAGGCTGTTTAAAAAAATCATTTGTTTTTCCAAATTTTAAAAGACAAAATCAATGCCAAGAACCTCATACGTACTGCTGTCAGCTGAATCTATAATAGTTCCCTTTTCCGTGGCTCATCGCAGCTCACCTGTCGTGAGTGACGCTGTAATGGGCTCAGAGGTTGCATCCCCTTGTATTGTGATTAAACTGATGGTGTACTGAGTTGATGGCAGCAGCCCCTGGACCAGTGACCTCGTCTTGGAGCCGTCCAGTGTGACCTTGGAAGTGTCGGTTCCATCGGCTGAACTGTAGCTCAAGATGAAGAAGTCAGCGGGTGGCGCCGGTGAGCTCCACGCCACTGACACAGAGTCGAAAGTCACCTCTGACAAGTAGAGGTGAGTTACAGGCCTGATTCCTGGAGGAACGGAGGTTTGAATGTCAGCGCAAGGACGAATGAAAGAGCTGAACACAAGCAGCAGTAGTGAGTGAAGAAGAAATTAAGGTGCCCGCTGTTATGGAGATGACAAGAAAGTCAATGATGGATGGAAGCAGTCCAGGCTACGATGATAGATCGATTATTACACTGTTGAGAAAACTGGCCTCAGGTGAAATCTTGATGAGGTAGGTGAGAGTCAGACCACAATGGTGTGCCAGTAATGATGTAATTGGTCATAAAAGAGAAGAAATAATGAGATTATGTGGCATTAAAGTGAAGTGTAATGGGACTGATCACAATGTTGAAAAAAGTAGTGAAAGCAAGAATGAATGTTAATGAGACAATGAGCAAATTTTACATTTTGCCACAATATTTTCAGTGTAAGTTAAAATTGTATTGTTTACACTGGTTTGAAGGTAATTAATGAATTAATAAGATAGCTTCTATTGCACATTTCACAGACCCTGCACTGGCATTGGTTGATAGATCTCCATCTGAGTCTACAGCAAGTTTTTGTAATATATAGCAAATGGTGCTAACAACAATTGTGGCAAACAATTTTTGTCTAAAGAGTTATTAAAACTGCCCTTTTCCCTTTTTTTCCCCTGCAAATATTTCCCTCCATTTCAAGTTCAAAGTGTTAAAGTCTTAAAAATAAAACTGGACACGTTTTTCCGCTCCAACTTCAGTATCCAAACATCTGCCAATTTGAATGAAGTGATTAAATTGCCAATATTTACCCCTGTTTTACGTTGCCTCGCTTTTCTCTAGTTATGTTTTTTCTATTTTTGCACAGTTTCAAAACGAAAGACAGGAATTGAAATTGTAAACCTAGAAGTGTAAACGTAAGCTTAGAAATGTAAGCAAAGAAACGTAAATAAAAATGAAATTGCAACCATAGCCTTTAAAGCCTACACAAAGTAAATATTTTTGTAAATGAAAAAGGCTTTTTTAGTAATATAAACTAAACTAAACAAGCATGTGATTGGCCAAAGCTTCCATTCATTTGTTAAGATCCTTAATAATAAAGGTAAGATAATGTCTTAAGGTCTCATTCTTTTACAGATGATATGCATCAGAATAGCTCAGTCTTTCAGTGTCATGTCAAGCCTTTGAAATTGCCCTAAAATGGAGTAAGGTCTGTGTCAGTTGCTTTATGCTTCAGATTATAAAAATCTAGCCCAAAGTATTTGAGTTTGATCTCACAAGAGTTTACTCCAGTGTAGGGAGACAGATGTGGCAAATTTGGCCAAGTAACAAGCTGATGTGAAGCTGACAGGTAATTACTTTTCCTCCGACTTCTTCATCTGTCAGCTCCACCATTTTCTCAAGTCTCTGCTCAGACCACTCCAGATGGTTAAGAAGGTGCTGGGATGAGATGAATGAAATAATGATAATCTCAGTGATGACAATGATGACAGTGACAAGTCCAGCAGAGGTCAAAGAAAAAGAAGCTCATGATGATGACAAATCTGACAGCAGGTTAGCACATGCCCATCATTTTGACATTTTTCTTTGTGCAACTTGAAATGACATCACACTTTTTGTAAAAACATCAACGTGACAATGAAGGCTGAAAATGAAGGCCTGCTAAAAGACGATCCTAAGTACATAAACAGAAAGTGGACTAAGGACAGGTGAAAACAAGAAAATAAAGCAAAAGTATTGTCAGAAGAATAATTGTGATGTTATATACTATGTTAAAAATGTTAAACATATCCCAAATAACTTTAGATGCAGAACAGAAGCACAATTAAAAAAAAAACCTGTAAAGGCCTCATTAGCTGCCTTGAATGATTTAACGCAACTAATTACTTCTTCAAAGTCCTTTAAGGTCTTCATTTTCTTTTGGTATGACTCTCCTTTACTGCCACACACCAGCTCATTATACAAACAATTCAAGTTCATTATATAGCCAGGTGGAAAAATGTAGTTTTTTAAGAAATAAATTCATTCTTTCATGTATCTAAAACTGATGCTGTGTGTACCTGTAAATGCGTCTATTGTAGCAGCAGTGCTCTGTTGCCTCCCTCTTCTTGCTGCCACGGTGATTGTGTACTCAGTTCCAGGCTCAAGGTCCGTCAGTGTTATGGTGGTTACATCTTTGGGGACAGTGAGCTACAAGAAAACAAAAAAAATGTATTGAAAATAACATAAGGTCACAGCGCACTGCACACTGAATAGTTCTCTGAGATATATATATGTTTTTTCTTTTTTTTACCTCAGTGGTGACGCCAGAAGACGATGTGTAGGTAACCTTGTAATGGTCAATGGGGCCCTGGACAATCCCCCACACAAGAGTTATGGTATTGTCTGTGGAGGCTGTCACAGTGAGATCCAACGGGACATCCAGTCCTAAAAAAAAAAAATACAAGTAAAAAAAGGTGGGAAACAGCATGTAAGCCCCAGATGTCCATGTAAACACTATGTACAAATGAAATGAAAATAAAAAAACACAGAGGACACACTACTACTGCAGACATAAATGGTCATTTTACTATCTCAATAAATGTCCTACAAATGAGCTGTATAAGTATAAGCAGACATTTGTGAACACCGTTTCCCCCTCACTGAACCTTTTTGTGAGCATTTAAAAAATAATTTAAAAAATAAACAAAAAAATAGGAGGAGAGACGTGTCATACAAGCTGTAATATATTTTTTCAATAGAAGCTGATGTTTTCTCTTCCTGTCCCACTTTTTCTAGGAAGCACAGAGTATTTATGACTCCCTCCTAACACTGAAAACTATTTGTATGAGCATAATGCCAGCTGAGTCCAAAGCTTTTTTGTATACAAAATAATGTGCATTTTCAAATGCCTTTCTTTAATATGTAGCATTTTAGAAACAATAATTCAACTTTAAAGTTAGGCCCTGATCCTTGCCTTTGCTGATGAAAATGTTGCTTTAAACATGACCCACACTGTGTGTTGTGTCTGGCAGATTTTTCAAATGATTTAAGGTTATTTGAGAAAATGCAAGTTTGATATAGTGCATTTTCACAGTTCAAAGAGTGTAATGAATAGCAGAACTAAAAAGACCCTGCAAATTTGATGCATACTTTCTAAAGTGCAAAATAACTTTAGCCAGTAGAATAAGTGTAACTCGCAATGTTTGATGATGTGCTTCACAGTCAGTGAATTGAGACTACCAAAACACTTCTATGTAGTTACATGATTAGAAAGTTTAAAGAACTGTTGCCAAAATAGTTATATATTATGTACTTGTAGTAGTTAAATAAAGTATTTTAATCTTTAAGCTAAACAACACACATTCTGCTTCATTGGTTTAAAGGTGTTTTTTTCCTCTTTCTTTTTTTTGCCTGTGTACAACTTTACCACATAACATTTACAACAGACACAGAACATAGACGTTAATCTATAGAAAAAAGACAATTACACTCCAAACAAGTTTCAATAAAAATATATCATATGGACAGGCCCATTTGTAATGCCTGTGCCACCTCTATTATCCAATCTCTACATGCTTCCTTTAGGCCAGTTAATACACAGCTGTGGCGTATCATACCATAATTATGCAGATGACACTCAGATTTACATTTCACTCACAGCAGGTGAAAATGGACCAATCCATTCACTGTGTCACTGCGTCAAACAGATTGAGTAAGGATGCAAATAATTTTCTCCAACTGAACAGAAACAAGACTGAACTAACCATTTTTGGGAACAGAAACAAAGAGAAGGTGTCAGCGGTCACCTCGAGTCTCTTTCTCTAAAATCTAAAAACTAGGTTAGGAATCTAGGGGTCATCATGGACTCAGACTTAAATTTCCACAGTCACATTAAGTCAATTACATCATCTGAATTTTTTCACCTTAAAAACATTTCCAAGGTGAAAGGAATAATGTCTAAACCAGACTTAGAGAAACTTATTCATGCTTTTATCTCCAGCAGGTTAGATTACTGTAACAGCCTGCTCACTGGTCTCTCAAAACGATGGTTAAGACAGCTTCAGCTTATTCAGAACGCTGCTGCTCGGGTTCTAACCAAAACCAGGAAGAACAACCACATCATGCCAAAATCTCTGCACTGGCTTCCTGTTGCTCAAAGAATAGACTTTAAAACAGCACTGCTGGTTTACAAGTGTCTTAGCACCAGAATATATTTGTGAAATGCTAGTTGCTTATGAGCCTCCTCGGACTCTGAGAAGATCTGGGACAGGCCTTCTGCTTGTGCCCAGAGTCAGAACTAAACCTGGTGAAGCAGCGTTTAAGTTTCATGCAGCAAAAACCTGGAACAACCTCCCAGATGAAGTAAAACAAGCCTCAACTTTAACAATGTTCAATGGGAGTTTAAAAACCTTCCTCTAGCTCCGCCTACACTACAACTTAAAGTCTTTTGTGTTTTTTATCTGACTGCACTCTTCTTTTATAATGTTTTAATTTTTTCTTATGTTTCATAATCTAAATCTTATTTATTCCTGTAAAGCATGTCTAGTTACCCATTGTATGAATTGTGCTATATAAATAAAATTGCCTTGTCTGAGTGTGTTTCTCAAGCCTGTTATCTGCAATAAGTGACTTGTATATTTAATTAACCATGTATATGTTTTTTATCATAAGGACCCCAGGAAGGAATTTTAAAGACAATACCTAATGGGGCTCCTAAAAACAAAACAAACCTGTCCTAGCATTCATTGTTGATGGTGCGCTCTGGTTGCTCCCTTTCATTGCAGAAATGCCAATGCCATACTCTGTCCCCGGTTGAAGGTCTGTTACAGAAAGGCAAAGAACATACAATAGTTAGAAAGTATCACAAAGTGTGTCCCAAGTGTGTCCCATTCACTTACCACCACAATGGTGACTAAGCAAAATTACCATCATTTAAATTCTTAAGATCTAGGCTTTTTTACTAACAGCATGACGGATTAGATTAAAAGCAATTTTACAGTGTATTCCCAAGCTACTGAAATAGATATATGGGAAATCAAAAAAGTGAAAGAGTGACAGATATTATTAGCAGATAGACCTCAGACATGGAGAAAATGTGTGTCAGAGAAGAGCATTGATTGCATCAGACCAACAGAATAACACTGGGACCTTTTGCTTCTATTCTTATGCCAGTTGTGCCCTTTCAGCACTATGGCCTTTAAAAAAAAAAAAAAAAAACTCCCAGCTGACCCCTCCTTACCGACAGCTTTTCAATATGCCCGCAGGACAACAAGCATTTCTACAGACACAATCAGTAGCCTGTCAGCTGAGTTTTAGCTGAGGAGATTATCCTGGCCTGAAAAACACACATGCCCCAGCTTGTATTTTCATTGTAACTTTGATGATGCTAAATGCATCGGGCAGAACATCTTACGGGTAGGAAACAGCTTTAACATATTCTGATGACAGAGGAATGATTGCATAAATCAATAATAAATAAAAGTCCTTAACCTGTCAGTATTGTCTTTGTTATCCCTCCCTCGTTGCGTGGGACAATGACTTTATCATACAGATCCCCAGCTAAAGTGCTGTACACCACCTGGTAGCCATCCACCTACATATAAAAATATGAAACATGACAGGAGTGCACAGAGAGAGCATTGTCACAAGGGTTAATAGTTATATAAAGGATTAATAAAGATTTGTTGCTGACTGTTCTGTAGAAGAAAGTCTTTTTAATATTAGACTATCAATCTATCTCTGAATCATAATGATAAATAAAAATTAACTACACAAAGACAAGCCACAGTATATGCCTCTTTTTGCATGGTGTGACTGGAGATATGTTAATTGTTATGCATTAAATGTGTCCACTATTGTGTTTTCTGTTCATTTCATTTATTAGCTCATCTCAAACCATCACAATGCACCTGCATTATGACAATGCATTTTAAAAAAATACAGACAGATCTACAGAAACATTAAATTAAAAACATGCTAATGTCCTGTTACCTCTGCCTCACTGTTGTCCCACTCTAGTTCAAGTGTGGTGGAGCTCTTGGATACGAGACGCAGGTTCTTGGGGGCATCGATCTCTGAGAAAAACGATAAAGCTGACAATGTTGGGGACACTGAGACCAATTCTCAGGGATTGTGAACAAACAAGCATCAGCAGATTCCACACACAACTTGTTTCAAATTCACTTATGTTGATGCAGTACAGAAATTGTATTTTTAACTACAAATATCATATGACCATTGTTTTCCTCTGCTGAAACAAATGATATGGCACATCCAGGCTGCACACATGCTGTGTATTTCTTTGTCATTATTTTCAAAACTCTCAGATTGTGTCTATTATTTAACAACAAAACATGAGAGTTGTCAAACTAAAACACAGGGTTTTCAAAAGACTCTTTTAGCTTTTCGGTGAGAATGTAGTGGGGATGCTATTTTTACACTGCAGCAAATGTCATGTATTTTAAAAAAGGAACATGTATTAGTATGGTCCACTATCTAATTGTGGGATTATATAAAGCACATTTACAGTTAAATCTTTGACTTTAAGCAGATGCTTTCTTCCATACCCCACGAATTAGCAGTTTGACATAGACCTATATTGCATTGAGCTATATTTTGTGGAAAAGGATATTGCATATACCACTATTGTTACATCTACTACTGTCCATCCTCACCGGTAGTAAATTCGGTAGAAATGGCCCCACTCTCGTTTCCTTTCCTCACACCGCTCACTGATACCTCGTAACGTGCTCCAGGACGTAGGACCTGCACAACAGAAAAAACACAGACAGTTGAGTCTGTTTAAAGCTTTGCATGGATTTGTTCATTTGTTTCTGCTTTATCTCCTGACACAGACAGCAGACAAGCTGTGAGATTAGATTATTTAACAACCGTGACAAGCACACATACATACTCTTGTGAGAACATTGTAATAACCCAAAAAAACATCTGAGATAAATGGTTTAGCTAGGCTCAGCTGGCAGGTGAATCCCTGAGTTGTGACTGTATAGGGTCAGATCTGTAGCACCGTGACATGATAAATAGCACACGCATTTACAAACATATTGGACTGACCTGAAGGGAATACTGGCTGAGTGTAGGCTGCAGGCGGAAGGTTGTGCGTGGACCCTCTCCTCCCACTAGGCCGTAACGCAGCACAATCTGATCAATTTTAGCCTTTGGTGGGGTCCACTCCACAAACGCCACAGTGTCTGACACATCTCGAATGATCAGCAGAGTAGGGCCATCTATCACTGAGAAAGTGACACAGAAAAATACACTATTCAGTTAGGACTTTTGTTGCAGGCATTTATTGACTAGAGCCATCCATAAAATTAATAAACATATTTTACTGTTTTATGATTTAACTGTTTTTCCTCCTTGTAAACATGTTGGTTGTTTAAATCTTGGAAATATCTAATGAAAGAAACGGTGATTTAAACATTGTCTAGTTGTTTAAGTGTGTAAATCTCAGTGACATTGTCATTCTGTAATAATCATAAAAATAAAAATAAAAGTTAATGTTAAATGTTCCACACTGCAGACATTTTCACTGCTATTAAAAAGTTTTATAGCTCAAGGTATATTTTTGACTGCTCTGAGTGAATAGCTTATCTGTTAGAAAAACTTGGGGGATTTTTTTTTTGTCCGTGTCCATTGCTTGGAGCTTGTGCAGCAGTAAATTTTGTTATCTGGAAATGCTTTTCCCCGACAGCCAGGCATGTAGAACTTATCAGCCCTGACATGCCACGCTTTATCTGAGCGAGGTGTTAAACACAACTCGCGATTAAAGTCTATCCTCTGCGATTGCTGAAAGACAACTTGTATTAGTTGCAAAGAACAGAGAACGCATCAGGTCTAATGAAGCAAGTACACACGCAATGCTTGACACAATAAGAGTTTAACATTAGCTCTGTGGGTTTCCACTGTGAAGCCATCAGTGCCATTACTAAGAATTTACAGACAACTTAATGAGGCGTTACCGAATGTGACAATTACCACTCTCTTTCATTAACCTGTTGAGAATCTGCCTCCAGCAAAGGTAAGCTATGACATCTGTTAAATCAGATTTTTGGCCTGTAAATACAGTCTATTTTTTGATATTTTTAGCCTTTCAAATTAAATTGTGTAATAAAGTAATAAAGTATCACTTTAAATTCCTGGAAAATAAAAAACAGGTCTGAACGTTACATGTAAGTTAATTCAAATACAAATTTAGTATGGCTACTTTACACTGGCAGCATGACACTAAGCTATAGCAAGTAAGTATGTGTTCTCTGCCGGCTCCAGGAAGGATGTGAAAGATATGGAAGATATACATGCGCTGACCAACAAAGCACTACACCACATAAAACAGAACATAAAAAAGTATTTTTTGAAACACTTGAGTTCTTGTGTCAGGCTTGACATACGACAGGTCCATACACGATGCAATAGAAATTAGCCCCCAGGGTCTTGTCCTAGAAAATACCCTGAGGAAGAGAGTTGCTGAGAAGCTGTCTGCTCCCAGTGGTTCTTCTCTCCAAGGAAGATTAAACCTCACATATAAATAATTGAGTAACTTCAAATTTGTCTTTGCCTTCGTTCTTTATCCAATAAGGTGTCCTGCAATAGGCTCCACGTGAAAAATTTATGAAAAAGTGTCATGAATTATTAATCTATACTTAATTACAAGGTACAAGAGGAACAAAAGCTTGACAGGAAATTGATGATGTTATGACTGCAGATAGCACAGTTTGAATTTGTTATGGGCGCGTTTTGAATTGGATCTATTACAGCTGTCCAGCCAGTGTCATGTGGGTGAGGAGTGGGGCAATACTTCACTGAGGTTTACTTCAGGGACATTAATGCTGTCAGAGCAGCAAATACATTAAGGTGGCATCTGCAGTGAGAATTCATCTGTGTGTGAACGCATGGCACACAATAAGAGAGAAAAAGTTTAGAGTAAGTACGAATAAGTTGGATAAATTTTTAAATATTTCAATTGGACCTCAATTAGAAGAACTAAAAATACTTGTATTATTTAATCTCCATTTCTCATCAGTTTTTTTTTATTTCCTTCCTATTTACATAATTTGCTTGTTGCATTTAAATCATTGTTGACTGGTGAAAGAATACATGTGCAGGTAGGACTTGTCCTTAAAATTGTTATTTGGAATGATAATGCAAATGAGGGCAGATGCAACTGGAGCTGGAGCAACCTCTTCTGGGCATGTCTGTACTTTGCTCTATTTAAGCAATAGTAGTAATAGTAATAGGTTTCAAATCTTATTACTCATAGCAGTAATATAATTTTGCTTTTCCATACGTGTTGTGAAAGTGCCAGTGACAGGCTGGCTCCTGCCCTGATCTCTCAGTGCCACCAAGTTCACAGTGTACTCTTCTCCGGGTCTCAGACCAGTCTGCACAAAGGAAGTGATGGTGCTGGGGAGCTGTGCAGTCATTCCTCCGTCATTGTCCTAGGGGGGAAAAAAAACAGTAAACTAGTGGCGAGATAAGAATGGGACTCATGTCTAATGCATGTAAATGTCAGTAAATGTGGAGTTCATTTTTGCTTTTGTTTCTTAAATTCCAAAACCATGGCACCTAAAACAAAATTTACTGCAGTGATATTTCTAAGACCATAGTACGCTGAGAACCGCTTTGTACATTCACCACGACCTGCTCATCCACATGGACCTGCTGCTATTCCCAGCTGTTCTCACATGCACTTCCTGCAGACTGACAGATGTTAAAGCTGCTGCAAGATACCCAAACCCTGCGCTGTGAAGGTCCCCATTTAAACACCACATGGAACAGCTTGCTGGTTTCCCAATTCAAAACTACAGTTAAAGATGTAATCCGTATAAACACCAAAACTGAATTACCAGAGTGGACAACAACACACAAGAGTGATGTTCCAATAACAATAACATCTCAGTATCTCAGACCGTGTTTAATTATCCAAAATGAATCATCTCAACAATTTACTTACAATCGACTGTGTCATTGTGATAAGCCAAGATTCTCTCTGTTGACAAGGTCAAGCCCTCACAAAACATGATTGAAGACAGACCAAACTATTCTTTATTTAAAAAAAATATTTTGAAACTTTGCTGAGCCAAAGAGCAAAAAGAAGATGGAAAGCTTGTACTTTCAACTCTCTTCAAATAATTTGGTTGATTACAAAAGATCACTCCAATTAAAATAAGCCCCTATACTTCTTCTAATTTTCTTGGCATCAGTAAAAAGAAACACTTCTTATTAATTATTGTAGTTTGAATAAAATTGTTGAGTGTATGTGTTATGCCACATTAACACTGTATCATTTTAAATAGCTTTTTAATATTGTACAACAGACAGACGATTCCAGTAACTCAGGGGTAAGGCACATGATTAACAGTGTGCATTTTGAACGGTTTTGTAGCTGCTGGCCTCAATTATCATCATTTCAAGTGGATATAAACATTATGTAAGCTGTAGGCCCTGTGAAATATATACATTTGCATAACATTTCCCTGTGGCCTGACCACTGAGCCTTGACCCCAGAGCTCACATGAGTCATAATGCTGAGGTAAGGACCTTCAGGGCTATAGTTCCGTTTGGTCAAGTTGGTTAGTGTAGGAGGCTAAATCCTCAAGTGCCAAATTATATTTTTTAAATGAGCCTTCAGGAACAGAAGATATACTGTACATGTGTCTTGACCTCAAGAATAATAATTAGCTCTTCAATTATAAGTCAAGAAACTAAAGTTGCTGTTTAGAAATGTTCTAATAAACATTTATGGTAAACATGTTATGTAGACTTCTCATCAAACATTGTAACAAACTACAATTAATATAACTTCAGAGGCTTAATTCTGGTGTCAGTCTATATGAATACATTTGTGGAAGTTAATCTGTAAATAAATATTTTAGAAAAATAATCAGCTTAGTTAACTGTAACCTTGTCCTATGGAGGACAACTAATGCTGTGATTAACAGCTCACTGCTGGCTTCGCACACATCCAATTAAAGCTTGTTTTATAAGCATAACAGTGCTTATGTTGAAGATAGGTTGCTCTGTTGTAATTAATGGCTGTGCTAAAAGGTTAAAAAAGAAGGCATTTGGACATACAGTAGTTTGGAAAGAGATGTTTTGTCTTTCATTCAAGGGACTTAAACGTAGACTGCCCTGTGATGAGTTTTTATCCCTCAGGGAGAAGGCTTTAACCAAGTCTCTAACATCCAGCGGGAGGCTATATATTTAAGTATCAGTCTTGTTAAGCAGGTAAATGGGTGGGACGAAACGTCTTTTGTTTCCAAACTATGTCCGTCTTTTTTAGCATTGCAACCTGGATGACTGAGAACCTCCATAGACATTTTAATGGATGTGGGTAACTGTCTACAATGTGATCCATTAATGCTTTATTAACCTCTGTAGTACTTTTTATGATGATAATCAATAGTAGTTAGCAACAGGTAACTTTTCAAGGACTTGCTTTGGTCCTCTGAACCTGTAAAAAAAAATCTAAAATGTTAAGCTTCAAAGCTTCTCATCTAACATTAGGTGGCCTCGCTTCTATATTAGTCTGCTCCTCTTAACTCTCATGAGAAAATCTATATAGTTCATTTCTGTGCCATGAAGATACACAACAGAGTACACGGCAGCTTTTGAAGCACACCCATCTCCCTACACACTCTGTGCATCCTCTAAAGAAGGTAGTGGGTCTTTTGTTTGAACACTCAGGCCAAAGCTTTCATGCCTTCTTCCATTAGGAGATTGTCAAAATTCACAATCCCCATTGCTGGATTACATCCACATGGGGCAGGACAGGCAACTCCTAATATGATTTCCCTTGTGGCTAAAGAGAGTGAGGGGAAGCATGGATGGGGACAGGGAAGAAATATCTGGAGAAAGAAGAAGAGAGAGAGATTGACATGCAAAAGGATTGGGTGAAGAGCAAAATGTGAAAGTAGTGGTTAGAAGAGAAGAGGTCGATTGTAAAAAAGAACGTACTGGAAGAAAGACTGGAAGGAGTAAACCAATAAAAGCAAATTAGACTCCCCTTTTTTCTTTCTTAAAAGGTTGTGCAATAAATACAAAGAGCATCTTAAACATCAAAACTCATGGCTTGCATTCTAGTCAGCCCAAAGGATCCCTCCTCCTGAGAATGCCTTAAAGGAGAAAACCAATTACTGTGAGGGGCCATGAGATTAGAGTGCCTAGACTACCTGAGTTTACTGTGGGAATTAAAGAGAGACCGCTTTAGCTTTTGACTTTGAACCGGGCCGTGCTACGCTTTTTTTGTAAGGTTCTTCTCGCCCAAGGTTTAAGGGCTCATCCATCTAATGGCCAATAAGCTAAGAAAATCCACTTTTCTAATTTAGTATGAGCTTTAACATTAAGCTTAAATGCTTTATACATTTAAATCCAATCCTGTTTGTTTTTACTACACAATTTCTAATGGTTATTTTGATTTTATTAATAAAATACAGATTTGAAACATGATCTGATTATCTTGAGCAAATCTACTGCCCATCTTTGCTTATTAACATGTACTGTATGCTCTCTGTCATCTTTGTAAATGCAAAGACTTTTGCTGTCTTTTGTAGTCTGCTGAGACTTAAATAGGTTCTGACAGGACACACACACATACACTGACAGGATAACACTACCTTAGGGATGAAGCTGATCTCCCATCCATCGAAGGAAAAGTAGAACGGTTGCCACTGGACCTCCACTGACGTCTCTGTGATGGATTTGAAGACTAAGCTATCTGGAATGGAAAGATCTGAAAAGGTAGGCCAAGACATATTGTTGTTCTTCAGTGACCCATACAGTACATAAATCACTACTACCCCATCGAGTGCAGAGAATTCAATTGTGAAACTTCATTCTCTTGATTCTCTCTCTATTCATTTTAGAGTAGATTTTAACACATTAAAATATTTCCTTTATCTGATATTGTCTGCACCTTACAGATTGCAAATAATAAAAACAATAATAAAACACAACAGCGAAGACACAAACCAAGCGATGACTAATATTACATTTTTAAATTACATACAATTACACTAAATTACATTTCATTCTACTATTAATAGCTGTATCATAGATGTGATGCTCTGGTGCACAAAATGTTAAATTTTAAAGCATTTTCCAACCATTGCAAACACATTTAAGTTTATGCAAGTATTTCAAAAACACAATCAAATCTGATTTTATATTATGATACTGTATACTCTTTACTTCTCATAATGTTATGGCTAGTGAGTGTATATTTATCAGAACTAGTCATAAATTCTTATAGACACTATACTGTATATTCCAGTAAATTCTAGATGGATATTCTCACTCTATTGACACTGTAAAACATCAGCACCAAAAAAAAAAAAAAAAAGCTTAAATGAATATAGTCTGGGGCTGTATGAGAGAGCGATTGAAAATATAAAATTGACGCTCATGGGACCCATCCACCTGTCTGAATGGAACGCCAGAGTGCACTCACAAGTCGAGACCGTGATGCTGGCAGGGACACTGATACTGTTGTTGATGACGGCAAACACATTGATGTTGTATTCCATGCCCGCTTCCAGGCCTTGGATGGAGCAAGAGGTGGTGTTTCCAAGGAGCCTCATTTCCAGTTGTACACCTGAAAATCACACATCAATTCTAGGAAAGCATGATATTTTAGGATTCAGGGTTTTATAAACTTTTTTCAATGTCAAATTCAAGCATTATAGTTTAGTATTTGTACTACTCCTCCTAGATACGTTTGGATAACTAATTTACTCACTAGAATAGATAGTTGTCAGCACACTCTTTTTTGAAAGAGACAACAGCCGGCTAAAGAGACTGAACCATGTTCTGCTGTAAATGGGGCCAGTGAAAAATGGATTTAAAAAACGTATCATTTCAAATACTGAAGTAGTTCAATATCAATTTAAATGTGTGTTCGATAGAGAATTCCCACCAGCAATGTCTGCCATCCTAATTCTTTTTCTGGACTTACTTAGATTTTGAGGGGGTTTAACAAATGTACACTGAATAAACTACCTCTGAATGTAACTGAATAGATATAAAACCAGAAACAAAACAGAGTGCAGTGCCAACAAAGAGGGAAAAAAATGCATTTCAGGCGACATACAGTAATTTCAAAAGATACAACTAATCAGAGAAATGAAGTATCCCATGAAGCCCTTGTCATTTTAGTTAAACTGTTACAATTTGTCCAACAGATTTCTACTGAGGGAAACTGTTGCCAATCAATTTCCTTTTGTGGAGTGAAGGACGTCTAGCTGTCTGGGCTGTATTTCCACAAAACTGCTTGGAAATGCCCCACATTACAACTGTGCTTGATTACAAGGTTATACAAATACATATATTTGAAATGTCTATTAGGATCCAACACACCGATGCATTTTTGAGTATTTCCAAGTTCCTGCGTAAAGAACTAATAAATGATGGCTCAAAATCCTTGCACTTACCTCCAGGGCTATTCGGTGTGTAAGTTACCAAGAAGTCTGTGAGCACAACTGACCCCTCCCACTCCAGGTCAATGGAACGGTCCGTCACCCCTCGTACCTTCAGGTTCATAGCAGGTGCCACTGAAAAACATGCATTTTAACCCAAATTATTTATGAGCAAGATAACCTTGAGGCAAGTTTATAATCTATTGGTGCACCCTTCAACAATGTGCATATTAAACTCTCTATATTAATGAGAAAGGCAGACTTGTTAAGTATGCTACCCCTTGTTTCTAACACTTTCTACTGTGGTGTGCCTATGTCAGGTGGAGATAGTGGCCTCAGTTATTACAGAAATTGTAACATGATGCAGCGCAACTGTCTTGTTTCTTTATTATAAAAAAATTAGGGTTAAAGTAATTAAAGTGTGTAAATTTTTTTTGTTTATTTAGGCAAGTTACTTTTGTGTCATTATGGCTGGCCATAAATAACGTAATGACAAAATAATTAATAACACAAACAAATCTCAGGGTTTTTTATGAACCAAGCTATAATATTCACTAATAGAATTTATATTAAAAATAGTGTGCAGCATTTTACTATTTTTACTATATTTCTATTGCACATATGTGTTTATCACAATAAACAAGATAAGCTGTATATATAAATTGTTTTGGAGGGGAACTTTGACAATTCTTTGTGCAACTTCACCTCTGAGTTCCCCAATTCTCCATTTCCTCCAGTATCCTACCACTGGTACTACACTTACCCCTCCTAACATTTTGACGGTGGAGACACAAATAAATACAAGTAAAAACACAGTTTTATTGTCTGCACTGCTGATGCAGATTCCAGGCCATAAAAGATGTTGATGCTCTTAGCAACAACAGACAAGAGTTAGCATGAGCTGTGTTGAAGTGAATTTTGTTGAGCCGTAAACCAGAGAGGTGGTGTTGAATGTGAATGACGAGGCATAAACAAGAGTGTTTATTGCTGCTTCTGCGAAAGAAAATGAGTTCGGAGAGGACGAGGGCAGTGAAGGACAAGTACAATGTGGAGAAATGAGGGACAGATGCATGACAGAAAAGGGGTTATTAAATCACTAGGATGGACAAAATGCCACAAAGAATAGGTGTAATATGTGACATAAACAAGAAGTGATAGATCCACAAGAGAGGTATAGGAACAATGACAAGCCGTCTTTCACTTCCTTCATTATGTCTATAACCTGCCATTCTGGACTTTACAGCACAACACACAGTCCTCAGGGAGCCGTTGGGTACTTTTAGTAGCCGTTTCAGCTACTTCCTCACGCACTCGACAGATGGACATACTAAAACATCTGAGACTTTGTCGAGAATGTAAGAAATATATCAAAAGTAGGTGTACTAATCAATGAGATGGCAAGGGAGTGACTGAATGAGGTCAAAGCGGACAGCGAAGCGACAGGCAGCTTGAACATTAATGTGAAGGACAGACTCTTCAGCAATGAGTATAAGAGCTAAAAGACTCTCTTCAGGCTTGAGCAAAAACGAGAAGTATGTTTCAAAAGAATGTAAATGCTTGAGCCTGCATTTGAAGCAAAAATATCTAACAAAGAAAGGTCAGTGCTTATGAACTTTTAAAGTTTGTTGTGTTGTATACCACATGTGGTTCATAATTAGAAGACACAGTGTATAAAAGAAAAGTGTTTATATCAGACATCTATTCATGCCCAACTTTTTTTGTGTCCAGACATGGTCAACAGTCTGGACAGCTGTAAAACACATTTTCTTAGAGGTGCTTTTTTATGGAGCAAAATGGATAATCAATTTCCATTCAACATAAAGGAGTGGCTCTGAATATTGAAAGGCACTGGTCACAAGCAACAACATGAAAAACCACAGTGACAGCATTGGTCCTGAAGCTGCTGATGCAGAGCACCAAATGGCACACAGGAATCAGTCGTTTCCTGCACGCCTGTCAGACTGCATTTATTTCAAATAATATTTAATAAAGTAAAAAGGATGAACTGTCGAATGGCTGCCAAAAGCGTGTCACTTTTCTTCTAATAATATTTTTACATTGTTTTATGCTGTTGTGTGAAAAAAATAGTTTTCCAAGCATTCCCAAGCAAAGTAAAAAACTCACACTGACTGTTACATCGAATGATCCCATTGAGAATCAGATGTACGCAGGTCAGAAATGTAAATGTCTGTGCTTACCAGTGTCACACAAACAGGATTTAAATAAATAAATAAATAAATGAGTTTAACATGTAAATTAAGCATTCTGGTGTACGCCAATAAAGAAATAAAGGGAAAAGACAACACTTGCTTCAGGTAAAAAAAAATAAAAAATAAAGTAATAATAACAATTAACATATCCTAATTACATTTTTTTGAACTACAGTAAATATGTTATAGCATAAGGAGGATTTATGGACAGGCCAATGAACAAACAACAACATGCAACAACAGCAGAAAGCCAATCAGAGAAAGCAAATATAGAGAGATGGGATTTACAGCTCTTGTGGATCCGTTCCTTTCAAAGAGCCGTTCAAAAGACTGGCTCATTTGGCTCAAATAACATTTTTATTAAATGAAACATTATGTACCATATTAAGATTTTACTGCTGACTGCAGTACAACATTGCATTTCTATTAAATGTAGCCTATTGCCACAAATTAATGTGATTTTATTTACAGGGACACATATTTTACACCTTTTAGGCATATTTTTTAGTACCTGAGCTACCAAGTAATTCTTTGCCGTTGAGAGGACTCTAGTGACTTCTGTGCTGGGGTCGTGTCTCTGTCTCTCTCTTCTACCATTTGTCTTTTTTGGAGCTTGTTTTCTTTGGTGCAATTTCACCACAAGAGCAAATGGGCTGTTTATACAGGTTACAACTTGCAGTATATTTGATAACTGCAATAATAACTAAGGATACTTGATACTGTTACAGATTAAACGGCACTCTTCTGCACAAAACGACCTCTGTTCACTTTTTGTGAAGATAAACTGTGTCTTACCATGCACTTTCTATCTTTTCTATCTAAATTCAACAGCCCTTCTGAGTGAGAGAATATAGGCTGCAATAATTGAAGCAAAAATACATTGTGTGTCTTTCAGCTTTTGATAATGTGAAACACTTAGACCCGTCACCACCCAGGTCCCAGGTAATTGAACGGCTTCGTTTTTAATTCAGCAAACCATCCCCTCCGAGTGTTAGCTATTTTAGCCTCTAATTGCAGAGAAAGATGCAATTCAGGCTCCCTCACAAAACACATGGGAGGTCTGAGAGAAGGATTCAGTCAGCAATATGCTTTCCCATTCTGAGTATCAATCGCTCTTGTTTGGGTCCAGCTCTGTCACTTTCTTGACAGCTGACCCAAATGGCAGAGGAGCATCTGATATTTGGACTTGAACAAACGGCCCTGCTGCACAAAAAGTGTCTTAGTTGAAACTAATGTGACGGCTTCCTCCTGAGATGAATGTCACTTGTGACAAATGGATCCTGCAACACCTTCTGCTGTCCACACATGACCTGCCACCTGCATCACCAGCACAGATGGGTTTTGTTCTTCACAACCGAGGTTATTGAGGAGGCTTTTGAATTAAAGAGGGATTAATTGGGGAATTACTTTTTTTTTACTTTCTTGGACACTGCTTGTTATGAACAGCAATATGGTTTGTATGTTCCTTAAACCAAGACATTATGTAGAAAAAGAGCTGTATATTTTTGTTGCTGCAATAATAGGGTTATGGTAAAATATCTTATTGTTTGTTATTTATCAAGTGCAACATGTTTTTAAAATATTCTCCAATCCTTGAAGGGACATTTCAATAAAGGAAGTTTTTACTTACCAGACTGTGAACATTCATTATTTTATTTGGAAAATATTTGAACAACTAACCTAATTAAAAAGAAAAAAAATGGGCAAAAACATGTGACATCCACTTGTTCCAGGTGTTGCAGTCATTTAATCAAATGTATATGGTTCATGTCACCTTAAGGATATGCAAATGTATCATGGAGAATTTTTAAATCCTACCTACTAAACAAAAGAGTAAACTGACTCACTGAGTAATCATATAGTACACTAATGATGAGCATGTTTCAAAAGTAAATGTGGTAAATCAAAATATTGGAAAGGTTTCTTTTGATATGCAAATTGTATTTAGGTTTTCAAAATAATAACATAATAACCTGTAATTATTGCTTTTTTTGTGATTACTAAAAAAAAAACATTTGCCGTTACTAGGTCAACATATTTTTGGACTTAGTAATCAAGTCATTACCTAGCAAAAGTTTCTTAATTTAGTAATTAAACTCATTTGAGTCTTTCATCACACAGGCAGAAAACAGCTGCCAAACAAAAACTGTATCCAGATGACAACTTAGTTAGAGTGCAATGACACCTTCCATCTGCATCAGCAGCACAGATGGCTTTTTTTATAAGCAAGATAAATGATGAGGTTATAGCCCTTTCTGAATGGATGATTAATTAGACAGAAAATCTGTAAATGGATCACTTGTGGAATAAATACCATTACAATACAAAACTACAAATAAACTATATAACTGTGTGGTGTGTATGTTCTGACTCTTAACAAAGACATTGTGCAGATTCTTTCAAGACAAATATCCCTAAGTATCATTAGTAGTTATTGCAAGTGAAAAGTACTGCAGTATCCTACCTGAGTTGCAGTCATCTCCAGCAAAGCCATCCTGGCAGACACAGAACCCTTCTTTGCACACCCCCTTCTTGCTGCAGTTGTTGGCGCAGTAGACCAGTGAGCAGTCTTCTCCCACGTAGCCGGGTCGACAGTGACACGTCCCGTTGACGCACTGGCCCTGATCTGAGCAGTCGTTGAGACAGCGCCCGACCAAACAGTCCTCACCGGTAAAGGACTCCTCGCACACACACTCCCCGTCGATGCACAGGCCGCGGCCAGAGCAGTCTGAAGGACACCTGGGCTCTGAACAGTTGTCCCCTCCGAAGTCGCGGTCACACACGCACTCTCCTTCCACACACATGCCCTGGCCCGAGCAGTCGTCCGGGCAACGGGGCTCAGAGCAGTTTTTCCCAGTCCAGCCTTCTTCACAGATGCAGCCACATAGGTCAAAGCTGAAACTGCCATGTCCACTGCAGCTTGGGACAAAATCCAAACGACCTGCAAAAGGACATATCTCACCAAAAACCCACCATTGGAATATTCAACTATATCACAATATTATGCAGATGTAATCTTTCGATTTTTTTCTCACAACTCGTGACTGCGTATTCAACACATTAAAACACTACTCTAAAAGCATTTTAAATGTCCAATCTACCCATTATTTACTAAAATGGTAGCACAAACAGTAGTCAAGACATCAATGAGGCGCTGTAATTTTGTCTCATTTTAGTGCATTTCCATTCCGCTGCAATCGTTCTCAGCCTGGCTTTCATCCTCATTCTGATTCAGATCAGGACTGCTGGAGATAATCATATTCCCTCCGAAGAGACGGGGCATTTTCAAAAATATTTGAATGGTTTGATGGTGTCAATGGAGCAAATCCTTTAACTATATTATATCCTATAACTTTATCCATTCTAGTTTCTCATATAATAATAGCAGCATCCTCTGAATAGTGAAGACCTCTCCTAATGACAAAGGTTTCTAATGGCTTCTTTAGTGCCAGTCCATATTAATTAAAGTTCCTTCTGTGCAAGTGTTACTTACTAAAACACATAAATGCTTTTGCTTCCTTTCTGGTCTTTGTGATATAGAAGAAAATACTCTGAGCCATTAACTTGATAAATACAGCACATTTTGTTGTTTAGAGTTAAATTGTGCTCACCCATAGCTGAGCTGTCCCCACAGCACCCAGAGCCACACTGTGCCCTGAGCATAGAAACTTCTCTCTCGAGCATCTCTACCCGGGTGGCGAGCTGCTGGATGGTAATGGAGGTTGGACAACCACACGCTGCTTTTGGGATGTTTATGCGATGAGTGAATGTTACCTGAACAGAGGAAACATAGAAGTGATATGGGCTCATAGAGATTCAAATTATAAACTCATGTACACTGCAGCAGTCTCAACTCAATAGCCACGTAAACATTGTCAAAGTCTGTAACTGGTTTCACAGCTAAAACTCAAGCTAAACAACATATATTCCTGAACACACTGTACCTGACTCTCACTGTCCAGTGTCTGCTCGGTGTATTCTGTGGGTCCCATTGACTCCAGTGGACCCTCTACTGAAGACCTGGACCCCAGCTCAACCCGGGAACCTTTAAAATAACAAAATTAAATATTACATACCCTTAGTATTTTCTAAATGACATAAAACTTTTGATTAGGTGTGTATGCATAAACAGTCTAGAAACTAATGTAGCTTATTCATTGTTTTTTTCATTGACAAGTAAATACAACTCATTGCTCAGTCAGCCTCACCATCCTTATGAGCTGGTGCAGAGGCGTCCAGGTCGACGGAGCACAGAGACTCCAATGGTACGTTGATATTGTAGACATGGTTGAAGACTACAGGCTGTTCCCCCATTGTCTGGTTCACTGTGGAGGAAAAGGGCGGCAGATCTACTCTAGAGGTCTGTCTTCTTACTCTAGTGGTGCGGACCAGCTTAGTGTCTCCTGATGGAGCAGCATGACTAGCACCCTGAAGAAATAATATATTTCCAGTGTACATTAGTGTTCAGCTGATGTTACCAACACTTCCAAAACACTCTTGTTCTAATGACATGGGGCTCTAACTAGGAACACACACATATTACTTGACAGTTTTGTTCTGTGTTAAACACTTAGGAGAAAGGTGCCTAGACTAAAGTGATAAACATTACTTCCTAAAATACTAGATTAGAAAATGAATAATATAAAAGCCCTGGGCTGACCTCCTTTGCTTCACATAGATGCAACATTTTTTATTGATACATTTTATGTGTACCTGCAAAGGAAGAAATAGTGCCAAAGCCAGAATCCAGCTCGTTGTGGCCTTGTGAAGATGCTCTGCCAAAAGCATTCTGGGAAACAGCTTCAGCACTTCAGTCAGCTACACCTGTAAATATAATAAAAATTTAATATACATTTTGAAAGTAAACACTCTTACGGGGATAACAAAGCAGGCTGATAACTTCTTCACTGTTACCAAATACTTGATTATTAGATAAAAATCTGAAAAAAGAAACACACTATTACAAACAAAAGCTGCATCATTTCAGACTTATGAAGTAGCTCTACAGTGATAACTTTAAAATCTTAATCACTACATGTTTTATTATGATGATTATGTACTAATAAAACATGATTATAGTAGTATCTTCACATATCGTTAGCAATATTTTCACAATGGACATTTGTTTTAGCAAATTCGTGCAAATGTTAGTGATGGAAAGAGACAAGTTTTAAAAATTCCATTGATGTGACAGAGCAGTTGGTGTTCAACAGCCTCTTTATCACAACAATGCATCTCATGTGGGTGAAGGAGCTATTGCACTCAGCCCGCTCTTTTTGTGAGTCAGATGGGCTCTTTCCACCAAACCTCTATTTAGAAAAAAATATGAAACATTGTTGTATTCTGCACATAAATGAGAAAAAAGAAGACTATGTGAGTGAGCTGTGCGTCTTTATAGAGAGGAGAAAATAAAAAAGCCTTGGAAATCAATGCAATATCCAAGACCTAATTTGATCACAGGTTTGAAGCTCATTTTCACCAGATAAAGAATCATTTTAGTGTATTACTGCCACAGTCAAGACCACATTACCTTAAACAGGAGTGTAGCCTTAGAAAATACCTAAACTTTTAAAGTCATATACAGTAGTTTACTGTTCATAAATACGTAAAATGTGAGTAAAATGTGTTTAATTCCAAGACAAGAATGAGACCTTAGAAAAGGGTCTTAATGTGTCTCAAGACAAATCCCAGTCTCAGGTACTACAGCACTAGAATGGATAAGAATTGAGTGTGGTACAAAGATAATGTTTCATACAAAACGTATTGGCACCCACAATCTATCACAAAAGACCCATAGGGGAAAGATAGTCGGCAATATGTTACAATCTACAACACGCCTGGCTTCAGACTGTGCCTCTAATCCTTTTAAAAATGACTTTGGCCTTGCTGCTACGCTGAAGAGATAGAAGATGTTCTACTTTGAAGCCCTCCTCTAAACATGCGGCCGCTGTCTGACATGACACGAACCGTTTAACCAGTGAATTCACAACAAAATGAGAAGCGCGCTGACAATGACAGAGTGAGATGGACAAACCCAACCGGAACCAAGGCATTCACAGCCATTAACTAAAGCACAGGCCCTTTGGGTGCATGCAGTAGGTGTATGCTTTAAAGACATGATGATGATAAATGGTGGTATGCTGATCTCTCACTGGCCTACTGTAACAAGCATGGCTGATTTATACTCAAGCTCAATAATGTGGGCTTTTTGAGGCTGATACACAGAATTTAAAAACTGCTCAGGACTATATTTTAAGTTTTGAGTTATTTCGTTTTTCTCTGTCTCAAACATAGTTCACTTTTAACTATGGTAACTCAGTTCTTGGCTTAAACCAGGTGTTGGCAATCTTTTGGAGCACAAAAATGTGAAATGTGCATCGGTTGGGAGCTGCAACCAATAGACTTATTTCAAACCTTTACATTTTGTGCTCTAAACTTGATTGGAATTAGCCTTTCTATATATTATCTATTGATCATAATGAATGCTGACTGTTGCTCATCCAGTTAATGCCTCCTCATCAGCTGCACGTGAACCTTTTTGCCTAAATTTTGAACTGTGGTCACACACCTGTCCTGCCTCTGACTTTGAGCAGTAAAAATAGATGCTATTGTGCTGCTAAAGACGCACACGCAATGACCAGATCTACCAGCTTAAATCTGTTAATAACTGCCATATTGTATATTGCATTGTTTATGGAGAAAGTATGTCGTTATTTTTAACTCTTTAAAGACAAGCCTGGCTGGTGTGATCAAGATTCACTTTCACTTAAGTTCCCATGCGCCTAAAGGATACAGTCCTCAAATTGTACATCTTAATCAGAAGTATTACAGTTAATTGTAACGGACTCCATGATGAATAAGGGAATTCAGTTGATGCAGAAGACAACACAACTCCAAGGGCTGTGTGCACAGTTTGGACTAAACTAAACATTTAGGCTACATAGCGTAGAGTTTAGGCAGCTGCAAGTAAATTTGTCAATTTGTTTTTCCATGTATGGGCTACATTATTATGTTATCACTGCAGCCATACATTCCAGTTTGTGTAAAATAGGCTATACTTAGGCTATTTGCATGGTTAATAAAAATTTTACCAAAATAAGTTAAAGTCTAGCAGAAATTCTGCACTGCACATTTTATTAACCACCAAACCAATGCAAGAAGGAGTCTAAAGAGCCGCCTCCGGAGGCACAGGCTGCCAATGCCTGGCTTAAACTGACCAATACAATACTCCATGTCTCTAACTTTAAACTTCCTAGGTTCATGTTTTATAATTTTCATAGCATAAGTAAAAATAGACATACTGTGAGGAAAATGTGTCATGCTGCCCTTTTCTTGACTCTTTTTAGAGAAATAAAAATGAAGATAAAAGTTTTAATTCTTTTACATTCATGTGTCTTGGTTAAAAGCACACTTACCTTTTTTAAATGCCACCCAAATATAGAACCATGCATTAATGTGTCCCTATATAAAGTTGTACAATGGCCCTGTTTAATGTTTAAAAGCAGTTCAAAGTCACAGGTTTTAGCTTTAATCATAAGGCTGATCCTCATAGGTTGTCTTTTTATGCATGAGGAGAGGTAGCTTTTCATGGAGGCTCAATTAAAGCTAGACTCAAGTCATTTATTTTGAAAAATATCAGTGTGCCCCAGGCGCTTAAAACTGTCTGGGTTAACTCACTTTTTTCAACAGAGAAAACACAGTCACTTACACCTGAGCATCACAGAGAAAAACATGATATGCACTGACACACGCAGCTTCTATCTAAACGCACAAACATACAAGCGCTAATGTATCTCATTGATGTAGCTTTTCATTGCCACACCACTCCAACTGCCTTGACGGGAATTAGATGTGTCAGAATGGAACCTCTCAATCTGGAAATGGTGACTCGAGTACACAACGATGAAGTATGCAAGTAAACATATGTGTTTGTTTATTATATTAACAACTTTGGGGAAAAATACATTAAATTGGAGTAACAAGAAGATTTCAAAAGGAAATAGTATCACTGCTTCCAATTATAAAATAAATATAAATATACCATCTTATACAAAAGAGGAGCTGTGTAAAATAGCACACCTGCAAAAAGAATCCCAAAACCTGAGGCACCTCAAAGTTTGATGGTGAAAGAAACATTGCTTTTATCTTGTCTTTTTAACTTTTTCATCTCAGATTACATTGCTCACAGTCTTTTCTCCCAAATATATTTTCTTTTATTCACAACGTGGTTTACGGGCATGTAAGTCGATATGAGAATTGAATTTTAAAACGAACAGTGCAATTACACTGAGGCGTTAATCCAATCTTTGTCAGACGGCTGCTTCAAAAAGAGTCCTTTATCACATGCACACGATGGAGGTGGGAGGCAGATGTTGAAAAAGCCAGAAATAAATGACAAAATAGATCATAAAGTGAAAGCAAAGCTCCTTTTTGTAGCACAATATTTTCTTATCCATCTTGTTTTGGCATTCTGGTAAAAGAACACAGCTGCAGTATAGAGGTTGTCGTTAGCAGTCAGACTGTTGAATGCAAATTTCTCCACCGGGATTACTGGATTTGTGGCTGTGGACACTAGGTCAAGGCACACAAAGCAATGTAATGTCTGCTGCTTCCCCTTCATCCTGCAACACTCCTGCTTCTAAATAAACTCAAAAGCCTATTAACCTGTTTGGTTGATTATATGTTGGCCTTTTTGACCTGGATATATACGCAGTTAGCTCATGATTAAGTGGACTTCTTCAGAGAATATACGCAGCTATAACCTATACAAAGTGTAACAGTGCATTTGTTTTCATCATCATGTTGTTTCTGTCATTCACCTTCACAGCACGATGCAAACTACTTGTGACTGCAGTGCTTTCTGAATTTTCTCATAATGACTCACCTGGGTCTGGATACATAATGCAAACACATTATGTATCCATCAACATTATATTTATTATTTTGATCAATTGGCTTCTTTCTAAATCTAAAAGGTTAATGGAATGTGTGATTCTATTTGAGTCACATCATTGTTTAAGCTTGCGCACTACCACAATACAGCTGACACATCTGACCACTTTGGTTTGGTTGCAGAGAGGGAAAAGCGCAACACGAAAACAGAGAGCTCTATAGCTGCATTGAAGTTGCCAACTGAGGTGTGAGAGGTGCCTCCTTTTCAGGTCTTTGATCCGCAGCAACAAAAAGATGACAGGTTGTTATTACCACAACACTTTAACAATTACTGTATGGGCTCCCCTTTTAATATTGACTCTTTCAGAACGGATGAGTGAAAGGAATAACAGCTTGTGGGAGTGCATTGTGCTTGTGCATTGTGCTTGAGACAAGTTTCTCAAAAAAGCCACAGTGTGCTAGACTGCATATTTATGTGTTTTACGGGAGCTAATAACAAATTAGTATATGGTTTAGAATACTTTTAGTCCTATCTTATATACCATAATTTAGAGGGTAAAATGGTTATGTAAACACTAAAATGGATAAATCATGTTTTCATTTTAAAACAGCTCAAATTATGTGTTAAGTAAAAAAATTATGTAAAATAATATTTAAAAAATGTTGTGTGTCAAATGTTGTAGGCTGTTGCAACACTTAAAAGCATGTGTATATCTGTTCATGAGGTGATTTTGTGGAATGGACACAAGGCTGAAATTAAATGATGCAGTAATATTATTTAAAGGAAATATGAATAAATGTATATAAAAGCTTGGAATAAACATGCTTGCCATCTGACTTTTGTTGAAGTCATCTTTTAGTAATTTTTTAAAGTATGTAAATAGGGAGTAGGTTCACAATGAGCCCTGTGCTTTCTTCTGCTCCTTCTCAAAAACATTTATGTCTTTTATATTAGTAAATATAAATTTTAAAAAACGTATGTTACAAAAAAACTAAAATCCCGCAACAGCCAGACAAATAATTATGGGGATTCATCAATGAACCAAAGTACTGTACTGATAAGTATGTTCACAAATGCCTCTCTTCCCACACGCAGTGCATGGTTAAAGTCAGCTTCTAAAAAAGAACACGAGTAGGTGGGTTTATCAGTGTGTTTCTGCAGCAATGGGCCCATAACAGATTAACATCCCAGTTGGATCAAGGGCTGCAGTAGGTTTCATTACCTCACACTGTGTGCACAAGAGTGTCACTTCCCATGTCTTTCCATGGCCACAGGGCTTTCCGTCTGTCTGCTTCCCCGGCTAAGTGATCACTGTCTGCCCTGTGGACATATGTCTCAATCTGTGAAAGTGGTCTCTGCTCTTGGTGGTCCTCGGGGGCTCAGTGAGAGCAGATAAGTCCGTCTAGGAGGCATTTCACTTCCAATTCAAGAGGACAGAGAAATGGTTTATGGAGTAATCGGCTGGTGTGGTCCAGCTGTGATGGTAATCTCTAGTGCCTCACCAACTCCTAAAACACACAGTGGGACTGAGAAGCGCTGTGATCATGAGAAGTCGGCGTGAAGAAGGGACTGTTTCCAGCTGCTAATGCTGCAGGCGGCTCACAACTAGGCACAGAGGACTGGTGAACTTTAATCACCAGTACGAATGTCCAGAGGTACAGCTTAAGAATGACCACTGTGATGATTTTGATTCTGGACCACTGTGGCTTATGTTTTGAAACACAAAATAAGGTAGCTACTGCACTATTTCAATATTCTACAAAATTTAGTAAGAAAGCAGTCTGTACCAGAATGATATTAACCAGTCTAAACAGAAGGTAACTTGGAAAATAACTCTATTCCTTACAATAACATAAGACGGAATCTGTCGGACTGTGACAATCCCCGCTTGCCAAAACTGTTTCCTGCTGCAATTTCTCATGCTTAGTTTTATTAGTCTGATATTCTGAAGATGCATGGACTTTATATTCAGCATGGTTCACATTTGTCTAAACCTTCCCTCCTCCTGTTATTGCAGCGTTAAACTGCTATGTCCTAATAAAAGATTTAATGGAGGAAGACTGATTAAATGGGCAGCCCTATGGTTTTATTTACCAAAGTTTTATACCACCTTTGCTCTCTGCAGCCGTCTCTCCCATATTCATTACCTCTCCGCGTCATATTCAACCACTCCTTTTATCTTTCCAACAGTGTTTTTATTTTCCTCCTACAACCCTCCTTCAGACATGCACAATGGATATGTTCTTTCCCAGATGTGTTTTATAATAACATATCTCATACCTCATATGAAGGAGGTGGTGGAGCCTACAGTTCCACTCTGATACAATGGCTGCATTCAGTTCTGGCTGCAAGCCTGTTATCCTTTCTTTCCTTGCCCTATGGAAGTAAACCCATAGCCTCCATTTGCACAGGTTAATGTGCAGCCAACCTGACACAAACACAAAACCAATAGCAGGCTCTCTTGTGTGGGTGATCGCTCACTCTCCCCCTTTTTCTGCCTTATTCCTTCAACGGTCCGGCATCTCTTTTTATCCCCACTCAGTTCTCTTATTCAGTCTTTCCCTCCCTTTCTCCCACTCTCTCTCCTTCCTGTAAATTGGACTCTGGAAACATTACGATGCTTTTCTCATTATTCCCTTCACTGTGGCCAAATTGCCTTGTCTTTCAGGACCATTGGGCTCTGTTCATTGGCTGCTCCCACAACCTCAGGGCTGTGCCAGGCTTCTTCTCCATCTCAGGGCTGTTGTACAGTAAACATGGGACAAAGAAATGGATTCTGTGCTGGAGGAAATAAGAGATCCTCAGGCCACAGACAACTGCTGCAATTAAAGACACTGTGACTGACAACGTTTACTGGAACCATTATATTAGCTGCCACCTATGTGAATTACTAGATAGCAAATAATTTAAACTTCAAACTCAAAAGAACTTTGCTGTGCTATCAAACACTTTATTACAGTTGGATGTTTCGTTGTATGTAGTGCTGCTGAATACAAACCTTATGATCCGTGATTTATTTAGAAGAAACTCATAGCCAGCTGTCACATTACTAGAATGATGATGACAGCTCACTCAGCCAGAATTCTGAGTGTTCTAAAACAGATGTTTTGACAAATTGCAAACCCATCTGCAGCAACATGCAAACCAACAATGGAACAACAAACCCAAAACAACAGCCCTATGTCATGTGCTTCTGAAAAAGTGAAGCAGAGACAACAGAGAAAAACAATGCAGAAATAAAGTGAAACGATAAAGCACAGAAGTGGAGAGTTTAAATGTAAAGTAAATGTGTTTAGGAGTGTGTGCTGTGGTTTCACCCGTAGAGAGATTATAACAAGAGTAATACTTCAGGAATTATCAGCATTTTGCTTTGTTTTCTTCTATATTGTGTTGTGCATTAAAATGAGAAAAGCAAATGGCTTGTCAGAATTTGGCATTCACTTAAGTCCTCTCTCTTTTGTTTCTCTCCATTTTCTCTCACTATTCTGTCCTTTTTACTAAAGCATGACCTAAAACAAAAGATGGACCAAAAACTTCAAAAAACTGTTGACTGTCACTTCACACACCGTTTTTTTCTACCTGCCTGTTGTCTGTTGGTCTCCTGCTCCCTTCCTGGCAAAAGCCTTTTCACTCCTTTTATCTCTCGTTTTCAAAGGCTGGTGTTCCTTGTGGGACAGGACTGACAACTCACTCTGCTGTACGTTTATAGCTCGCTTCTCCCACCTGTGCTATCAGTGCATTCTTCTCTGTTATGATGTACAGGTAGGTGGAAATGACACATTAAACGCAGGCTCCATTCAATACCATAAGCTGTGTGGAGACGATAAAGCGTCTACCAGGGATCAAAAGGATTGACACATTCTGGTGTTGCCACTGTCTGTTCGATGCCACGACGTTGAGGCAGGAAGAGCCGCGGGTGCTTAGCAGGGATTGTATTCAATTATCAAATAAACAACTCAATAGCATTGATCCACAGTAAGTAGTTATTTTAAAGCTTTTGTAGCATTATATTCTGATGACCAACATTTGTATCACTAAAGCTTAGTTGTAGTCATCCTTTTGTATTATTTCCCTAACAATTTGTAAAGAAGTAGGTGTTTTGTTTGTCAAACTATTTATTGACTTGGGTTAGTGACATAAATGATGGATCAATCTATAGTTACAATGTTAGACTAGTTTTATTGTATACAGCCATTTAGATGCTCTGCTAACTTAACACACTTTGCTCAATGAAGCATTTTTTGAAGGTTTCAGCAATGTGTTAAAAAAAGAAAAACCCATGGTTCCCTTTGTTAAACAATGCTCTCATGCTTTTTTGTCACACACAGATTTTTTGCTCCAGTTCAGTAACAAAACTACATGTTTTGGTTTATAGTAAATTCTGTTGTGGATTTGAATGTCAGTGTTGTAAGTAATCTTTTTTTGAAACAGTAAATTACTTAGCTAATACATGTTAGTTGTGCATCTGGCTGTATCAGAGTTCTTAAGCCAGTGAGAGCCTAAAGAAGACAATTTCATAATATGTGACCGCCTAGACCAGACATGTCCAAAGTCCAGCCCAGGGGCCAATCATGGACCAAGGTGAGATTATTTGTGGCCCTCAGCTTCAGAGAAAAAAAAATGTTTATGGCCCCAACATCAGCAGCTTTATACCAACAGGTCCAAACCCCACTAAAACTTGTTCAAATCCATCTAAAACTTGCTTAAATCCAACTAAAACCTGTACTTGTAGAGAATTATGGTCAGCCCTGGGAGATTTTCTTCTCATCTAATGTGGCCCTTTTTGTCAAAGGTTTGGACACCCCTGGCCCAAACAGAGTAATAAGGAGCTTTCTTCATTAGAGTGCCAGACTCTGAACCTCATGGAAGCAGGCCTAGCTATTTCTAAAACTTACGTTATGGCTACTGTTTCCAAAATGGCAGTCAGAAAGCATATGGCTCTCATTGCTGCTTAGAGTGCCTTGAGCATAGACGAACGATAACAAAATACAGTTGAGTATTCAAAAACTCCAACTGACTCCCAGAAAAAACAGTTTTGTAAGAAGAAGGGTCCGCATGCTCAGGTATCAAGAATTGATGGAGCTAACACAGGGTCAAATTGGAAAAGTCTCTTGTGTAGAGAAGTAAAGGTCAGATTGAATGGGTTATCTCAGCTACATCCGTGTACTGCCACATCAGATTGTGATACTATCGGTTCCAGGAATAGCCTGTTGAAGCGCAGATACAAAGGTCCAGTTCATTAGCAGCTTGTCACAGTGACAGACTACGCTGACTGCGTCAGCTCTGTGGCCTTAAGCAAGCCCAGGTAGAAATAGAAGCTCTCACTGGCAAAGGCTATAAATTAAAAAAATAGAGTTTTGCAAATGTTAATAATGCAGGTTTCTAAAGATGGGATTGCCATTTTTAAGACCACAGCTAATTCAGAGACATAAGTTCAGTGTTCGTGATGTTCCAAGTTAAGAGAGGTAATATTTTTGGTAGTAGTAAAAGTCAAATAAGTTCATTACTTGTTTATTGAGTGACTCCAAAGACAAATTTTGTGGAAATGTAGCTATAACACTGTCCTGACCAAAAACCTACAAATAATAAAAACTCTATGCCTTCAATTTACAAAGTATGTCAACTATAATCTATTTCATCCAAAAACTGTCTTCAGCAAACATCAATAAAATCCTGACATCTTAACTCCCCAGATATACTAAAAGAGATCCATCTGCTGTCAGTACCAGTTGAAATGAATCTCACAGATTTTTAAGTAGTCCTCCGGGGTCTGTCTGTCCTTCCAGTGCAGTTTATTTTCATGTGTAACATTTTCAAGAAGTCTTTGGCGCCAAATTTTTTATTCTTCATCGTGTAAAAGCGCTCCACTGCTGGCACATTACAGACACAAGTGGCAGTTCCAGTGAGTATGTGCGACAGCTCAGCCCCCACAGACTATCTTTGGGTGTGACGAACATGTACACACCACTCTTCGCTGCATTCATATCCAAGTCAAGCTCCTGTCAGAAGTGCCTGATGCCTGCTCAGATGCCAGTAAACCTGTGCAGAATTACAATTGTTGTTGGTGTGTGCTACTCTTTAAGATGCACCGGTGTCTCCCTGCGCGTCTGCAGCCATAATCGGGACTGACACAGGCACACAGACCATAATCCCCATTGATTAGAAACCTGAGATCAAAGACTTCCACTGCCTTCACTTGCACCTCCTGTTCTCACTCTGCTTATGGCGCGCTTCCTCTGCCCTGCCTCTTTTGAGTCTTTCTCAGTCATCACTTTGTGTTGATGTTCTGGGAGGTATATGTCGTGTGTGTGTGTGTGTGTGTGTGTGTGTGTGTGTGTGTGTGGTGGGGAGGGGGTTCTTTTTAGAAAGAAAATATAGAATTACTTTATAATACAGCTTGGTGGCAAAATATTAAGATTTATAACAAACAAAAAAATATATATTCAGTGTTTATCCTTCAAATTTATCCTATCAGGGACAAGCAAATTTCCTTTCAATGTTATTTCAGTAAACCTACATTTGTAGAGAGAACATCTGCAGCTAAAGGTATTACAGAGGTTGTTTTTAATGTAAAATGGTTTGTTTCTGTATATTCTAAAACTGCCTTAACAGACATATAACCAAACTGTTAAATAGGTGACCAGAAAAAATTAATTATAACATTCATAAACTTTGTACTCCGTGGGACCAAAAAAAACATCAACGATTCATAGAGGCTTGGCGAGCGTTATCCATTGGCCCTCTGGCTTGTGCGTTCCAGTTGCTGTGCATGCGTAGACAGTGCGTTTATGTAGCTATCCCTGGCTTACATGCATTACTGCACCGCAAGTCTGACCGCAAACTTTCAAAGACACAATCTAAAGTAGGTAGTGGCAAAAGAAAATCTCCTTTTGAGGAATATGAGAAGAGGAGCTAAACAAAACCAGAGAGTGTCTTGAGGCTTTTCAAGAGGGCATGCTCTAAAGACACGTCCATTGCCAGATTTTTGCTGGACAGGTAACTCTTGTTCAAAATGAACTTTTAAGGATAGGGGCTGTTCCTACGCATGCGTTCATTAAAAAAAAAAACACAAACAGTTGTTGGTTTCTCAATTGTTGAAATGGCGCACAACACTCTAAGTTATATTACTTTTTTTTCTATCAATTCATACATAAGTCAAAGAACCGTAATTCGACACACATTATATTATGTCCCTTATATGTATTCACCACAAATTCAATACTGAAAGATATACATAGTAGTAATAATAATATCACTCACATTCATATTGTTCATTTTTCACATTAAGCCATTCAGTTCCCACTGTCTGTAACTCAAGTAGCACTTCACTAACTACAATGACTTATTCTTTTTAAAATAAGTTTTGTTCATATTGAGCTAATAATATATGACCCGAACATTGTCATTCAAACTGCATTTCTATTCTCATTAAAAATATATATTACTACTATATAACAAATTTATTAAGTTATAATTTTTAACAAACAGGAAAAATAGTGTCCAAAATAGCTTTGTAAAAGTAGGAGGTTCTTTTTTCTTTTTTTTCCCCAGATAATTAAACTAGAGTCTATATTGTCTCTTGTAATCCCAAGGCAATGTTACAAACTGTAATTAAATGATGTGGATACTACTGTTCTTATTAAGCACAGCACTGAGACTTTTTAATTTCTGAGAGTTTACTTATATTTAACGCTGCATTATACTTAATAATGTGTGTGATATTTATAGGAATGCACTAATTAGAAAAAAGGCATTTCTGCTCTTATATATAAATCTGCATCTCATATTGATTTGTTTTCTCAGTATTATCTGTGTAAAAAAAATCCAGAGTGAGCCATAAATTTGTAATTATCTTTAGTTGTGGTGCTTTAATTGTGGCGAGAAGACAGAAGGTGGTGAAACAATAGCAGAAAACAATGGCAATGAGCTGATTACACATTCAGTAAGAGTAAACATCTCCAGGTCAGCTACTGAGGAGATGTAATTGTCCTGGTTTGTTACTAAGGTATGCTCTATTTGTCCAGGCCAACAGACTCACAATCAGTGATAAGCGTGTGTATGTGTCCAGCGTAAAACAGTGGGCTGACAATCCATTTGTGTTCTTATTAGTGAGCCAGTTATGGTGATGAATACATACAGGAAAATTAGCCCAAGACGAGAGCTAATTGTCTGATTAGATGTGCTTCAGGTTGATAAATGCACAATAAGACCATGCACATAAAGCAGTCATTAAGGAACATTAGACCATTAAATTGAACATTACAGTATAGCCAGAGGGAAAAAGATGGAAGTTCATTAATGCATCTGTGCACGTAGCAGTGCGCCCATGTTTGTATGAGTGTGCACAGCACCTTTTCTGTCAGGAGCTTGTCTTCTTGTCTTGTTGCCTGCCAAGCTCTGACTCTGCACCTGTCCAGGGGAAAGCAGGGATTAGATTAGCATTACAACAATTGTACGTTTGCACAAGTGTACAGCATTTTCTGGTGGTGAGGATGTTTGCATTATGAACATGGGACACATACAGTATTTATGGCCCAACTCCTGAGAATACACTATAGGGAGGTTTTGGCAGTGAACGGGGCATAGAACTCCGGACTACTCATCTGTGTTGATTTTAACATGGGTAATGTAGTACAGAAAAAAATACATCAAAGAAGCAGTATGAGTTGTGTCAGCATATCATGTTTTTAAGAGGGATTGTTCATGTCAAAAGAATTACAAAGAGCCATAAACACTTGTGCCGTACCACCTCAGCTGTGGTTGCAACAGTAAAAACAAAACAGTCTAGTTATTGTGATACTCATTTATATTCCATGAGGAAAGACTACTGAATGCTGTATTTTTTTAATAAGCTCAAACAAAGCTAAGGTCACCAGCAGCTGTCTCTGAATTTACTGTCACACCATATTAAAGCAGAAGTTGTGAAATTAAAAAGCAAGTCATGACTAAATAAACATTTATTTATTGTTTTAGACATATACCCTAAACATAAATAAATGGATGTTTGGGGTATATGTCGGTTTACGATATAAACTAAGACGTGGCATGGCAAGTTGCCCAAAAGTTCCTGTCTGGTGGGTTTTTAAAACACATAATCAGGGCTTGTTAAGTCTTCATTGTCGCCTATAGCTCGCCAATGTAAATGTATGCTAATGCACTGACTTGTTATTATAAATTAGCAGTGTTTGTCAGGCTTTTTTTCCCGAGCCAGAAAATGCTACTCTCAGAGTCTCTTTAATAAACAGAGGAACAATAGGGCACTGCAGGGACACTGAAGGCACACACACACTTATACACACCTGTGTAGGCACAACAAAGCTCAAAGCGCTCCCTAGCTCACACTAGCTTAAGTACATACACTTTACCCAGCTGATAATAACAGGGGCATGTCAAGGCCTCTCCTATCAACACAGAAAAAGGAAAAAACTATGCATTTTCTGGTCTGCCGCTGAGCTTTTTTTGTCGCACCACACCTCCCGAGGCACCGTCTCTCAAAAACACACACCAGCCCACGCAAGAACACAAAACTAAGCCTTGTTTGCTCTTGAGGCCATCTCACACACCCTTTGAGAGATAAAATTACATGCTTTGTCAGACGATTTGTTTTCAACTCGGACAAATCACACACTCCTAAAAAATGGTGACACTTGGGTTTTCTCCAATGAAGGTCAATTTTATGGAAAAAAAAAACTGGGAATCTTTTCATTTGAAAAATATACCCACAAATTATGAGTTAAAACATTTAAGCTAAAGTGAGGTAATGTGCTGGAGATTACTTAAAATTTGAAAGAATGTTTTGAATAAAAGTTGTGACTTATATTTGAAGACATGACACTTACTTCAGAGACTGAGGCATAAGTTGTCATTTATATTTAAATGTGTGAAGCATAGAAAAAGGCTTCATTGTGCTGTGTACTCTGCACAGCAACAGTAGAGCCTACAAATACTGAACTCCTGAATATAAATTATAGTGGGCCAGTGCAGTTTTGTATCGGCCAAGCAGTCATCCCAAAATGCTGTTGTTGCAAAAAAAATAATAACAAATGTGACAAGAAATGAATACATACAATAAATAATGTGCATTCCAAGCATAAAGTTTGACAATGAAAGTTAGGAGACTGGATTGCAGATGGAGATTGGAAGAGCAAATTGTAGTTTTGGCATTCAAATCTCCTGACGTCTTTGAATCTCACATCCACACAGCATGGTGTGGAGGAGTAAGCTAAAGGGATTGTGTGTCCTCAGCTCCCATCTGCTCTTGTTGTTCTTCCATTCTGCTAAACTGGGGCTTTAACGCAATTATAAGAAAAAAAGAAGATCAAAAACAGGCCTTAGAATGGCAAACGGCCGCATTGTGTCAGTTATGTTTGTTTTCACCTGGCTCCACAGAATAGATTTACACAAGGCACAAGGCAAACTCTATAAACAGAAGGTCACATTGCCTTTCCTACTGCATTAAGGGTTTTTTTAAGTATTCACTTTGACGAAGTGCAGTCCGATTTTCCATCCATATAGGGCTTGTTGAATTAAGTAAAAAATTTAGATTGTATGCATAAACACCATAAGCACCTCCACTACAATTATGAAAGATAATTTAATGTTGACATTGTGTTTGTTATTTGTGGTATTTGTTCTTGGTAGTCTTTTTCAGTTTAAATGAATAGTTCAACATCTAAAAGTGGGTTGTATTCCTCCCTTCCATCTTTTATTGTCAATTTAGAAAATAACTTTAAAATCCATTTTATTATCATTGCACTGAATATACACATGGTGTTGCACTGTTGCATATTATTTATAACAAAAATATTATGCAATTGTATATTAGAACTTCTACAAAAGGTAAAAGGCCAAAAAAATTAAAAAAATTTAATAAACCCACAATGAGCAAATAGGCTTTTTACACAGATCACACCTTACACTTATCGCAGTTTTTATTAAATACAGTAAAATAAGTAAATGCAGTAAAATAAATAAATCCACTTGGCGCTTGCTTGTCCAGTTTCTGCTCTGTTCACTTGAGTCAAGTGACGACAAAGCGACACAATGAGAGCAGGAGGACCTGTCCACTCACACAGTGGAGCAGCAAAGGATCTGTGTGAAAAAAGAACTGCGACTCGATTCTTTGTGAACGCCATGGCGTCCTCTTCTAAACGCAGCAAAGTATGGAATTAGGCAACTTTGAACAAAATAATCAGCTCATCGTTTGCAAAATGTGTCAGGTGAAACTTAAAGTTTATCTTAAAGTTATCACAATAGCAAACTGTTTAGTTCTTTAGCTACAAAACACAGAATGCAGTCTGTAACTTTGTTTCTGAATATACCCAAATATGCTTGTTCGGAAATCACGTTAAAAAATATGTTTCATAAATTAACGCTTCTCTGATTAAACCTCATCCTAAGGTACAAATATCTGTATATAATTCAAATTTTTACTTAGATATTGAAATATTTTATTTGTGGAAAATGCCCATCCCTACTTAAAACCCAGCATAACTCCATCTCACTGCTGCCTGATGCACATCATAAATCATATTGGCTTATTGAATTGAGAAAGTATGAAATATTTCAGATGATAGATAGTTGGTATTTAGTAGGATGGCACACAGCCACTTGTAATTCCATATTGTGTGTCTGTGTAAGTGTGCTTGGCTTCAAGTTTGTGTGGAAAAGAGAGATTATAGCAGAGTGTTTCTCACACATAACTCCGAACACACTCTATTGTTGTGAGGTGGAGATGGGTCTAGTGTGAACCAGTCTTGTCTTTCACAGTGCAATTTTTTTATCAGTGGACAATCCCATTTCCGTTGTGTAGATGCAGCAGATGGATTCCCTCCCACTAGCCATTCATCACCTGCCACACCAAAAAACTTGTCTTTGCCCCCTTTTCGCCAATGATAAATGGCTTTTAGACCACAAAATAAAAGTCATTTACTGTGCCATCAGAGGTTTCATCAGAGAAGCCATATAAGGACTTTTGTTGTGTGTTTTTAGGACATACAATAACAAAAGAAATTCAGAATTGCACAGACGGTGTAAGAAAGTCTCGGTCTCTGCTCGTGTCTCGGCGTGCCTGAGTGACATCTCACTTTGGATGAAGGACCATCACCTGCATCTGAACCTTGGAAAAACAGAACTGCTAGTGATTCCTGCCAAACCAAAGACCCACACAACATCTCCATTCAACTAGGCTCATCAACCATTACACCGTCCAGCACTGCCAGAAATCTGGGAGTGGTAATTGATGATCAACTAAACTTCACAATTCATGTTGCCAGCAACACCAGGTCCTGTAGATTCATCCTCTACATTAGGAAAATTAGACCTTTCCTATCGGAGCACTCTACGCAAATCCTAGTCCAGGCTCTTGTCTTGTCCAAACTGGATTATTGCAATGCTCTACTGGCTGGACTCCCTGCCTGCACAACCAAATCTCTGCAGCTGATTCAGAATGCAGCAGAGCGCACGTATCTCCTCTCTACATTAGGTTACACTGGCTCCCGGTTGATGCTACTGGTTGAAGTTCAAAGCTATGCTATTAATTTATTTTAAAATATTTAAAAAATAAAATAAAACTCATTTAAAATATTCTGTAAATAATTTGGGCTTACAGTTCTGCTCATAAATTATTGCACTGTAAAAAATACCCTGGCAGAATTTGTGATTTTTTTTTGGTTCATTTTTCAAAAAAAATGTATAAGACAAAAACTTTTCTTTCACTCATAGTTAGTGGTTAAGTGAAACCATTTATTGTCAAACAATTTTGTTTACTCTTTTTAAATCCGTTATGACAAAAGAAACTCAAAAGTTTACATACCCCAATTCTTAATACCGTGTAATGCCATTTTCAATGACAGCTTGAAGTCTATTGTGGTAGTTGGGTAAGGGTTAGTTTTCTCAGATGTAAAGCTGCCCATTCTTCTTGGCAAAGAAGTTCCTGCAGATTCTTGGGTTGTCTTGCATGAACTGCACATTTGAGATGTCCCCAGAGTCGCTCAACAATATTGAGGTCAGGAGATTGAGATGGACAGGTCAACTTGGCCTTGTGCTTTGGATTGTTGTCAACAATCAACGGATTGTTGGAACGTCCAAGTACGTCCCATGCACAGCTTCCGGAGTGCAAATTTTCCTCCAGTATTTTCTTATAACATGCTGCGTTCATCTTGCCATCAATTTTGACCATGTTTCCTGTGCCTTTGTAGCTCACACATCCCCAAAACATCAGCAATTCACCTCCATATTTCACAGTAGGAAGGGTTGTGGCCAAAAAGTAAAATTTTGGTCTTATCTCTACAAATGACTTAAAAGTTTTAAAGGTTAGTCTATGTGCTGTTTGGCGTATTGTAAGCGGAATGCTTTGTGGTATTTACTTAGTAATGACTTTCTTCTAGCGACTCAACCATGCAGCTAAAGTGCCTCCTTATTGTGCATTTTGAAACAGCCACCACCTTTTTTTAAGAGAGTCCTGTATTTCAGCTTAAGTAATTTGTGGGGTTTTCTTTGCATCCAAACCAAATTTCCTGGAAGTTGTGGCTAAAAGTTTTGTTGGTCTACTTGACCTTTTCATTATCCACTTCTTTATTAGAGTTTGAACACTGCTGACTGGCATTCTCAGTTCCTAGGATATCTATCCATTTTCTGTTTTAAACAGTTCAATTACCTTTTCCCGTAGATTCTTTGACAATTCTTTTGCTTTCCTCATGACTCACTGTTTTGCATTAAATAGAAAATGATTATGCTACAACCAGGACACAAATTAAAATATAATTTTAATTGTGTTACAATTAAAATTATAACACAAAAATAACACATAAAACTTTACATAAAATTGTAATTCTGCCAAAAATAATGATAAATTATATTTTAGTTTAAAGTTTAAAAGTTTAAAATAAAATGAGTGATAAGAAAGTATAGGCTTGTCTGAATGATTATTTTTTTTCTGAAAGTCTGCTCATCCAATATTAAAGAATTAAAAAAGAGCGTAACATGAAATTAAACATTGAAAAAGATTTTTTTAGGCATTATAGCACAGTCAAATGGCTCCAAAATAAAAATAATAGGCCAAAAGTAATTTAGTTTAATTATAATAATTACCTGCTCTGCACTGGAGGAAAGACCTGTGATTGGTTAAAAGCAAAACACCCCTGACACATAAATCCTGCCTATTTATTTATTTGCACCAACTCAAGTTCTGTTCCTATTTGTACCACTGTGTTTATCCTGAAAATAGGAAAAAATTGATGAGCGTCGAGAAAATATGGCCCAAAAGGTCAATATTACTTGAACACAGTGTTTTTAAATGTGCAAAAAGCAATATCCATAAATAGTTTAATTGTAAATTAAGTTACTGGTACAGTTTCATTTCTCCTATTGCTATTGAGTGTTGGTTTGCTGTGGTTCACCATTAAGTTTCAGATTTTCCAAGGGGAGGGCTTGTTGGCTCATTTCTAATGGACAGGTTTTCAAAATAAATGTGATTTATATATTTTGATGTAAAAAGGTTGAGGCTGAATTTGATATAAAAAATATGCATGACGTACAGATAATAGTTACAGGAGAAAAGCATATTTGTGGTTTCTATGAGGTAATGAGTCAACAGCACATTCAGGCAGATATATTGCAAATGTCAGGATTTAATTTAAAAATCACTCCCCTGAGTTGGTAAAATTAATGAAGCCAGCGCTGTTAGTGACAGTTAATGCAATGAGCTCATTTAAGTGATGAGGGCTGATGAAAACGAGGCATTTTGTTTTTTTGCACAGCAGTAAATGTAATTCACAGTTACCGGCACTATAGTGTGGACAGCACTGGGCATCTAGTAAATTAAGCATTAAAGCTTGTTGGTGCCATTGTGTGTGACATTGTGGTTCTGCATACAGTATGTTATGGAATATGTCTCAAACATCAAATAAAATGCAGACATAAAAAATAAAACATTCAAAATCAAAAATGTGATTTATCAGTTTTGTACTGTCTAGTCGGGTTTTGTCTTAAAAGAAAGATATGCATTTCTATTGTCATTTGTTCTTGACTGCAAACATCCTGTTCATGGCAGTGCAGCAATTTAAATATGAGTTGCAATCTTCACTGTAATAATAATAGTCAGTCATAATAAATGAATTAATAATAATAAATAAATTTCTCTGCCTATAATAGTACAACTTTAGGACAATGCAAAAGGAATTTGTGTAATTCATCCATCCAGCCTTGAGCATAGAAGTTGCACTGAGCTTTAGCAGCACTATAGTGTGTTTAAAATCTAAATTACTTGAGGGTCATTTTCATAGAAGGTGGAATGAGCTAGTCCGAAGATGTGAATCTTACTTGTGGCTATGGCTACTAATTTACTACATTTGGTTCGTTATTATACTATCTGCAGATACTGTAGCATAATTAATAAATGAATTCCATTAAAACCATATTTTTTATAACATTTTTTTTGTTTTACAAAGGAAAGATAATACCAGAAAATACTTAATATAATCAGTATTGGCATCAGCCACATACATGCATCAGCAACAGCCTGATGTGCAGAATGATCTGAATTTGCCACAGTCAGATTCTTGTGCACAGTAAACACGCACGCAAGTCGTAAATAATCTGCAGCGCAGCTCTGTATTACAACGCTCTCCATTTTTAGACAAAGGTATTCTGTCTTATTGGTGGTTCCACTATGACTGATGATGAAATAAAGTGTACGCTGTTTTGGTATAATCTTAGTGAAAGTGCCTTAAAGCAAAGTCACTCTCATGATACGTAAACATGATTTGAGACTTGCATCAGGTCGGTGGCAGCTCAATTTGCAAATGTTGGCTTAGATGCGCCAGAGGGGGATAGTGCGCACTTCAAAAACCACTACAACTCAATTAACCATTGTAAGGACTAAAAAACTATTTATGAAGGTAAAGATTTTAGTCCTGCTTTAATTTAAACATTGGTATCTGGCTAGAATTCCCCTAGAAGTCTGACATGAGCTGAATTTACTATTAAATTGTAAACAAGCACATTGACTTTATCACTACTGAAAGACTAGGCTAACCCTCCGGTCAGAAACCATAACCAAGGTTCTGGCTAACATCTGGAGAAGCTCTATTTCTACATTATTGCTCATTTAACAAGTTTCAGAAGAAAAAGAACAGGCCAAATAACTAGTGACGTCTCTCCTTGAGCTTCTGTTTCTGCAGAGAACACACACTAACCTGCCCCATGCTCTGTCATCAGCCTTGAAAGAGGATGCAGTCCTTTTTGGGCAGAGTAAAGGGTACGATTGAGGGTCAGGCTGTGGATTTCCTTTAGAGGAGAGCGTGAGAGAGCGAGACTACCACTCAATCAATTCCTATTGAACCTGAATCTGGAGGAAACATGATAACACACACTGCAGGGATACAACAAGCATGTGCATTGAGAGGAAACAGTCAGCTTTAAAATGATCTCCGCCTGTTGCCTTAAGTGATTGCTTTTAACAACAAGAATCACATGCTAAACTATGCTTGAAATCAGTGAGGGCTTATGAGAATCATAATTACAGCTATATAACAATTTGTTTTATTCTTAGATTAAAACAGCTTAATGGCTATGCTACCCCTTGATAGGACTCTTATTTACAAGTGGGATTATTCCTAGGAAGTCTCCACTTCAAAAAAATACAGGGAAACGTTACTGGCTTCTTTGCTTTCCTTGCCTCAACCTGGTGTAGGTAGATAAACCACATTACACACTGTTCTCCAGCTGGATCAGGTTTATCTGCTGGAACAAAGCAATGCTATGACACAATTCATTGTTATTTTTAACAAAACATATAAATAGCTGTTTCTGGATGTTATCCTAGTTTTGACTAAACACCCAACAAGCACAATGTTGTTTTGGAAAAGAAACTATGATTAGATGATAAGTGCAAAGATAGCAAGAGAGAAACCAGCAGTGTTATGTAGACATGTGGAAAAACCTCTATACCACAGTCAGGTCAATTTAGTCTCATCAAATCTGGACACTGCAAAACTTAAAACAAATTAAATTTACACCACATACATGGGCGCTACAGATTAAATTTGTTCTAATCAAGGTTTGAGTCATTCATCACATGACATCCTTCTTCATCACTGATCTGCCAAATTACTTTTTTTTTATTTGATCAAATTGGACAGGTTTGGCAAATCCTTGCTTTGATATTTAGTAGGCAAACAGTAGAATACAAACCACTCCAAAGACAGAAAACACCCTATTTTTATAAGGTTTTATGCAGGTGGTATTTTGCATCCAAACAGAAGTGGAACACCTGTGTTTGTGATTTGTATTTTTTTAGTTTCACATTGCCTTTGTGTGTAAAAGCACTCTTGTAACAAAGCTGGAGGATGTTACAAAGTTGATCTCCAAACTGAAGCAGCGCAGACGAATGTGCTTCTGTTGTCTGAACACAGCAGATGAACTAAAGTCTTGTCTCGTGTCAGACTTTGCAATAGTCCCTAGAGATGAGGCTGTATGCTAATAAGCCAGACCGTTTTGGGGTAAGAGAGAAGGGGGCTTTGATAAAAGTTTTTCTATTACCTCAGTTATTCAAGCAAAACCAGTGAATCAACTTTGCATGTTTCATTGATTCCCAGGAAAGCTCTCATAACTTTACAGTCATCTGCTTGAATGCAGAGGAATATTTCTGATTTAATATGAGTCACTATATCCAGTTCTGTGTGGCAGGGCTCTCTACAATATTCCTTTAATACAAGACAGATGTTTAATGATAAATTATGTCCGAATGACCAAATTTACCTCCACAGTCACACACATTCATACACCAGGTATAATTAAACATTTAATTAATAGGTTAACATGATTTTTAATTGTGTTTAAATTATTAATTAAAAGTGTAATACATGAATAAGAGAAGCTTGACTAACTAAGATATTTATACACACATAATTGTATTCCTTCCAAAGGTTCGAAATAAACAGTCTGTAGTCTGGTGCAGTCTGGTGCAGCTGCAACACATTTGTTGGGGAACATATTCAGATTCAACGTAACTGTTATCTTCTAAAGACAGATGAAAACCCAACCCGCTGTGTTTCTCATTCCTTCCTCCTGTTCCTTCCTCCTGTACTTCATCTTTGCAGATTCGCCTGTTTCTGTCCCGTCAACTCTGCTCTGATGATATTTGTAATACAGAGCGCACAGATCAAGAGGGCTTCTGAATTGATTTTACTTTGTTATGACACTAAACTGTGCTCTGGCGCATTCTGCTAAATGAGCAAGCCACACATACACTGATATAGGAAGACAGATCGCTGCGAGTATAGGACTTGATGCAAGATTATTTGTTATTTTCAGGATATTGATTTGTGTGTTCTATAATACCATAAGTTACTTTCAAAAGCATTCTAGTGGCAGTCAATTTTGTATGCTCCTCTATTCATTGCATTCTAATTGTATGATCAATGTATCCAGAAAACGCTGGCGATACAGAAATGTTATCCAGAAGAGCACATGTGTAAAACGCATTTGACAAGAATGCTGCAGAGAGATGACATTGTTTTATATGAGGAGGCACACAGCTCCTGAATATCATCCATCATCCAAACATCCACAAAAAGATGAATACATTACTCTATTTTTAGCAAGGGATTTCTACATTTTGAGGTTGCACTATATGCCTCTATTATTTTACAGCCCCCCCCTCTTAAGAAAATGGTGCACTAGATACAGTAGGTAGGGGGGACAATTTTCCTATCAACAGGGAGCATCATTTACGGGGGGTCATGAGTAATGGAAAGTCATTTACACCAGAGGCTGTTTTCCATTTTTTTTCCATGTGGGTAGAGCTGCCAGCTCAATAGGGCAAATGGCTGCATAAATCCCTATAGTAACTGAGACAAAGTAGCTACATAAGTAGTCTACAGAGTTTACAGATCTCCCCGTATTTATATCTGCTGATGTCTAGTTAAAGAAGTAGTAAGTGATATATTCTTGGTCAAATAATGGAAAAGAAATAGTCCTTAATCACTACATATTTACTGTAAATACTGATAACAGGTTGAAGCTTAGTAGCTTTTTAGTAGCCATATGTTTGTTAGCTTTGAAGTAGGTTTGCTGTATACAGTATCCTGGCATGTGCTACATTTTGTTTTTGAAATTTACCATGTCCATCTTTAGTGTTACTAAAGGAATAGCCCAGAATGGTGTTAAATAATGAGAAGGTCTTTCACACATTGTCAGGAGCAGGAACATACAGAGTAGGTTTCGAGGCTAATGAGGTGATTGCACGAGAGAGCACAAGGGCTGGAAGAAGACCTGACTGCCTGCAGACACGGGAAATAGTGGGGTGTCTTTCTAACACTGACTGAGCAGAAAGTACAGCAGATAATTACCAGAATGAATGAATCTATGTTTTATCTCAATTTGTGTTGCAAAATTTAAAAGTGTCATATCCGTACAATTATTCATGCAAAACATATTCACGGGTACTCTAATTCCTCTTTTTTTAAAATAATGCAGAGTGCACAAAAGTATTGAATTACACAGTATCACTGACAATCAGTTTGAATATATATCTGATTAAACTGTTTTTTATTAATAAAATATGTTTGTAAGCAGCACAGTCATGAGGGTACTTGTACGTCCCAAACAATAATGCAAACAGTGACTAATGACGCATTAATACAGTACAGTGTGCTGGCTAACACAGCCTACTTTAATTAGCAACAATATTTAAATAGCTTGCCTAAAAGTTAAAATGCTATTGTCAAAATAAAAAAATAAAAAACTTCCAGGAGTTAATTAGTTTGAAACTTGGCAAAACTTTGGCTTGCAAACCTTTTTTCTTGATGTGTTTTCTTGATAGAAACATTACCAAATACCAATTTATATTCATTTAGTCTAACACAATCAGCCATCACATGCAATCATGCTAAATCAGCTGCTTTAATTACAAAATTAACCAAAACATGAGAACTGTACTTTATAAATGTCAAAAAGCAAAGCCACTCTTTCAGTGCCTCTTTTCCACAAAAGAGGAATAAAGTGCACACAGTGGGACATAACAAAATTTAAAAGCTTCCTTTGAATTAAAATTGTTAATGTTTTTAATAGATAATGAGTGCCTCTTAACAGTTAAGCAGTAAAGCAAGTAATTGCTTTTTCATGGACTCAGTTTTGGAATTTCTATCATGTGGTGCCAAATCCAATCACACGGATAGCAATTAAACTCTTCAGTGATTTTCTCACACGGGTTGCTTTCAAGGAAATCACATCACTTGCTGTGATCCATGGCTAATTTCCTCTCAGGGTGTCAGTTATGTTTCCTGTAAGTATCACAGACTAAAGTCATGTAGGCTACTGAAGCCATCTACATGCTGCAAGTCAGCTACAAATGAGAGATCATCTCAAGTTACCCGGGCAGTTTACTAATCAACCTCTTTAAGGTTTTCTCACTCCTCATAAAAAATAAAAAAAAAGTGAAGTTCAATATTTGAGTTACAATTCAGTTTTATTTGATTATTTTGTGGTGGCAGTGTTGGAAATCTCATCAACAGAAACTGAAAATATGAAAAATGAAAATATGGAAATACTGTTTCCTAGTTTGTCTTAACTCTTCTGATATAATGCAGTGCAGAGGGAGCAAGAGAACGACCTGTCGTTTCACTGTTTAAGCCAGAGCTTATCTGGAATTGTTTGCAGTCTGAGACTCCACAGCTGAAGAAAATAGTGCATGAATCCAAGCAATACTTTTGATTTCTCACTGTTTCCATTTCTGTGTCAGCCTGAGTCACTCTGCCATTGCCTCCATATGGTGCCACATCCAGCAGCTCGAGCAGATTGCATTACTGGACTGGTCACAGCCAATGGTTGCTGCTAACAAGTCAGTGCCCCGCTCTGATCCCTGTTTGAGTGTGCATTTGTTGCTGAATTCGCCTGCTTGTCTGTGTGAAGGTCTGTCTGTGTGTGAATCTCTGTGTGCGTGACCGCAAGTGACTTGTGTCCAATAAGCAAATGAAATCCATGAAAGGTTTCCCTCCCTGGCCAACTATTTTCATTCATTACTTCACCTGCACTTCCTTGAGCCACTGGGTGTGCTCCCACGATGCAGCCAACTCCCGGACAAGCATCAGCAGCATCTATCATGTGGACAGGAGTGCTGAGTGGCTATTACTTCTCCACGGACCACATAAAAACCACAGCAATTAAACGCTATTGGCCCATTCGACTTTGTCTTCTTAGAGGAAAAAAATATGAGTGAGTGAGCAAAAGAGTCAAGAGGTAAGTCAGAATTAAAAAGAAAATCCGACCAATAATGTTCCTTAATGCTTCTAATTGAGACGGCGTTTTGATGGAGTGAAAGAAGCAGGAAAGACCTCCATCAAGAAGCCATATTTTCTGTTGAATTCAGTATTTTATTTGGCGATGCACTTGTACCCTCTCCAACCAACAGCAAAAAGAAAATACGCTTAGATTGAATTAATGTCACTGGGGATCAGAAGTGATCTCGACTAGAGTTTATGATGCTCTCTGCGGAAATTTGAAGCAAAAAGTGGAAAGGTCACAAGTCCAACCATATATTTTTGAACACTAAAGTATGGATTTACAAACAATTTGAAAGAAGTCAATATAAACTGTATGTTCTTGTAATTGGTTGTCCAAATAATAACTTGACTTGTAGTTTATTATTGGATACATATAAAAGGCAACGGCCTAACGGCCTCTAGATTATGCTTATTATACCAAAATTAATTCTTATCATTCCTTAATATTTATCATTTATTTAGGACAGAAAGTCTTGCATGGACAAAAGTCTTGTTGAATTCAAAAATAATGAATGGTAGAAATTATACTTTATTTTAAATACACAAACACAAAAATTTTCATGTTTGGTGACTGGGCTTGCCAATCCTGGAGCATCTTAACCTTCGCTTTTAGGAACTTGGAGGTTGAAGTATGAGAGGGAGCGCCATCCTGCTGACAAATTTGCCCTTTCTTGTGGTTTGGAATTTAATGGGCATTTCTCGATACTTCAGGCTGTTGACTTCGACTCTGCAGAGCTCTCACACACTCCCATACTGGAAGTAACCTAAAAACATAATTTTTCTCCAACTGAACTTGACTGTTTTCTGGGGGAATCTTGGGTCCATGCGGTTTCCAACCGGTCTTCTGCAGTATTTGCGGCGATTGGGATACAGTTTAATGGCTGATAATCAGATAAATCAACATTCTGCTACTTTTCCACTGTCGATCCATTCTGCAAGCTGTGGGCCTTGGCAAATGCAACACAATTTTTTAGTTATCTTCTGTTTAATGCTGGTCTGTGAGCACAAATTTTGGCCATGGAGACCACTGTGTGAGATAATTTGAGAAACTGTTCTTGTAGATACAGAAGTTTCATGTCACCAGTTTTTATGTAGCTCTGCTGCAGTAAAAAAAGGGCTGGCCCTAGTCTATTGAAGCTACAAACGGTCTTCTCAAAAAGTTGTCTTACGGGGTCTGCCTGACCTGGGCCTGTCAAAAACTTCACCAGTTTCTTCAGCTCTTTTTCTTATCCTTTCCACTTGACATTTGGTTACATTGAAGATGTCTGCTGCCTCAGCAGCAGACTTGGTCTTCAGGCTCACTTTAGTCTATGGTTGAATCTTTGGCATGTTGTCAGAGGTCGGTTTGCACTTCACATGAAGGTCTGGTGTGCTGGGGTTTTTTTTATACACACCTGGGAATGTGTTAATTACAGTATTTGTTACAGGTGAAGCTCTAATCTGTGATTGGTTGAATCATTTAAAGACATGACAAGACTTTTGTACTTGCAAAAACAGATAATATAAACATCAGGACATTTTTTGACAGTTTTATTTTGCACCCAGTTATTAATGTAAACGCTCTTGACATTAAAAGTAATCATTTATTGTTACAATTGAATGATTAGAAATAAAGTTAAATGCCACTGTATCTTTCCCAGTGACCATGAAATCAACTCTCTATGACCTTTTGAATGTAACACATCATTAATACATTGAATGAGATGAAAATGATAATGCAGCATAATTCTTAACACAGTAAAGTAATTTCATTTTAACCATAAAAAAATAGAAACATGTTGTGTTAGATTACCACAAGACCGCAATATCTTTGGGTTCTTGGTATAAACTTACCTTCCCTAAACTTTATATAAACAAAGCTTTGTTTTTCCTCAGCGTGATTAAGTGAAAGCATCATTGTAGATGCACCAGTCAATCCCACTACTGTTGTTCCTGCCACAGTGGAAGACCATTCCCATTCATCACAGCCTGTCTGCAAACGTAGCAAGTAACTAAAAATAGACGTTTCCGAACTCATAATCAAAGGGAATATGAAGGTACGTGGCACACAAGACACATAACGAGCAGTGATCTAAAGTTGAAAATTGCTTGTCCTATTATTTTACCAAATCACATTAAATATACCAAGAAAGTCTAATATAGATGCAGCACAGTCTGGGCGTCTCTTAAACACACTATCTCTTTTGTCTGGGCTTTTCCCACAAAAGAGCTTTAGCTTACTTCCTTTTCTGTATTTCTTTGTGTCTCTTTGTTAATTTCTCATTGCTGACCAGACACTTTTATTCAAACAAACATTAGGGACAAGGCTGTGCATTATTCAGGGGTCTTTGTGGAAGCAATGACAGGCAAATTTCTATTAATGCATTTTAATTTGCTGAGACAACAAAGTTAGCCACAATAAAGCCGATAAATGGACAATTCTGATATTCATGTAAAAATAGTCCTATTAAACTGAATAGTCATTACAGCACAAGACAACTTACACACTTCTTCAGCACTTGACAGCTCAAACTTACCACACAGTTAGAGCAGGCTAACATGCACTGAGGGATCACTGAGCAAACAAAATGGCTGGCGGCCCCAGAGCCTTCTGTGAACCTCAGTGGAAATACCTGTCACATCACAGATTTATTGTGGAAAATCAATTGACTGGGGCCAATATCCTGGATGGGGGAGTGCTGGATTGAATGTGCCCCTTAGCGCCAGAGAGGTCAAAACACACAAAATGCGGTTCACAGATATCGAGGCTGAAGTTTTTAGAGTGTCACACAGCATCATAAACAATGGTTCTCCCTTGTAAAAAATAAAGAGGCCTGCTGTACTTAACACATATTGCTAAGAAATGTTTATGTTGTATAGTATTGTTTTAATAAGAGGATGAGTTTTATATTAAAGCATCGACAGCACACTTTACAGACACACTGACCTGCTTTCCAACATAAACATTAGTCATTATATAAATAATGTCATAGCAGCATTAACTAATATCTTGTAACTATAATAGTGAAGGAGACTATAGCTGATTGATTGTGGCATTGTTTCTGACCTTTTGACATAGCGATCTGTTTAGTCCACAGGGAGTAAAGTCTTGTGATTTTATCCAATGAGAACAAACAGTCTGCCAATAGCCTTTGGCTATCTCGATGTGCAAGTAAGCACACTGTTTCCCCCAACCAGATCAATGCTTCTCGATTAGACCACCCGAGCTAAAAGGAATGCAGTGGCCTCCAAATTCATCAGCTAACCAACCCTTTCTTTTATAATACATGCAGCATAAATATGCATTTTGTATGCATATTGTTATTCACGCACTCTTATTTTTAAACTGTGCAAATGTCACAAACAAAGCTAGAGGCATAGAAGTCATCTGTCCCGTGGCATTTATCACAAACGTAGGTAGAGCCTTGCAAAAAAATCAATAGGCATTTGCAACAATCAATGGCTGGGCTTCTATGAGAAGTAATTAGAAAGGCAAAAAGCAGACTTCTTCGTCTTTTGGTCTAACATACACTTCAGTCACAAAGCTATTAAAAGCAGCCAGGTTACATGTGCAGAAAAACCCAACAGTCCAGTCCGACGTTATATAATCGTGGGTCACATTATAATCCTGATTGAAGAATTGGGTAAAATTCACATTTATATCTCGCACACAAACAGTTTTAAACATGAGGCAAAAATACTTCTCCAGATTACTGGTAAATGTAATTGGAAAATCCCCAAAATACACTCCAAGGCTACTGTAGCAAGCAAGGCAAGCCATTAAGACTTATACATAGCAAATGGTCCTCCGCTTATCTGAAAAAGCCCAGTAGCCAGGCTTCATGCAGAAACCACACACTGATAAAAGGGTTTCAAATATTAAAGACAGGTATCACACTGTGCTACTTTTCATTACTTTGTGCAAATGCACTCCTCCACGCTCACATACACTCATACATAAAGATAAGGAGAGTACCGTGTATACTGCTGCAAAGAATGAACTGTGCTGAAACGCGGCTGTTCAAAGGGGTACAGTAGCACACATATAAGGAAACTCCTTACCTCAAGAGCACTGAGCAGAGTTGATCTTACAGCTGGAGTTCAGAGATGGAGCTGGTGACACAAAAAAAGAAAGGTTCGGCATAAAAAAGTGTTGACTTTCTATTAAATATATTCAGTCAGCGATGCACTATCCAGCTTCAAGAATCTCTTTTTTTTTTTTTACTTTATTAAACATAAAAGAAGAAAAAGCATTATGTATAAGGGCTGCTGTAATGACAATGTAGGACATGTAAAGACATTTAGCAAAACACTTAGTGAATTAAAGGTAAAGTTTGTGTCTTAACTGCTTTTAAAGGATACTGCAGTCCTACTCAAGACCTGAGCCTACACTGCACACCTCAACCGTTGTGTGTGACCATTCTAGCTGCATATGGCACTAGAGCTTAAAATTGTACTCAAAATGTAGCAGTAATTTTATTTTCATTAAGAAAGTTTTGGAACAATGGCAAGCACAAGTGTATTGATGTGTTCATGGTTATCTGACAATTGATTTATTGTTATTAAGAACTTGACCAATTAAAATGTCAATAACCAATCAATCAATATGCTTAACAGTTCATACACTTTATGTCGACGTTACAGCTTCTGAACCTACTGTTATGACAGAGTAGCATTGGACATCATGTAGTTTGTCTGCACAGGTTTGTTTAAATGCACAGTTGATGGAAAATCAGCTGTTGCCCTTAATTGGTGCGCATTCTAAATTAATTAGTGAGTTTAATTGCCGTGGGCAGAAGGCTACCATTAGCCACTAACACAAGCAGCTGAGGGGAAAGTGCAAGAGACTAAGGAGACATAGGTGAGGTCAGTTCCATTAGAGTTTAGTTTGGTCTGACCTGCATCTGTGGTTTAACTGTAGCTGCAGAGCGTGCCCCTCTCTCTACTGCCTCTCCAGTCTACAATGGCAAGAAATAATATGTGATCCTTTTGGAATTTTATGGTTTTGGGAATACATTTGTCTTAAAATAATATCTGATCTTCATCTAAGTAAAGGGTATTGACAAACATAATATGTCTAAAAAGATTGTGATTGAAGCTAATTGGAGTTAGGTTTTAGCACACCTTGAGTCTGGTTAAGATAATACGTTTGGAGGTGTGGACTACAGCTACTTTGACTGATAAAAACTACAAAGTTATTTCAAAGTCTACAGTTCGGAGAACAATCTACAATTGGTTAAGCTTTGGCTGCTACTCTACCAAGAAGTGGGCGCCCAGTCAAAATGATTCCATAAGCACAACAAAGACTCATCAATGAGGTAAAGAAACAACCCAAAATGACAGCCAAAGATTTAAAGACATCATTGGAACTTGCTTACAATTCGTAAAACACTGAACAAGCTGCACGCCTTCAGTTAGCAAAATTGACACTCGACAGCGGTATTGGCAAACTGTTTTGGGGACCGGACTATTTTGAAAAAACACAGCGCAGGCATTTTCTCAAATGTAACGTATGGAGGAGGAATCATCATGATTTGGGCTTGCTTTGCTGAATCAGAGCTTGGCCAGCTTCAATAATTGAGGAGAAGAAGAATTTCCAAGTATATCAGACAATTCTTCAGGATAATATGAGGATGTCTGTACTTCAGCTGATGCAACAGGACAACGACCCAAAACACCAGAGCAAGTTCAAACAGAATGGCTTCAGAAAAACAAAATCCGCCTTTTGGAGTGGCCAAGTCAGAGCCCAGACCTCAACCTAATAGAGATGCTATGCATTGACTTGAAGAGGGCCACATACATAAAACATCCAAAGAATATGACAGAGCTAAAACCATTTGGCCAGAAAGAATGGGTTAAAATTTCTCCTCCAACAATGTCTGAGCCACAGCTACAGGAAGGGGTCGGGCACAATATTTGCTATCTTGTGCCCGACGCAGCTACCTCGTCCCGTTAGCAGCTCTGCCAGCGTCGCGAGGGGTGGTGATTAAAAAAGCAAGACATGGTGTGGCGCAGGCGGGTTAAACAGCTGGTCTTAGTCAAAGCTCAGACTTATGCAGACTAGGGCTGTCAACTTTAGTCGTTTAGTCGACTAATCGGTCGATGTCGTTTTGGTCGACTGACATTCTCATTGGTCGACCAGTTGGTTTTTTTTTTTTTTTTTTTTTTTTTTTAACCAATAAAGAAATTTTCATTGATTTACTCCTTGATATTTATTCCTTTATTAGCAGTTATATATGACTGTTTTCTAAATATAATTAGCCTATGTTTTATACCAAACTTTAAATGCTTTAATTTAGGCTATTTTATAACGGCGCCACAGTTTGCACCACATGACCACTCGGGAACCGCACCGTTGGCTGCACTGCTGCTTCACGTTCAGTAAGGAAGGGTATTCATTTAGTTAGAACGCTACTCGTTTTAGGCTTTAGTAGAAAAAATGTCCAAGAAATCGAAATCAATTGTTTGGCTGCATTTTACAAATAAAGACGACAAGACTGTGGAGTGCAAGTTATGTGGCCTAAAGCTAGCTTACCATAGCTCAACGACCAATATGACCTATCACTTAAAAGCGGTAAGCGAGATATAAATTTGTCAGACAGCTTTGCTATGTCTAATGTCGAAAAGTTTATATATTTTATTGGTTATGTACTAGGCGCATCCACAGGCCATGCCACAGGCGTCAGGAAGCACCCAGACGCAACTGGAGTTGGTCCATCTGTCGGCGAAGAGAAAGGAGGACATCACTAAGGGGATTGTGCATTACATCGCCCAAGATATGAGGCCAGTCAATACGGTGGAAGGAGAGGGCTTTAAGAACATGTTTAAAATCGCTGAGCCAAGATATACTGTGCCAGCACGGGAGACTGTCATGCGTGCGCCAAGTTCGCGGTTTGATGGACTTAAAGTAAATGTAAACCAGTTACTCCAATCCTCCGAGGCTGTAGGCTTCACAACTGATTTGTGGTCTTCACTAAGAATGGAGGCATACATGACAGTTACGGCCCATTTTATTGATACGGACTGGAAAATGAATAGCGTTGTTTTAGAAACAAAGCAAATGGATGAAGCGCACACGGGAGAAAATGTGGCTGCGCGACTCACTCAAGTCGCGGAAGCTTACCACATTCCACCAGAGAAGCGGGTGTCAGTGGTAACGGACAACGCTGCCAACATGGTCCTCTCGGTGGATTTATTGAAGGGATCCTGTCAGTGGCCAGACGTGGAGTTGTTTAGGTGTGCAGGCCACACCCTGCAGCTGTGCGTAAATGCTGCCTTAAAAGAAGATCCGGTGTCGCGCACGGTGGCTGCGGCGCGACGTCTTGTTGGGCACTTCAAAAAGGGAAGTGTTGTTTTAATTGCTGTTGTTGCGTAGTTGTTTAAATGCTCTATAATAATTGTTTAAAAAATGTTAAATCAAAATGCAAAACATTGTGTCTTTTTTTAGTCGACTAATCGTTGGACAAGACGGTACTTTGGTCGACTAAGCATTTCTTTGGTTGACTACAGCCCTAATGCAGACATCTTTAAATTTAATTAGAACGTAAGGGTATTGCCACGAACATTTCTATTATTATTGTTTACATGCTCTGGTATAATAAAAATAGAAAATAAATCAAATATATTAAATTGCTAATTATTAAATACATAATAATACAAACACACACACACATTAAACATAAACATTACGAACAAATAACTTCTCTACCAACTTTTTTTCTTTTCTTTCTATTTTATTTTACAACCACAAAGCACAAAAGCACTGATTTGCTTTAAAAAAAACAACATTATTCTACAGCCAGAACAGCGCATGGTAAATAAAAATATACATGTTATGATTGGGGCAGAGAAAGAGTAGAAGTTAAGCTTAAACAAGGAGAAAGTAGGGCTTTAGAAACAGGAAACTCACCAGGACACAGCTGATTAGAAATTTGGGCCCTTTTTTTGTTTGGGAAAATTGGACCAAGTCCTGACAGGTGTGACACCTGTCTGCTGTCTTCTCTGTCTGTCTGAGACCAGCCCTATTTTCCTCGTGTAACCATGCTCCAGAGCTTGTTTTGAAGCTGATGTGATTATGCAGTGTCCATGTGATTGAGACAAATTAACTACCGCATGAAACAACTACAACGGTTTTACAAACATGAGTAAAAGAAAAACCCCTGTGTGGTTTCATCTGTATTTAGTCCACTACCAAATTAAAAAAAGTTGATTTTTGACACGCCCCTCAATGAGCTTTCGTCTCTGCCAGATACTTGGTTTTGATCGTGAAGATATGGCTCTTTCTGTTTGTCAATACCCTTGCATTAGATAAAGATCAGATCACATTTTAAGACAAATTTATTCATAAAACTATAAAATTCCAAAAGGTTCAAATACTTTTTCTTGCAACTGTATTGACAATCAGCGAGGAGCTGCAGTTTAAAGGTAAACTAAAACTTTAAATAAAGGCAACAACTAAATGCAAGCTACAAAATGCTGAAAAGTCATTATAAATTCCCTTTGTTTTGTGAACAAGAGCTTTAAAGCCAAAATAAAACAGTTTAATAATAAATAAAAAGGCTGTATAAAAAGCTTTAGTCTCACTACAGTTTGCAGCCTTTTATTTGTTGTTAATATCTCATGTTTGAAACCTAATTAACTGTTCATGTGCATTAACTTTTATAAAACGTTATCAGGTGACGTCATGCAGGTGGTTAATGATTATTGATTGTTAAGGCATTCAACTATAGTTTAAAGAAAAAGCCCAAAATGTGCATCTCTAGAATTGATAATTGTATATTTAATTTGTGTCTATATGATCTTCAAAAATAAGCACAGTCCATTATTATTTCACATTCTAAATGGCACATAGAAGTGGCACAAATATGTAAAGGTGTCTCTCACTATAAATATGAAAGTCCCCCTGCTGCACAGCATAAAGCAAAACATGCAATATGTGAAAACGTGTAGCTGTTAAATGCAGCAATCGTTAAATTCAAATATTAAAAAAAAAAAAAGTCTGTCACATAAAAAAACAGTGTTATTGCGGTTAAAGCAATTTGTGATATTGCGATAACAATAAACCTGCCATTATGCTCACATGATGAGATTATTGTTTGTGTACTCATGATGTCATTCATTCCTGCGGACACAAAAGGCACAAATGCGAGCTGATGCAGCCAACAAAAACAAAAGACAAGGACTGTATGGGAGTTGAGACAAAGTAAACAAAAAGAGTCTTGAATGAGTTGCACCAAATGAGTATGAGAAAACACACCTGCTCCTATCCAGAACTGCCTTGCTTTGGTTCTTCACCATTTTAAGTCTGGCACTGAAAGGAGACAGCTGCTACTCTATGCTTTGTGTGGTTGACAGCTCCAAAAACCACTGCAAAACACATGTTTCTGCAACCCACACATGAACAGGTAAAATCGCACATTATTTTTGTCACTATATTGACTCAAGAGGGAACAGGAAGCTAATGAATTGTCTGATCACATACAAACATAGAGGTCCCGATGACAGTTTGATTACAGCAAATACACCACAGCAAGAAATTATTTATAGAAGAAGTTATCAGAGCTTCTCCAAGGTATTACTTTAGTGTTTGCCTGACATAACTTGGCACTTACAACTTCTGTATTTTTAATAAACCTCTTAGACATTATTGTACAAATCAGTCCCTAAATGCATTTTTTTATGTTTGGGAGTTACACTATAATTCTTAATCGTGTTCATTTACTAAGGCTTGTAATATATATCCAAATATCTCCTGGAGGTTCAGGCAATGGCACTGCATTGTTTCTCATGACTACACTTTAGAGTACTTTATGTCAGGTGAGACAAACAGGTTCTGACGCTGTCGTTCCAGAATAAAAATCACCCCAATCAAAATTAACCCTTAAACTCTGTCCCTGACATTTGGCACATTAAAAATCTTGCTATACCTGTGGTTCAGGTCAGCGAGGGGGTGAGACTACATTTAAAAAAAGCAGATAATAGGTTCAGTAGCATGAAATATGGTATTGCACTTTTTTTAATCTTCCTAGTCGTTTGCTCATATATCCTCTCCCACCTTTCTTTCTGGAGGGTGACACAGTGCTGCGGAAATGTCACAGGAGCTCAAGGTATTGCATTATGCATTTTTCTGTGACCGGCTGCAGACCTCCTGTCAGACGACAAACTTCTTGGCTATTTGTCCTCATTACAGAACAGCTTCCGACTGCCCACCTTAATTCCCCCGCCCGTCCCTCAGGGGGCCTTTTTTCCACCCCTGCCTGGCATGAGTCATTTTTATGACCGCCACTTTGGCCCCCCGTCAGCCCGGGCCAGCCATGCTTTAAACCCAGCACACCGAGTAAATCTGCCAGCTTTAATTAAAATGGCTCCTTTTGTAATGCGTTTTCTGCCTACTTCCCTTGTCCCCAATGACAATGGTCATGGGAACTTCTTCTGCCGAGCTGGCTCTAAAGCTCTGACCCTTAGAAAAATGAAGGTGCGAGGTACTATTTTATCATGAGTTGGCAAGAAATGGGACATATTCTCCTCGTCTTTTCTTGCTTTGACCTGGTTTCCTGAGTGAAAACATGATTATTGAGGTTATAGGTACACTGCAATGAAAAGGAAAAACACTATTAAAAGAAATATCCAACAAAAAAAAGCTTTCTATTGTGGTTTATTCTCTATAGGGCATTTACTATTAAATAGACGTTTCCAGCTGTGCGGAGAGATAAATACCCTTTTTGTCTTTCAAGGTCAGCCTTTCTTAGTGAAAGTAACGATTTGTTAAGCTGAATCAATGACACTCATTGAAGCCATTTTCCTACAATATTGTTCCAGGACCAACTTTGGTGCCATTGATTTGCTGATTTATGGTTGGCATCTGCTCAGGGCCTACAGTGAATCTGAGGCGTTCATTACAAAAACATTTTGTTGAAGAGAAGATGAAACACAGAGAAGCAATCACTGTCATTATCAGAATTTAATATATGGAGTCGATTAAAATGAGAAGAAAGTCAATTGATTTCACTGCTTTTGTGTGGTCAGAGGCAGGCTCGTCGACCAGGACAGAGGATGCCTTCAGTGCACAAACACAAGGGGCATCTGTAGGGCATTTTTAGCTTAAAGAAATGAAAATGAGGAGGTCTTTATTTCATCTTTCACTACTTAGCTGAAAACTGATTCTTTATAAACTTCTTTTTTGGTTGTTAGTTAACTTTGTCCCTGTCACGCATCCTGCTGCAACTTAATGATATTTTTGATTATGAAAGTGGGTTAAGACACAAGCTTTTTTTTATTGAACTGCACATTGCTCTGTAGAAACATAAAACCATGACTTAGCATTTTTCAACAATAAAATGAAGGATAGTAACATAGATTAGTGACAGTGACTAAACTGACAATAATTTGGACTTTTGTAAAATTATACTATATTGCATATTATACTCAGATTAAAGGCTTTTCATTCCTTTCTTCAGCATTCGTTTCTTTTCATTTCTGTTTCTGTACTTGCGCACATCCTCTCTAATTTTCTCCTCTCTTCATTCTTTCTTTCACAAAAAGTCCCAGCTACAGTAAAACACCGCCCCCCTTTTTTATTTTTTTTATTTCCTTTTCTTCCTTATCTGTTCCCCTGAAGGGCTTGTCTGTCTCCTAACCATCTAAAGCAAGACTACCGCTGGTCTGCACATAGCCCCTATTATCAGAGCATGACAAGGAGCTGCACTGTCGGCTTGTCAGACTAATAAACATCCTTTATGGCAACCGCCTGGGTGTGTTTTGAGAGGAGGCAGCCAGCCACCAAGCAGTGGCCCATTGATTTCATGGATGGGCCACAGTACTTACACTTCCATTCGTCTCTTATGCAGTGGGTAGAGAAGCTGAAAGCTAGGTAAAGATACTGTTTACAAATTCACCCTTACAAGTACAATTTATTTAAAAACAACGGAGAGATATGTAACTAGGTACTACTCACCTTTCCTAACTTAAGGAGTCCTTGGGATAAAAAATGAATTATCTTTTATAAAACTTGAAGACCGTTCATGGATAAATGAACCTTTTCAGACTACCCACCTTTGCACACAATCCTCAAAGCCTGTTTGGTTCGAGACAAAGAAAAAAGACTGAATTTAAAAAGGTCGCCAACACAAGTCAAGTATGACAGCAGTCTGAGCAAGAGCACATTAAATCACAAACTGCTTTTTTGACCTTAACATAAGAGTTTTTCTAACCTTTGTTTCACAGGTTGAGGTCAATTGGACTTCATCTTTTATTTTTCTCTCTCAGTATTATTGCTTCTTTTGTCTTGGTGGGAGAGAGGTGAGAGGGCACAGGGCTGTTCAACAAGGCATTCAGTCCCATACAATAGTAATCAGACTTTTTTTTTTTCTTCCTGTGGCACTTCACTGTGTACATCTACTGCTCAGGGACCAACACTTAGGCCGAGACAAAAGGAAGAACCGAGTTGAGGAGGAGAAACAATCCAGCACCACCGTGAATAGAGAACCACTGCTTCAGCACCACAGACAGCGCACATTCCCGCACAACCAATCACTTTGCACCAAAATCAAAATCTGCCTCTTTAACCTTTGTCCAGCATGAATATTTATACCAGGTGAGCTGGCAGATATGACAACTTAGCAGGCGAGCAGCGTAGGCTCCTTCTGCAAGTTCATTAATTTCAAACACAGGTGTGGAAATGATGAAATATTAATGGGGCACATCATGGACAAGCACCATTTTGTTTTAAAGCCATGAATCAGTCAGTTTCTGGAGCTTATGGTGAATGAATCCCTTTGAAAAACATTTACCTGTAATTGTTTCAGACATGTATTGCAAAATCAATGTTGATTGATCAATGGCCAGTGCATTTGAAGAGTTATATTTTCTATATTTCTATTCCAGATTAATAAATAAAAACAAAAAAGAAAGACTGACCAGGAACAAAATGTGTGGGTCACTTTCAGTCAAATCTTGCTTCTATTGTATTTGCTACATTTTGAAATAAGACGTTCATTAGTATACAACGCGAGTGGCGCTGCTAGCCCGAACAGCATTACAGAGCTTTGTGGAGCAGTGGCTCTGAGGCAGGAGAACGCGTAAAACTGTCAGCGCGACCTTCACTTAACCTCAGTATTGATGGTCCAATCATAAAGAGAATATGAATTAGACCCTTCAGGGATTTCTTTAAATGGACAATAATTCTTAGATATGTCTAAAGAAAGAGGGATAAATCATATTGTGTCTTTATGGTTTGGTCCAGAGAGCTCAGTGGATGAATTCAGAAAACACGCTTTCCTCCCTTCTATGTGCTACAAAACCTGCTGTGGTCAGAATAATGACAAGAGCATCCAGTTTGCCAGCTAAAAGTGCATGAATTTTTTGGCTTTTGCCGGACAATATATGCAGAAACTGCCAATAACATGGTTTGTTTGGTTTAAGCACTTAGAATGAATTTTAAAATAAAAACAGCAGACCAAGAAAATTTGGTCTTTTGGTCAGCCTCAAGTCAATCAAGGCACATTACTGTATTTTCAAAGGAGCAGAGGAGTATCCCAACTGGAAAAGCTAAACTGTTAATAAAGTCTGTCGGTGAAATACTGTCAAATGGCAACAGTAAATTCCCAAAAAGAGAAAATAATATTGTACTGTAGTAAATTAGTAAATACGACAACAGCCGCACCGTTTTTTTAAATCATATTTCTGATTTACAGTGCAACCCTCAATGAAACATAACAGCATCTCTTATCACTCAGAAAACCTCAAGATAACAACAACAAATACAACTCTGACAGACTAGTAGAATAATTGTGACGCCAGCTATTAAGTAGATATTACAGAAATGGTGAGGTAATACACAAAAAATGACCAAAAGCATTCAGTTTGGAGCCACAACAACATAATTGGACGGGACAATATGAGATTTGGACGGTATGATAACCTTGGGGAAAAATATTATGGTATGGCGGTACTTTAAATGGTTTTAATTTCTCAATACAATTCCTCCTAAAACCGGAAACGAATTTAATTTCTGTTCTTGTCTCTTCAGCTCATTTTACATTAATGGTATGTTACTGTATTTGCTTTCTTTAGATCCACAATTATCATGACACTTTGAAACCGCGGTATACCTTGAAAACAGTTATTGTCCAAATGCCTAGTCTACACTCTAGTCACACAGCTGTTAATAACCTGCTTTAGGTTTATCTTGGCTCATCATGCCTAGTACATCTAAATTATTTAGTATAATATAATTTAGTACTACTAAATCATGTGGTGAGATTGAAAGCAGGGTAAAATCAAGCCCATGGCTCTGCTCTATTCGTCTTTAGACAGCCTCCTATTCACTGTCATTGCCATTTCTCCTATAAATAGACGTCAGTGTCCATTGCTGATTGTGCAGTTTTAAAAGACCCTGTTGTACTTTCCAAGCTGCCTGTGCCCACCAGGATTTCTCCTTTCAGACACTTGATGTAGCCTACAACTAGAAAATGCGAGGTTTGTTTGTGCTTTCAGCAGTTACTTTCACCAATGTCTGCCTTAAAGCAATTTTTTTGTAAATGTAGCAGGCACTTGTGTATTTACTTTAATGAATACATATATCAAAATGACTACAGCAGAGCTCTATCATGATCATAATTTATTTGTATCATCAGTCCTTTTCAGGACACCAGACAGGCTTAATACATAGTTTTTTTATAATCATATTTCAAAGCAACAACATTACTTTCTGCCTAATACCACATATATAAAAATAGTTTTGTCCTAAATTTGTTTGTAGGATGTAGGGGTATAGTAATAACTCTGCTTTTATCTGTGGTTTATGAAAGGACAATGTGCAAAGAGCTTTTGAATTCACATAAAGAGAACCTCCTATGAGTCATGTAATGAGCAGCACTTTTGTAACATTAAAGAAAAGGCCGAGCCCAGACAACAGTAGACATGCATTAAAGACAGGCAAGATGAAGGGAATACGAACCCAGAACAGGACAAGTGGAAATGGCTTATAGGCTGCTACTGGAGCTGAATGAGTGAATATGTTGATACATATTATATGTAAATATATATATATATATATACATATAATATATAGCAGCATGGATGTAATGGAAAACTGTGAATAACCAGCTGCTTGCATTTCTGTTCACAACACAATGATAAATAATGTGTAAATGTTTCCAGTCCAGTAAATGTGTGAGATTTTAATCGATTATGGTTTACTGTTGCACACAAACAACTACATTGACAGAAGCAGGATATTGCATTCTAGTGAAATACATGACATTTGGCATCATGCCTCACATGCTGTTGTATGTATTTGTATGCACCCACACACTTACAGGTATATCCCGCAGAGTGTACCACGGGTGCAGAGGTGCTTGCTCGCTCATCAACTCCAGGCTCAAACACAGAACTGCTGTCAGGCCGAAATACAGCCCAGTGGGGGACAGGGAGTACACCGCCTGAATCCTGGGCACATTTTAATGTTTCTGCCTGTTACTCTGCAGTGCTGAAGCCACTGGGCAAATCATTCAGGTCTGTCAATAAACAAAACGTACATTGTTCCACCTTATTTTTTTTTTTTTGTTCGTTTGTGCATTACACTGAAGAGCTGTAATTGCTGTAAGGCTGTGTCAGATGCTCTTCTAGATCTGGATTACTAAGTCCTGATCAAGTTGTCGCTCACGTGGTTACCTTCATTTTACCTTCAAGTGTTAACTTAACCTTTTTTTTTACAATTTTGAGCTTCACAATTTTACACCTAATCTGGGTAAGGGATATGTAAATAGAACTAGTACTTATTTCCTAAAGATATATTTATAATTTAAATTGGTTAAATTTATTCCACTGTACAATTGTTTATTTAGAATTTGGGATATATTTAGGATGTATTTGCAAGCTACAATATTTCATGGATTTAACTTAAAGTGAATATCTTCATTATGTTTTTAAAATTCTTGTTATGTGAACAAGGAATGTATTGATCAAAATTTTTTATTATTAAAAAAATCCCCAAGAGCAGACAGATTCCCCCCGTAATTTTTTTTTTGTTTGCCTTTAAAATTTAGTTTTTAAAATTAAGAATAATAAACAATTACTTAAAGTTTTCAGTGCATCCCTTGAACACAACTCACAGACTCTATGTATGTTTCTAACATAACAGTAATACCTAAAAAAAGACCCAAAATTATGCTCTTCCTAAAGGATAATTAGACTTGAAGATTATCTCTAAAGTCCTTACAAAAACTGTGAACGCAAACCAGACCGGATTTATTAAGGGTTGATTGTCTTCAAACAATACTAGACAATTGATTAATATTATTCCTAATCTCAGTCATTATCAATACCTGGAGCCATTGTAATAATGAACGCATTGATTGCATTGAACTGGAATACATGTTTGACGTGTTGAAAAAATAGTGTTTTGTTCTAATTTCATAGACTGGGTCAAGCTTTTGTACAAAACGCCCACAGTATCTGTTTTGACACATGGTCTTTTGTATGCACTATTTAAACTAACACAAGACACAGCTCAGGGAAGCCCTTTGTTGTTCTCATTGGCGATAGAACCATCAGTATTAGCGATTTGGCAAAATCAAAATATTACAGATGACATTTTTCTGAATTTAAGAGAACCTGACATCTCAATACCAGCCCTTATTGAATGCGTTAAACAATTTGGACAGATATCTGGGTACAAACTTTGGGATATCTGAAAAAAATGTCTCTTGTGGGATGTGATATCAAACCTACTTTTGTTTTTGTTGGGCTCCTGGGGATTAAACCTGGCAATTCAGTTCACAGACAAAATAAAACAACTTTATGCTGCAAATATCAATCCTCTAATTATACGTACTTATAAAAGAAAAACTGACGGGCTGGAAGCAACTTCCGATATCCTTTCTCAACAGGATTAACCTTTTTAAGATGATTATCCTCCCTAAAATATCTTACCCAGTGTCAATGCTCTTTGTGTTCTTGAGTTCAAACAATCTTAATGATATTAATAAGGATTTATCAGACTTTATTTGGGCTGGAAGGAAGCCTAAGTTATAACTGGATGTTCTAGAGCTGCCAGAAGAGCAAGATGGATCGGGATTATCTAGGAATAAAAATGATGTACTGGTGTAATGCCTTCTAGAATTATTTCCATTTGAGAAGCTGAACATAATGTAATGAGGTTGAAAAGGCACTTTGTAAACCATTCTCTCCTATGCATTTGTTAGCAGTGTTAGTTACTACAAAAAAGTAATTAGCTATAGTTACTTTTCTCAAAAGGTAACCGAGTCAGTAACTGAGTTACTAACTCCAGGGAAAGTAACTTATGTAAATAAAAATAAAACAAAATAAATATGTCAAATAAATTAGATGCCCCAATATTACGTTAAATTAATGAAATGGACACAAAATAGAATAAATTATTATTGTTATTATAAAACATTTTACACTAATCTACACTATTTTAATGCTTTTAATGTGGACTATATTAAGGAGGCACTTATAACTTTTATTATGCTGTCAAATTTAGTGCAGTTTTAACTTTAATAATAATAATTTTATTGTCAGTAGCGGTAACAGCATTGTAACGGGGGAAAAAGTAACAACGCCGTTTATTTATAATGCTGTTTGTCCCAGACAATTTCCTAATTACTATTACTAAATAAAAAAACTCATGTAGTAAACCTTTTGACAAGGTTGATAGATAATCCAGACCTCGCAGCACATGGTGTGGGCCCCAATCTTAAGTCATGGCAAGAAGCAGTCATCAAGAGAATGTACGATCTATGGGACAATGACAAATTCAAGACATTTGAAGCTATAAGGACTCAATATAATATAACTGCTTAGGATTTCTATAACTCTTGAACTCTCAGATGATGCACATCTGTTGGAAAAGCACTGCCAGAAGTGTGGTTGATTTGTTTCCAGAGTTTATTCTGAATTGCAGACACTGTAGACAGACAGACTAATTTTTTTATGGACAGCATGGAACAAACTGCTCAAAACAATAATAGAATTATGGGAGGAACACCGGCTGCTGCCTCCTAAAATATTAATCTATAATATACAGATGCAAAATGCTAAATAATATTTAACACAACCTTTACATCTCTCCCTAAATATACAGTAAGTTCACTCAAGGAGCTGTCCAAACTGTCCTAAATGTAAACTACTCAAGGGACTAGATACCATTGTCTCTGGGAATGTAAAGAGGTCAGCGGTGATAGGGCAGACACTCCTCCCCTGTCTATTGCTCTGTCCGTTGGGACTTGTGCCTGAATTATTGAAGAAACACAAAGAGAATTTATATAATACTGGCCAGGAAAATCGTTCTGTCCAAGTGGGTTGTTCGCAAAACCCCTTCTTACTAATTTAGGGAGAGCTCTTGTGGCTGATGTAGTAGCATTAAAGAACATTTTGTCAAATATTTTTGACCAAACATTTCTTCAAATAAAAATTAGAAAATGTTTCTGTGCTTTGTTTTAAAACTTAATAAAACAAGATACACATACAAAAAAAACTATTTTTTTTTATTGACTAATGATGAATGAACAATTTCTTTCTAATACATAACAGAAAAAATGAATGCTCAACATAAAAATCTGAGCTGCTCAAGTTCAAACTAAATGAATTCACTTTATCCTGGCACAACGGTAATGAAGGTGCAATATTTCACATTGAAGCCACTTCATATCCCGTGGACTAAAGACATTTTCTGACAGTGATTAAGCAGCCAGTTTTATTGGCACAGATGGCAGGTAGAAATAATGAGAAATGAGGACATTTTTTGGGATAATACTTCAGTTTATCAGGCCAGTTCATAAACTGCTTTTCTATGTATGGTTTCAGACTAAAGAGAGACTATACTTTGAATATAATATGTAATGTAACTGCAATATATTGTAAAATGGTCCACTGAGTCTAAACTAACACAGAATATCAGGGATAACATTTCACACAGAACGTGGCTCCTGTGAAACAGCAGGGATCAATGAGCAGCCGGGTTGTCGTGGAGCCAGAAAAGGGGGATCTATGTAGATCTCATTAGCCCCCTATGATGACAGACATACGACCAAATGATTCATGGCCAGCTGGAGAAACAGGAGAATTATCGATGTGACCTTTAGTGGCGCTCGTTTTCAGGGGAGAATAGAGCGTCTTCCCTGAAATGATCCACTTGGACATTTCCACCCTTTTTCTCTTCTCTATCTCTCTTTGTCCCAATATCATTTTAGAAAACTTATACAACTTAAGTTGCTGTTATTGCTCTGTTTATTTGGACACAACAAGTTACACTGACTCGCTTTACATCTGCAAAACAGAAGCAGCACTTAACTCCTTTGTTGTGAATTGCCTATACAGGGTCTTAAACGCTGCTTGAATTTCTTATCATTAAGAATCTCTCTATGTTCTATTTATTCAGTAAATAGCACAGACACTGTGCATCACTTCAAATAAAACAGTTTTACTGAAGCTTTGAAAAGATTTATCAAAATAGTTTTTCCTTTTAGGGTTTTCTTTGGTTTGATTCACATTAAATGAAACGAGCCAACATTAAACTTACAAATAAAGTTAATGTGTTAACTTAGGTTTAGGAGCAAGATCAATGCCTCAACTACACTTCAAACACACCTCAGCTATACCTTAACCACACCTCAATCACATCTCTAATTTTCCCAGAAGCCCTTTTTATACATGTCAGTTTCATTCATCACTGCTTGTCCTTTTTCAAGTCCTTTTTCTCCCTACCTATTTTCTCTCAATGTCTTCTCTCTCATAACTAGACCCACTGAGTTGGGTTCCTACTCAGCTGAGTGAACTACCCGAGATGGAACCGCCCACACTGAGTCTCATCCAACCGGGCTATCTTCTCTAGAATTATTATCACGCTATATCCTCCATCATTTTATCTCTTTGTTCTGATCACATTTTAATTCATAAACATGTCAACTCTATATAGTTGTGGCGTAGTCCTTGCTATTGAACCAACTGTTGCTGAGGGTCCAAGACGTGATGGAGCATGTGTCAGAGCAGAGCTTTAAGGGTGTGTAACAGAGAGGACATAGCCACTCAGTTAAAGCTTATATGTGGGTTTCATCAGAGAACACACAAAGAGTAGGTGAACTTAAAAGTTCTTCCATGTAGCTGTCAGTGAACCCCATCAAACAAACACCAACTAGAATACAGCACTGTTTAGACTTAGTTTACCTGCTCTCTTTAAAAGTGTCCTGTTTCTCGCCACATTTACAGTCTGTGAAGTAATTATCTAATCGAAAAAAAGTCCAGACTAATGCACTATAGTAGTGATACGTGGGTTGTGTGACCAGCGGGTCCCGCTTTATGAAATTTATTGGCCCAACCCAGCCTGTCCCGCACCACTGTATCTATTTTACAACACGCCCCGCCCCCACAACTAATAATATTAAATAATATTAAAACTATTAAATAGGTCCTAAACATTAGATCTAGCAGCTTAACCTTCTTTTCTGTAAATTATGTAAATTCCCAACCTTAATTTCTCCCGCACCTTATCTTCCATCTTCACTTTTATTTCTCCATTTGTTTTGATGTTGTGCCTGGTGGCGGGAGCGGCTTACCGCTTTCCTGTCATGAGGCCAAAGGTTAGAGGACATCATGCAACTTATGTTGCTACGTAGGCCTACGTATTGTTATCTTATCAAATAACCTAATATTAAAATAATATTGTTAAAATATTTATTGGAAATGGAAGACTGGTTAAATTCTTGCAAGAATGAAACAAATCAGACAACATGCAACAATGGTACATGGTGATTTGCTTAATATATTCATAGATGTGAATAAAAGGTTTGTGTAAAAGCATCTGGACTAAGTTTTCAAGGTGAAGACGTTTTGTCTTTAATTCCAAGAGACTTTAGTCGAGATGCTTTTACTCAAACCTTCTCTTTAAGATGTCCTGGATGACTGAGAACCTTCATATAGGTGTGAATACGTTTTTGTGTAAATGCCACTAAGTGTACAGGACAGCGTGTCCCTGGACAGTGATTAGATGTGGTGCAAAGTGATGTCTTTGTCTTGTTTGGATTAGCGTGTTTCCCATAGGAGATACAGCTAAAGACATTAAGTCATAAGTGTATGTGGATATTAAATGGAGCATATAATATATAATATACAATTACAATGACATATATATTCCAAAATATTTATGTAGGTTATAGGGAATTGCACAAAACAATATTTTTTTTTCCTCATCTTTACGAGTGCCTCATTAGCTCATATTAATTAACTAATACCGTTATTAAGTGTTTTTTACCGCGGTATACCATAAAGCTGGTTATTGTCCCATTGTCTTTGTCCTTATGTGAGAATCTGTGACTATGATTCTGTATTTATTAATGTTCATAAAAGTGTTAAATTATTTTCTAATGAAACCGTGGCTGAATAGTCATCTGCCAATTGGATTTTATGGACATATCCTTTGTGAATAAAAGTCAAAGTCAATAACGGTAGACAGTGTCATCTCAAATGATGAGCTTTTAATGATGGGGGGCCGTCCAGTCACCTTTTTACAACCTCCAGAGATAAAGGACCATCGGCAGCAGGCGGGGACGTTCAAGGAATTCATTTAAAGTGTGTGTGTGTGTGTGTGTGTGTGTGTGTGTGTGCATCAGTCAAAAAGCAGGAGAGGAATATAAACACAAAGCACCACTGATTAATTTCTGTAATTTCTGTTGTCGTGTTGTGTTCAAGATCTAATTCTTGGTGATATATTGGGGATGGTTGAGGTGGCCCTGTTGGTCACTTATTACGTACTTTGAAAAGACTTCTAAAAAGGGCACTGAGACAATTTGGGAATATGGAGGTGAAAGATGGGCTGGAGTGGAAAACACAGATGGCGGATGTAAGGGCCAAAAGACCAGGCAAGATAATATGGAGAGCAGTATTAATGGGGTAGGAGTGGCGGGTGGAACGTTCAGCCATCAGAAGTGTTAGGAGCCCTGGCGATTAATTGGTTTGAACGAACACAGATGCTAGTGTTTTGCCTTAGGCTCACACTTGTCTCCCCACTTTCTCGGCCTCCTCCGGTGGTCTGTAACCATCAATGGGGAGCTACTGCAGCTATGTTTCTACAGCTCACTCTAAGGGACTTTCAAAAAGCCATTATACAAATCAAATTTTAAAAAGTACTCTGTGCTCTTAATAAACATAAAAACATTCCTTCTCTATAACATTGGCTTTTCCATATTTAGTATTTTGTTTGTCTGATTTGAAAACTGCAGTCTTTCACTTACTGTATCCAACATTTAACAAGATGCTGCATTTTTGCATTTTGTTGAAAGCTTTCTGTTAATTAACATTTATCATTTTAAGTTAGAACAACTTTGCACACGTATTGCCTGTAATCATGCCGCACCACTTAACAAGACAAAAGGTATGCTGAGGTAAAAGAAAAAAGGCAAATTTATCAGTGGTAGTGGCTTGTTTGATTATGACTGCTAAAATAACAATAACAAAGAGAAAATATAAGATAGGCTCAAACAATGCATCACTTCAAACAGGAATATTGTGCCGCAAGTGAACTGAAGGTGGCGTATGTGTGAATGACAAATTCTGATGAGAACGAGCCTAAAAATCTCACCATGTAATAGTAAAAAAAAAGTCAAAGTCAAAAATAGTGTCTAAATATTTTGACATGTATATAAATTATAATTTATGTTCTTCTTTTTTGTCATGGGCATGTCCAGGTGTAAAGGTAATCTTTGCCTTGTTATGGGGCTATAAACCTTATTTGAAGTGTATTTTTATAAAGCTACCCTAATGTCCAGTCTCCCAGAGGCTGTGACAGGAAACACAGAAGTGATATGTCTTTAATGTGGGGGAGTGCCTTGGGTCTGGTTTGTGTCATGTAGAGACACGCACCACAATAATAAAGAGGCCTGAAATCAAATGGAGGTCCCAGCTGGGTCGTATCCATGTCTATGTTTTTCCAACCATTTTGTCTGTCCCTTTCACTGACAGTTAAACAGAGATGTCACCGAAGCAGGCTCAGGCCTGAAGAGTGCAGTGCAGAAATAGTCTAGCCTTTCATTTTCAAATAAATCTTTGATACTAGATCAAGTGTTACTGTAGGCCACCAATCCTTTGAAAGAAAGGCCAAGAGAACTTCAACTGTGTTGGTTTGTTTTTTGTGCTCCCTGTAGTGCTTCATCAAAGCATCACCATATGTCAATACTTCTTCAAGTATGTTCCTTTCATCCTTTGTTTACATGTATTATGATTTCCCCAACAACGCACTACCAGTGAAGATAAAAGGCTTAAAGAGGAGATGCTGATCTTCTGCTGACAACACAAGCCCAATGAGAAACAGAGTGACATAAGGTGAGAAGTACAACAAACAGATTCCTCCTCCACACAATCCAATAACCAGGCAAAGAAGGCAAACAAAAAAGCCTCCAGACGATGTATCACTGGTAAAACATAGAACTGCTCAGTTTAATGGCTGCAGTAAAACATGTCTATCATGGGTTAGTAAGCCACATTACACAGTGGTTGTGTTTGTATTAGCTGGGTAAAATGGCTATACAGGCTTGACTGTGTCACTCAGTGTGAGTGTTTTTGAACTGATTGACATTGTAGGCTAAATAGTTAGTCTTTCAAACTATTACTGCCATGAGTGAAGATCAATTAAGGCACTATGCTGCTTCATTATCAAACACTTTTTTTCATATTGTTTCATACATTTGAATGTATTGACTTGGCTATTTGATTCTTTAATTGTGTTAAAGATTTGTGTTGTAAGATGTATTGTACATATCTATGTAGCACACACACTTGCTTTGACATGCATCAGATTAAGAAATAGGCATGTGGTCGATGAGGCCTACAAATGGCTCATCTCGTTCCTATGTAGGGTCACAGCTCTTATTATTTACAACATGGTGTCTTTGTCATGGCTCGCTGACACTGACCTTGTACTGCTCGACGTCGCTCCATCTGTCTTTAACGCTGGCTGCCTCAGCCTTCATTTTCTCTGTACACAAGCACTACGTGCTGCAGATTGTTCACCATGATGCACACTGGATGAGGCTGTTGTTAGTATGAGTATACATTAAAACCACAGTAATTCTCAGGCCACTGGATTGACCTTGTTCTAGATTAACAATTGTCCAGGTGGACCCGACCTCATTTAGAAATCCTTTGAGGGATCTAGTGTATTTTTGTTATACTTTGTGAGCTCACGCTATACTTAGACTCTTCACTAAACATTTAATATCACAAAAAGGTCTTCTATTGTTCTTTTAGATTGTTTAGGTACAGTTTTACATGTTTCATAATTCAGAAAATAATTTTAAATACACTATGGGTAAGACATGAGGGTTTGTGACTTCACAAAATCTTTTTTTAATAATGCACAACAGGCTTCATACAAAGATACACATCAGTGTAAACGTAATTTTAGTAAGACCTTTGAACAATTTGCGACGCAATGGGTGCTTTGCTTTTTATCCCCTTGGAGATACACTCTCATGATTACCTCTGATTCAGTTCCAATAACTGCAGTAATAAGGTGCCTTAGCTAAATCACTCAGGCTAGTTTATGAACACAGTATCAATCATGTATGCTGTAGCTATTTTATCCAACATTGCTGACCACGGATGATAAGTCCCAACGATGGTAATTTAGGGATTTGTCTAATGATACTGCTGAGACAAGCAATCCTGTCCTAGTAATGCCGCACTGTGTCATTATGCACAAGGCCACCATAGTTCAAACGGGCTGAATTCTCAATGTCAAAACCCTAGGTGACGTTTTGATTTTGTACAAAACACGTCCTTGATGAGTTATGCCCTGCAGAGACACACTTCAAATTTATGGGTCTCGTCCAACTGCTGGCAACACTGAAAAATGGCAAATCAGCATATAAATGACTCGTTATTAGAGCGCTAAGAAAAACATCAAGCCACAAGTCCATTATATTAATTGGAATAACCCTCCCCGTTTGTGGCAAGAAATGGCTCCAGTCGGACGAGGGTCGAGTAGTGATAAATGAAAGGCTGGATTATGAATATGGCCTTGGACAATAATGCGGCAGAGCATGTGAACAACTGCTCCCTTTTGTTTATACTGACCTTGTAATTAATCAGAGTCATGCAGTGATGGAAGAAAATGTATAGGACTGGATGGGGGTGGGGTAGATGTAAGTGGTGGGGGATGGTGAAAGGCCTCTTTAGAAAAAGATACAGAGGAAAATCCATGGTATACATGAAGTCCAAAAGTGTCTCCAAATACATTGATACAACGATGATACATCAAAAGAATCAATGGGTTTAACTGAAGTGAGGGAATTAACATGTGTTAGTTTCCACAGATGGGCACCTTTTAAGTTGCAAAAAAACAGCAGTGTTAGGCGCCATAATCTTGTGTCTTTTCTAAGGAAATATTTCTGTCGGTGTTTAAAATGTGACGTAGAAATCATATTTACAAGATTTTAAGTGTGTGTGTGTGTGTGTGTGTGTGTGTGTGTGTGTGTGTGTGTGTGTGTGTGTGTGTGTGTGTGTGTGTGTGTGTGTTTTGGGCCCCTTAGCATTTATAGCCCCTTGGTAAGTATCTAAACCAAAGCCACCCACCAGCCGATTCTATAATATAAACAAGACATTTAACGTAGGTTTTTGGCCAGAATACTACAATAGTCTGGTAGATTTGCATTGAAGATGATGTGAATGGTACAATGCCACACAAAATCCTATAGTTACAGATAATGACTACCATCCGAAACAGTAAAAAATTCACAGTATGACATTTGCACATTGTGATGAAGATGCTAAAATAATAGTGGAGCCATCACAAGCAAGTGAATGTAATTCTGACATCATCAAGTGAAATAGCCAAGCCTGCTGTTTAACAACTCCAGCACAAACACAGAACATAATAATAATCTATTAGTGATTCCTGGTCACCTGAGAATACAATAGAATAGAATTCAATGTGTCAGTAAAATCTCCCTTGAACCACTCTCTGGTTAGCTGCTACATGCGCAACTATGCGTTTAGAAGAAAAAGGAACTATCCATTTTCCACTGTGATGTTAGTGTATCTGTTGGTGCCAGTAAATTTTTCTTAGCATCTGTAAAAGAATAGCTCTTTAGGGCACCACAGCAATTTTCCTCAGTTTGTACTTGCCAGACCTCTGCTTCTGCTGCTAAAGCATAAAGAGTCTACTCTATTCTATAATTTAATCCTCCTCAGGTCGTCCAATATCTCAATAAAGTGAATTCAGGTTGTGGAGGCAGTGAGTTTCCTTGTGAAAAGTCAGCGCGGTAAAATGAAACGGGTTGAAATATATAGAATTCCTAATTGGACAATTATTCTTTGAGAAACAAATTCTAAAATAAAATACAAAATAAAAATAATAAATAATAATATAAATAAATAAATAAAAGACAAAAGGTGAACATGCTAAAAGGTTAAACGTGAGATTGTTATTAAATCATTTTGCCACCTTTTTAAAAAAGAGATAATAGAGGGAGCAGCCTTAAATTATGGACTGAATTAGTCAGCTTGTTATGCTTGCCAGTTTAATAGCTGCTGGTAACCACTGGGCAATGCACAGAGGAAGAGATGTAACTTATTTAGCAAATAGAGATTTATTTCAGCTCCACAAAAAATAGAAACATGACACAGCTTTATAGCAGCGCCATAATTCCACCCAAAGAAAAATATGAATGCAAAATCTGATCCATTACAGGAATTTATAATCAGTGCTGCACACCGACCATTAATAAACGGGCAGCTCTGTGGGAGCCTCGGTACAGTATGCTTGTAGCTAATTTGATAAACAGTCTAATGTTCATGAGTGTGAGTTATCACAGCAGGCAGTTTAGCAAATGTCAGTGCTTTATTAACTATGCAAAGGCCATTTCAAATAAATATTTTTCCTTTGTCATGCCAGAGCAAATGAGCTCATATTTTCACAAATTCACTTATATTTGTTGAATTTCATAGTCACTTAAAGTCACATCAAATGCTGACTGATTTCAAGTTTTTGAAGGTATGTTTAGCAGCTCTACAGCAGGCTGTGTGACATTACGCCAGTGTCTCATTATTGCTCTATAAGAAAATATTTTGAGACACATATATTAACCAAGATATGAATTCTATTGAGCTATAATTTCTAATCTATATCACCAAGCCCAAATATTTTATAACATTACAACAAAACTTCTTCAAAGCAATCATTTCTTTAACAACTTAAAAAGGTGCTCCCTGCAGTGACTGGAAAAAACTGCTCTGTCCATTTCTCGACAGTAAACTTTTTATGAAACAAACACAATAAACCAACCTCTATCCTGAGGGTCAAAACTTCTCTAATACGGTGAACTGTTTACAATAAAAACTTGACATATCGACAAACTGTCAAGACCTCTCACCGCGATCAGGCAGTTTACAGTTTGTTGGCTCTGTGAGCTTGGTGCAGTCCTTAGCAGTGCACAGTTTACATCTGACTGAATGAAAAGCATCCTTTCTTCAAATACATTAACATACATTAAAGTACATAATATTTACATAGCAAGCGTTTTCTACTTTCTATTGTTTTCTTATGATGACTTCATTATCCCTGTGGGAAAATTTACTGTCAGCAGCTGCCACCAGGGGGCACCCAGCAATTTTTTTGATGTCAGTAGGGGAAACCGGAGCAACCCACACCACAACAGGGAGAACATGCAAACGCCACACAAAAGTCTGAACTTCTTGTAGTTCTACAATTAAACCCACTACAGGCCCCAGCCCCTAATAAAAGAGTGTGTACTCTCATTGTGTTAATGTGGGGTGTGTATGTGCGCTTTGTCCAGGCAGCCAGAGTAATGGAGCAGCCCCATCTGGCCCTAACACACGGGCCAGACTGTCCGACGTGTCAGGGGATGAATGTGCTGCCGAGACGGTGAGTGTGTGTGTGTGCACATTTGAACTACAGAGGCTGTGAGTGGTCAGCCAAGAGAAGAGGCTGAAAAGCTGCACCTGTTACTGTTACCTCCAGATAGTCCTCAGAGAGACTGGAGTAAAACAGAATCGACTTTAGTCCAGAGTAAAATGGTTGTTACAAAGGTGACCAAAATTAAACGATAAGAAGAAACCAAACCAGTAGAGTTTGAATGCCTGCCTGCGTACCTCCTTCTGTATATCTCTATTATGTGCCTTGTGGATCTCAACATGATCAAGGCCTAACTTTATTACACTGGCAGTTTTTGGCTGCAGTTAAAAAGCCAGATCCATTTGGCTTATCGGTGCCCACAACCCCACTAAACATTCAGCTGCTTGGCAGCGGCTGACTAGGGGATGGCAGGCAGCAAAAGAAACCAATTGAAGCTCTGCAAAACAGGAACTGTAGCCCAATGAATGAGCTCATTTTCAGCCCACTGCACTGCCTCTTTTGTGAAATACACTGTTACGCTAAAAGTTATGACCAGCATCTTGCTGTAATATAACTACATTTATACTGGTGAGTCTGTTAAACAGGGGAGACCTGAATAACTATGACTTTCTTCAAATTATTTTAAATGTCTTTAAAAAAAATTCCTCCAGGCACAGCAAATGTTATTATACTTTTCTTGCTGCATATAATATATCAAAAATATTGTCATATCAAGAAGCATAATATATTTCTCCAGTCTCCAGTCTAAGGACTACTTAGTCTGTAATAATTTTAACTTTTCTTATCCCAAGAGTTGAAATATTAGTATAGTATATCAGTATAAGTCATATCTAACTAGATGATTTCTGATATCTGGAGCATAGTCGTTGACTGAAATAACTAAATGTTTCAAGTCAGACTTTACAGCTTTCAAACTAGCGTCATGGATTCAAGGAAAGCTCAAAACACACACACTTCATCACCTACAACCAAATAAATGTGAAGTCAGAATCACAAAAATCCAGGTGTGAAGATTTACCCCATGTATCCTACATTCAAACGGAAGTCTTCTTAGTCATGGCTGAAAGGATACACTACTCACACACCATCACAAGTATATTCACTTCACATCAAACAGTCCCCCGGGGCACGCTGACAAAACAGAGCTGCTCAGGTGGAATGATTTACCTGTTGCTCCGTTCGGCGAACAGGAGGGGGCGGTTTGGAGAGGCACCATTTCTCACTGAGGACTGACACCATCTCCCGAAAAGTCATAAAGTGACAGGGCGCCATCCCCAGAGCATGCATAGCTCATTCCTACAACTGCATCTGCCAAACTTTACGATGTTTTTTCAGATACTGAGGAAATATAATGCTCGTCATAAATGCGTAATCCTGGCTGAACATTGTCATAAACTAAGGAACAGGCGATGTGTAATATTACAGGCAGTTTATGATCCAACAATGGTTCACTATGATTTTTGTATTGGTTTACACTGTTTCTGGACACTTTAAATAAATATTGGGGTAGAGATGGAGCAGATGGCACCTTCCATTTCATAGCGTTGTATTATTTAATTTTTTTTATTCTTCAATTGAGAAGAAAATGACCTTTCCCAGTACTGTACTCAACTTTAAGGCTCTTATTAGGCTTGAGCTCCTTCCACTTAACCCACCTCTTGTAGTGTGCTTCCTCACCACTGGGCATACTAAACTGTCTGTCCTCTGACCCTGCAGTAAGACCAGTAGGTGGTTGAGTTCTTTCACAGCTCTGATCCAGGCCTGAGAAAAGAGAGATCGGGGAGACAGATCTGGGCACGTCGTGGGTGTCAGCGCTTTACCAAGAGGCCAGTTGGACTTGCAGAGATGATTTGGCAGTGTTTGATTTGTTACATGATTTGGCCACCAAGGCTGCAACAGAGCCTCATTTAAATTCATGCACTTTAAAAATCTGCATCTAGTGCTGGAGTCTTGGTGACTCTGATTTACTGTATCAACTGTTAATAGATTTAGCATATTAAGTACTTTTAGACTTTTCCATAATAAAAAAAATGTGCTACTTGACAAAACAAAACATAAAATGCTTGCTTGTGTAGAAGTTGCAATTATTGATTCAAAAATATTTATAACTCATCTGAATGCAGTTCATTCAGTGACAACGCTCTCTCACGTACACACAGGCATAGTTTCAAACTCCAACACCCTTCCTCTGGGCTCTGACACCTGTTCCCATGGCAACACTATCAATAGGGCACCGACCAGGGTCAGAGAGTCTCTGTGTCTGAGCGCTTCTTCCCCCTTTTTTTGCAGGTCCTGACATTTGAAGCTCTGTCTGGCTGTACCTGTTCATCCCTGAAACATTTCCACATTCAGACACGTACCTCATTCACCTTCTTCCACCAATGCCTTTTTTAAAGAAAGAATCCACGGCATATCCACATTATCCTCTTATTATCACATAGCTCTTTTACAATGTTTAATAGTCCTGTTCTTCCTGCACCACAGCTGTCATCAGAGGCTGCGTTCTACAAAAGGTTTAACATGATGGAGTGGCATTAATCACAGTAATTACAAAATTTTCTATGCGCTGCTTTAGCCAATTTTATAATACCATTAATTTATGTCTATACGATGTATCCAGTAAATGTCACTTAATGTCAATGAATTAGGAGAAAGCTTCATGGATTTACTCATCCACACTGAAATGACTCAATGTATTAGCTGGGAGTTGGGTGAATTGCAGTAAATGCTGACACATAATGGATTTAGGCTTTTTGGACAATACTAGCTCAAATATAGGCATATAATTAAAAAGTAAAAAGTTGAAATCAGAAGCAATGTCCTATCTTCTATGAGAGACATTTACATTGGTAGTAGAAATGTTCAATTTAACGTAATGAATGGCTCGGTTTTAGAGCACAGTAATTCCAAAATGCTGTGTTGATGCACAGTCACAGCAGTTTAGGGATTGGCAACAAAGACAGTGTTATTACATAGAAAATGTAGATTGTGTGAGTGGATTGAGGGCAGTTTGCTACACAAGAAGAAATCAATTCTCATCCTGCAGTGGTAACCAGGACAGGACAGCCAGCTCCACCTCACGCAATATGCAAAGTGCATGCAATTAATCTAGGGATAGTTAAGGGGTGTCAATAATATTGTCACATTTTCCCTGCAAGGAATGTTTTGTGGCCCCAGCTAACCTATTTTAATCCCATCCCAGTGGTACACTGCAAACTCGATCTGAGCAGCGTACTTTAGAGAGAATAATGTTAAATAATGCTTTTACTGAGTAAAGTAAACTACCAGGCATTTGCAACTTTTCTATTGTATTATCTGTTGTATTATCTGCTGTATTATATAGCTCCTTCATGACACCATAAGCAAGGTTACACTAGTAGTCTTTGGGCTTTCTTCGGTTTCTATGGTTTAAAATATTTAGTTTAATGTTAGTACACAACAGTTTATTGAAGAAACTGTCTACATCTGAGCAGGGCGCGTGAGTATAAATAAAGTTCTTGATGAAGGAAATGTGCTAATTAAAGATGCATCTTGTATTGAAAGGTCTCAAAGGAACAGTGGAGATACCTGACAAGCCACTTCAGAGGACTGCCATGTAGTGTCATGCTTCCTCTCCCACTCTGCAGTACATTTTGATTATCTATCAGTGTGAAGACTGTTGTTTCAATGACATGGATGCTCCACTCCCCAACGTCTGCCAAATGAAAACAGCCCAGTGCCATCCCCAGAGGAGCTTAATGATCCACAAACACACACACAGACTGTATCTATGCATCCAACACACATGCAGGCCCACACACAGACAGCTTATTGATCACTGTCAGGTCTGTCTATAGACTCAAAACAAGCCTCTAAGCAACACAAAATTAGGACACTGATGATTTGTTAGTTAACACAGACACAGTCCCCTATCATAGCACACTTGCACACATTCAAGACCACAGACACACAAATGCACACAGTAACTGAGAGAACTGGAAATGCAAAGAAAGCCGTCTTGTGTTTTTTGGGTAATGTCTGGCTCTGGACAATTTGGGATAAGTCTGGCAAATGTAGGACCAATAGAGAACAAGAAAGTGAGAGTTTCAAAGCGTGGCAACGAGAAAACATTCCTGCAGAGAGGAACGAACCGTATGAACCTCACGGATCTCTACTTTGCTGCACAAGAGCCACGTTGCTCGGACAAAGCCCTAAAATATGAACACAAACAGTGAATGAGGCAATTGGTCTCAGCCAAAGTGACGCATTTACTTGTGTAGAATAGGCATTTCCAACCCTGGAACGTAGTGCAAGCCGTCTTGTCTGGGCACAGAGCTAAATGTGGCAGTGTTAAAAGAAAGTGCCACAAGAGTAGAGACAAAAAAAACAAGGGTGTGTAAAAATGAATGAGGACAGATGCTGTTTCTGTGACTAATACAATTGTAACTAGCAGCCAAATGGCACAGGAGAACAATAGAATTAGTGTCTACAGTCGCCAGTATTAACAGGTTGTTTCAGGTTGGAGCAGAATGTGTGATTAAAACAAGACATGAAGCAATTACCTAAATTGGTCCAACAGGGCCAAGCTGCAAATTATTAAAATTTTCTTACCAAAAAAGCTGGCGATGTTTTAATTTATTTTTGTCCCAGTGAGCTCTTTGTTATCTTTGAAGTGTGTTTGATTTCTTTCCATGTTCTGCTGTGGTGGTTTCAACTTCTCAGTGATTTTATTAAATTTACATCACTGTCTTATTCTTGACACGGGAGCATTAATAATGTTTTGTAGCTTTTACTTTTCCATCTAAAGTGTATTTTTGATAACATTCCAAGATGACATTGTGCTTACTTTTATTTTTGCACATATCCCATGAGGCAATAAGTTAAGTGAGATGAAACTGAGGCGAGAACAGATCGCAGCATCTCAAGATAAAATGATGGCCCTGAGGTAAGAATAATACCTTTGAACACAGAACACAAGGGGAGAGCACAAACATAGGAATTGGGAAAATATGATACCAGCTTTATCCAGTGTTGTTGTAATGTTTATATGTAATGTTTGTATGGCTTATTGTAGCTTTTTGTGTTTGGCATTCACTCTTTGCTAAGAAGTGTTAAATCAATCCAAAACAATGTAAAAAAAAATAGTGCAAAGAAAGGTTGCTATAAAAAGTTATCACTGCCTGTTACATCAGCCAAGGCCAGTCAATGTGCCTTCGATGTCCCATAAACAGACAACTTCTTGAGTTCATAAAACATGGGCGGCCTTTCTGTTGTTACATGTTTCACCATTTTGGATTTACATTTAAATGTGCATTTTAAGAAAAATACCGTGACCTTTGAATTGGCCACAAGCGCAGCTGGAGTAAATGCAAAGGGGTAGCAGTCTTTTTCTTCCTGACCCACTGAAATATGGATGATGAGAAAATGAGAGAAGACAACAGGCATGAGAGTAGATTTTAACCAAAAGGTGAATGCAGATTCTTCCGTGTTGCCGTAATGTGTGATTTCACCCAATTTCAAGCATGAGTGGCCCAATAAGACTCCTGCATCCCATTTCAACGTTCCTCCAGAAATAACATTTATCCAATTTGTTTCATGGCTTCCCGCATCCATGCTCCCGCTTCACACATGCCTGTGGCAGCTAAATGGATGGTTCAGGTTGTGGAAAGAAAGGAGTCTCTGGTCCACTTTTATCACCATGTCTAAGCTAATCCAGCATAACATGCCAAGGTAATTTAAGGAAGGTGATATCTGTGGAAAAGATTACCTTAGCGCATCTTTATAACAAGGTGTGCACTTAGGTCACATACTGTGTCTCTTATAAGTGAGTTCTGTAGAGGTTACTTTACCATCAAGCAGACTGTATAATACAAACTATAACTATAGCTTTTTCCTTTGGAACATTGATATTCTATGCATCCACATTTCTGAAAACAAGTTGCACTTGTTTGATTACGGCGATTGGGTTGACTGCAGTGTATTTATTCCCTACCTCACATTTGACTGTGCCAAACACCATATTTTTTGTGTTTTCCTGGCTCTGCTTTACTGTGAGTGACTCTGGACGGTGCTGGATGCTCCGTTTCCAGGCACAGGGCCTATCACTGCAGCAGCATGCGGTACAACATTAAATCCATCCAGCTATCAACTACAGCCCTTCCTATTCTGCTACATTTCCTGCACCACTCACATTGCTAATTAGAAATGAACTGGGTAATTAACCACCTTGTCTCTTTGTTGGAGATGGAATATTTTGTTCTTCCACTGTGCAATGCTTTTGTCTTCAACTCACAATGACAGCATTTCTGTGCATCTCTCACTCAAAATCTAAACCGAAATTACCAGCAGCTCAAAAGAGACTATATTTAAAATGGTCTTCAAAGAAGAAATGATGAAGATGAGGGAGAAAAAAGGAAGAAATGGTAGTGCCTGGTATTTGTGATGGCTATGTGCCTTATCGCAGAACACAGCTCTCTCTCCTCTGACAGACTCTGGTCACCACTCTGTTTTCACTTAATGCACAAGAAACTGAAAATGTGTGATAATGTACGTCTAAGACAAATGTGCTGTTTTCTATTATGAGTATTCATCACTTGTGAAATTTGTACAGGTCATGAGATATACACCTTATCGTAATTATTTAAAAAAAAAATAGTAAATTAGTAAATTAACTACCTTCTGTAATGAGAAGAAAATAACAGTGACAATGAAAGTGACTAAAAATAACATAGTTAATAAGATAGTAGATTCCATTTTGTCTGCATCAGATGAAGGCTTTACAGAAAAAGTTTTATCTTACAGAAGTAGTGATCATTACGTTTAAGGTTACAGATAGGGACTCAGATAACAGGAATTGTTTTAATGAGGAACTTATCTACTGCTTCCCTACACGGTTCTAAGGTTTGGTCTCAGACTTTAAAGACAGCCATACTTATTAATAGAGATACTAATGAACATTTTGATAGAGGTGTTCTAGTTTTTCTTGCCCCATAATAAAAGATAAAGGACTGTATCTTGTAGCGGCGCAGGCCTAACTGTGATCAAAATGGTGGTATATTTGCTATCTTGTGCCCAATGCAGCTACCTCCTGCCTGTCAGCGCTCTGAGGGGTTATTGTTATTGCCACGCTCATTTTTATAAATATTGTGCACATGCTCTGGTATAATAAAAATTTTAAATAAATCAATTTTTTTATTTATTTATATATATATATATATATATATATATATATACATACACATATATATATATATATATATATATATATATATATATATATATGCATGTATATGTAAAATAAATACAAAATAATTTAAATTACAAAAATTTGGACTTGTATCCTTAAATATTACTAACAAATAACTAATCTCGCAACATTTTTTTTGTTTCAAACAACCACAGATTTATCCTAAATCTGCACACGACTATAAAAAAATATATACATGTTATGTTTGAGGCGGAGAAAGAGTTAAAATTTAGCTTAAAGAAGGAGAAAGCACTGCTTTAGAAGCAGAACAATGAAAAATCACCGGGACACAGCCTGATCAGGAGCTTAGATCTATGGTTTGAAGCATCCGAAAATAGGGTCCCAAACTTATTGGTGCCACATTCCTTATCTCTGCCTGGGCCTGGACCAAGTCCTGACAGGTGTGACACCTGTCTGTGCTGTCAGCTCTGTCTGTCTGAGACCCGAACTGCTTTCCATGTGTAACAATACTCCACAGTTTGTCTTGAAACTGAAGTTATCATGCAGTGTTCATGCGATTGAAACCAATTAGGACTCGCGCTACAAGGACATCCTTACATGACGTAAGTAAAAAAATCCTGTATGGTTTCTTCTGTCTTTAGTCCATTGCCAAATTAAAATAGTCTTAAAAGTGGCAGCTTGTAGAAAATACTCCACTTTTGTCCAGACATGTAGCTATAGATTGGATATATCTATTATCTATTAGGTATATGTATAGATATAGATTTAGAGTGATTGGTTAAAAGCAAAACACACATCACACTTAAATCCAGACCCCTTTACATTTGCGCCATCCCGTCCTGCCTATCCGTACCACCGTCTTCAAATTGAAAATCGGACACGCCCCTTATTGAGCTTCTGTCTCCGCCAAATACCTGTGTTTTTAACTGGAAGATATGGCCCTAAAAGTTTAAAAAGTGCCAGTAAACTTTGATAGAGAGAGAAAGACAGTGAAAAACTGAGCACACAGAAGCAACGAGAATGGTGAAAGAGCAGCTTATTGTCTGCTCTCTCTGGGTGGACGGCCTTGTGTAATGAGAAAAATTAACATAGCCAGTTTCTTCTGGTTGAGCTAAAAAATCTTTCCAGATATAAAGGAGTGCCACTAAAATCCATACAATAAATGAATGGCCTTTCTGAGGAAGAATGTGTTCAAGTGCACATGAGTTAATCCTGTTCAGGCCACAATTATTTATTTCACTTTGGGACAACAGTATATCAGCTTCTAATGGTCTACTGAGAAAGCAGGAAACACGTTGCATATTTTTTAAAGTTTTACAAAATTTTAAAACATCGACATTTTACAGATTTCCCTTACGTAAGTACTTTCTACGCAATATACAAAAAAATCACTTTCCATCATCAAATACACTCATCATGTAAACTCAAAGACACAGGTACAGATAATGAAACAAATCACAATTGCTTCACCTGTGTATCTGTGTGTAGTTCCTTCTAAAGCTGTACATACTATTTTATTGTAAATGATAGCCCTGTCCCTCTTGATTGTTTAGCTTTACATTCTTACACACCACATTACACTTGTGCTCACAGTGATAATGTAGGACACACATCCTCATTCCCTTCGATCGCGCTGTCATTTATTCAGAGGAAGTCAGAGGAGGAAAATGAATGCAGTCAACAATGCATGCAACATCGACGCGTCCAACCACTACTGTCTGTTAAAGTGGAATTGACTTCTGCTCATTTCCCAAATGACACATATTTGACTGGCCCAGCGCTGCAGGGGCTACAGGAAGCACAGCAACACAGAGTCTCTCACACACACTCTCCATTTCTCCATTTCTCTGTGGGGAATCAATGATGTCTGCTTAATTATTTGGTGAATTTAATCAGCAGCACAGCAGTACTTACTGCCTCGTGACCCACTGGCTGTCAGGAAGTCATTTGCTTTACAACAGTTAGTGTTCTAATAACACCGCAATAATTAAAAGTGCAAGTGTTTAATTGTACAGAGGTATAAAGGTAACAGGAAACTTAAAAGGAAACACATAAAGATACAGGACTAAATCTTACTAATGTTCAGTAGAAATGGCGCTTTAATGATACAAAGTGGTACCAAGATTGTGTAAAACCTAAAATGTTAGACTGACATTTTAAGCTACTCCAAACTCCTTTGTTGCCATGGCAATAAACCGAACTGCTGATAAATCATCAGGTAAGTGGTGGTTATGGGCATTGTTGGTAAGTTCAGAAATTAAAGTCAATTCAATTTAATTATAGACTTACTATAATTATAGAGGATTATAACATCTTTTAATGCCAACCTGCATAACTTTTAGTCCAAAAATATTCTCAAACTCATTTTGATGGTTCTTAGACAAAAGAGCGGTAGAATCCTCTCACTGACATTACCCTCAGCTGGACTGTCCAGCTGAGGGTAATGTCAGTGACAAACCTTCCAGTCACCAGAATGGTGACATACTGTATTTTGAGCAATTACATGAGTGCATGCTCAACCAAACGAAACATACAATATAATAAAATAAATTAGGATAATACACTGGACCCTAGCAAAGTCATATTTGTACAAAATACTCTAAAATGATCCTACCATTTCAGAAGACATGCTCTTTCTTCCAAACTTATTGTCTTAAATGTCTCTAATAAAGATGCCGCTGCTTCCTGTACAGTTGCACAGAGAGGAATTGGCACCCTCTGCTGGCTACAAGTTACGCAGGGCGGCTTTGACTAAAAAGGTCAGAAACACATGCCTTATTACACAAGTGCATGGGTAATCTAGCCATTGCTCCTTATTAAAACTGTTTATCCCAAATATGTATTGCATCCATTTTCTCTAGTACAGAGAGAATGGAGCTACAGTGGTTTTATTAACCTTGTCACCTCATTTATGTCATGGTTTGTCCATTTGAATTAGGAAATACAGTATCTGTGTCCACATCATGTGTCATGTTGTAGCTGTTCCATAGCCCAAGGGCACTTCAGGAGCTTTCAAACGGCAGCTCTGATGCATGTGAGGTGATCGTTTTTTTGCAGTGGTTGGTCTTAAATTCTGAAACTCTTTGCCCATTGAAATATGTTCCATCACTGACCTGCCTCTGTTTCTAAGGGCTTTTGGCACTAAGTGGTTCTGTGACACTGCTCCTTTTTTATTGTGGTAATGTGTTTTTAAACCTATTTGAAATTATGTTTATCTATTGTTAATGTTGTACAGCACCTTGGTCAATCTGTGTTTGTTGTAAGGTGCTATATAAATAAAATATTGATTGATTGATTGATTGATTGATTGATTGATTTATATTGATGTATAAATTATTTAAAAAGTAGGTTGCAAACACTGCCTCATTACACTCCAAGCAGATAACTATTGATTGATAAAATAAAATAAAAAGTCTGTATGCTATGGTAAATATCATTTTAGGATGTAACAAAAATAACAGAATAATATGTTTGGTTTTCAAATGAGGCATTGCATTGACTGTCTTGAAAAAAATGTTGTACATTGAAGCATAAATAACCTCTGATCTGAAGACAACACAGTCCTGAAACAATAAAGATATCTGTTGCAGCAATCACTGTGGCTGAATCATAGATCTTTTAAGTAATTAGAATGTCCAGAATGGTTACATAAAAAAATAAAACAAGATGTCATTTTTTATTAATATAATTTAGCAGCACATCAGTTTGAAGACATGATTTCTAATATTTAAATGTGCAACAGGATAAATATACAGACTAACTGAAACCTTGGAAATGTTGGCATTGTGATAGACTATATATAGACTGAGCTCAGAATATTTGATATTGACATCTTGTGTTCCTGTATGAAAAATCGCACTCTTCCATCAAGCCAATTAATGAGTGTGTCGTGCGATAACTGGCTCACAACTGTGTTTTGCAAAATAATTGAAAAATGTAATACACAATAACAGGTGTAATTGGTCAGCGTGTTCTTGGATGGAATGGATAAAGCTTTATAGTATATCGGTGAGCTCAGGACATAATACGTTAACAACATTTTGGAAACAGAAGACAGATGGAAAGTTCACAGAGACAAATAGCCAGCTTAGTTCTTAATCACATGTGCAATTAACACTGTGGAGAAGGTGCTGGTAGCATCAGCAAATGATGGCAGTGTCCCATTGCAACAATCTTTTTGAGTTAAATTAGTCATTGTCAGGGAGCCAGAGCAAGGGGCAGAAAATGTTCCCTTGTGTTTTGGAAAGCAGAACTGCAGTGCAGTCATGTCATCAGAGGTGGAAATGGGCCGACCCACACTAGGACACTGGACTGGGATAAACAAAACAAAATCAGCAATACAGCCAAGACTGGACACAACTTACCCGCTGCAGTAGAGTTTGGATATGGACATCACCTATTGTAAAAAAAAAACAGTATACTATGTAGGAAAACCATATTTAACAATTTTATCTATGTCCAGTCACAACATTGTGATTAATTTAACTGCATTCAGCCGTCTGTTGCTCACAGATATTTTGTGTTGGGTTGTGTTGAGTTTGTTTTAGACATAAGTTTAATTATCAAATTGTACAATATGAGAGAAATTCTTCTTAACACACTTAGCACCATGTATAATCAATTGAACTTCTGATAAGTTCAGGGTTTCCTAACTTTTTAACACCATGTACAATACATTAAGAAATGGCATTGGCATAAAAACACCTTAACATTGTATTTATTGAAAAGAAGAGAAGGTCCGTACCTTCAGTATTCAGATGCTCTTTTGTATTGGGAACAAATGTTCCTTATAGAAAAAGCTGAAAAACCAAGGCAATCTTCAAATACCTTGAGTACTTTAAAAAGCCTTTATTGCATGTGGCTAATTCATATGGAAAAGCAATAAAAGCATTGTGTGTTGGGTTTAATTTCCCCAAGTGTAGCAGCCAACAAATAGCCTTCTTCAGGATGTGAAGAAGGCTATTTGTTGGCCGCAACTCTGGTAATTCATGCTAAATCAACTAGCATTTCACCATTTGTTGTTACCTGAAGAGGGCAAACAGGAGCAGCACAGTCTCTTAAGTAAAGAAAGTTTTATTGCAAACCCAAATGTCAAGCTTATAGATCTTAACAACTGGGGCCAACATCCCTAACTCCACAAATTCGCTGCAGAACTGTATTTCATTAACCTCTTACTCCAGAAATAAGGCAGTGCAATTAAATGCTCTCAAAAATGCTAATTAGGCACATTTAAAAGGAACACGGTACTGTACTTGAGGATAATTCATGTATCCGGGGCACATTTGGCTGGACATTTTTACTTCAGAGTTATGCTCCACTTCACGTCCTACAAACAGGTTAAACACAAAGACTGAACATACAGATAAGTATCAGAATAAGGCAGGGAGGCAGTATGGACTCCTGAGATAATCCTCAGTCAGCCAGGTAACAAACAGCGTCTGCCTCTTGCTGCTGCACAGTTGTTGTATAAACAGAGTCGGAGCATATTTACCCTTCAGCTAAAGGTGTCTCCTGAGCCGACATGTTTGTATATCTGAACGCTCTACACAGGCAGCCTGGAGGGGGCTCACGCCACAACTTTAAGCTTTTTGCTTCATAGCAAGGCAGGTCATCAAGAGCACCGCCTCTTTTTTTGTATTTTTTGTAGGACATGCATGCACTGTGTACATATGCAATCACAAATAAACTCATTCACGAATACATGGCAGCAGTACCCAAAGGAGTACTGCTGCCATGTACTCCTTTGGGTACCAAAGGAGGCAGCATGCAGTAAATATCTTACTGAAAAAAAATATGTCTAAAGCTGATTTGATGTTGAAATAGATGGAAGACCTTTACACATTATTTCCTCAGTGCAGGCTCTCAGGTGGGAGTGGAGAGCAGAGCCAAAGCAAAATGCACTGATAAAAATAAAGGAATAAGCAGAGGGGGATGTATGAGATAGAGAAAAGGTAGACCAACACCAAATGTGAAGTAGCGGTTGAGGTGGATGGATTCCAGTTTGGCTAATGAGGATCATTAACACGGCCTTACCAGCTTCTCTAAACGCTGGGGAGAAGTGGAAGATAGGGGATAAAAATAACACCTCTCAAGCACATTCCCACCAGATTCATAAGGCGGACACTTGGCCATGAATGTATCTCTTAATGCAACACAAAGTGAACGGTCCTAAAACGGTGAACAGGCACTTACACACCCAAGGATATTTTGCTGAACCCTGAACTTTTGGTTTTAGAGGCACAGTGGCAAAATAAGTATTTTCTCAGTCTGCGCTTGTACAAATAGAATATGTCTCTACAGTTTTCTATGATACATAAATCAAAGATTAAATCAGTTCAGCTTTGTTATGGCACAAGGAAAGCTTTCTTACAGGAAGCGAATAAAAACACTCGCTCTTAAACAACCATAAAGCTCTATTTTTTCTTCTATTATTTCAAGTGAGCATGAGCAGTCCACATTTTTTCCAGCATTTATGATGCTATCAGCTCTGTCAGCCTCCCTCTTCACTCCCTGTTTAACACACAGTAAAACAAAGCGCCAGAGAGGCTGAAAAAGCAATCCAAGCTCCTGTCCTGCCTCTTTATATCACTAGTGATATACAGCACACATCTGTTTTAAGCATTTCCAAACGCATTTACAGTCCAATCAATGAAGCGATTGAATTAGACAACATCAAACCGTCTATCGTCATTGGTGCAGAATAGCTGTGAGCTGCTGTCTTAGGTATCCTTCATTGATTCTTGTTTTTCCCGCTCTCAGCACTGTCACTCTACACCGCCGGAGGGCTGCGTATGTGAAATTTACAGCATCTTGCAGGCTCAGGCATCCCCCATCCAGCAAATATTGCAAACTTGCGTTTCCATCAGTATTTTTATTAGAGAGCACAGACTCTCACATTGTGCCGTGTGAGACCCACAGCTGTCAGCTGACAAATGTCCTGATAAGATCAGCGTAATTGGCACATCCATCGCTTCTTGTAATAAAGTGCTTTGTGACTGAGACATCAACGGTAAACTGGTGGTATTTTCCAAACTACTGAGTATATTAAAGGAACAACAACCATATATTTGTGTACAATGTACTGAACAAAATAATATAAATCAATTAAATACATCTTATACATTAAAGTATGATAATAAAACCAGCAGTTGAAAAGCTTATTGGTGTAGCAGTTAGTCCTAATCCTGTGAGACTGGCAGAAAGAAAAGAAAGTTCAGTCTTTTCTTCAAATGAAAGCCCACCTGCTGTATAAAGTGCAGCAGCCTCTTCAGGCTTCTTCCCAGAGATGGACAGAGATGATAGCGCAGAAGCCAATTAGGTACTTCTCAAAAAGATGAACCTTGGCTAGAACAGAAACTCACTGTCTTTAATGTATCCTACGTGTTGAACAACTCTTTTCACATTCATGTATTTGTGATACATATGAAGAGGAATTGAAAAATTCAACATGAAATAAAAGCAAATAAACAGCTGTTTAAACTGTGCCGTATCTGACAGATGTGGCAGTCACTAATGAGAGCTACGTCCGCATCTAACAGTTTTCCTAACGATAAGTAATGACAGCAGCTTAGCCAACACAATTTACACAGAGGAAAATACAATTCCCCAAGAATGAATATTATGTAAATTATTAATTACCGCAGGCGATCACAATCTTGTTCCACTGCCCATTGGCACTCAAAATGTGAACGATTTGTGAACAGAGAAAGTGAAGATAATTCCGACACACAGGGATCGTGAGAAAAACTGAACAAATACCACCTGCTCCTTTAGAAATTTATAGAAACAATTTGCATTTGGAATTAAATGACTAAATGCAGGCTCATAGCCAGGCTTCTGACACATTTCACTGGTAAGAAAACCAATCAGAAAGTAAGGATGAAAAATGAGAGTCAACATATGAACAACGGGGCTTTGTTTGACTAAATGAGGTGTCATTATCATTATCGCAAGAAATGTCTGCTTTAACAGTTGCCAAAGAAACCTAAACTCTTCTTTCAAAGCACATTAGTACAAATGCATTATTTAGACTACAGACACAACGTAATAATCTAAAATTAATTCAAATTTCAACCACGTAATTTCTTCCCACTCTCCTTCTGCTTTCATTGAGAGCTGCATGTCTTATGAGATGCAGTTTGTGTCAATGTAACTGCAGATGTATGTCCCCTCCACATGTTTATGCAGGTACTGTATGAGTAAGGAAGAAGACAAGTAAAAAAGGAACACAAAAAGATCTAGTGAGGGGAAAGACAAAAGCACAGGGAGAGTCCGACTAAGTGCCGAGGAAGAGAAAGCACGCTGGGGACAAAAAACGATCTCTCAGATTCAGTGTCTCTGTTTAATGACATAGGAGCCACATGGGAGGGAAAGCCAAGCTCGGTGCAAGACTTGATGAATCCAAAGGCTGATAACCTCATGCCTCCCTCCACACAAGCACACACACACACACACACACACACACACACACTACCTGGAAAAAAACACATCTGAGAAATTAACTAGTCAGCTTTTCTGTTTACAAAGACTTTGTGCTAGTGACACTATATTCTCTGCAGTGTACTGACACCTGTCATCTGTACAAGCACCAGGGCTCTAAATACTGTGTCAGTAGCCTCCCTGATGCCACTATGGACAATATGTCTTTCTGATCATTTAAACCAATTAAACATATAGCAATAGCATCACAAGATGACACAGACCGAAAGAGTAAAGTGGAGATGGAAGATACAAAACAGAAGCGTACTTGACTGGTTTCAAATGTATGCAAACATCAGCTAAAATTAAATCTACATTTACTTAAATCTTTTGCTGAAAAAAAAACTTTGAATAACTAAAATCAAACACAAGTCTATAGCTCACAGGACATGTGATTACAGTGAAAAAGGTGTTGTACATAAACACCTCCATATTTCATTATAATCCAGTATGCCAGGGCTTGCAAAAGAGGTGTTTTATTTGGACTGGTCTCATCAAGCAGTGGTCCTCTTGTAAGCTTTTAGCAGGTCACAAAGCCAAAATAGTAATATAAACAATTTCTTCTTTGATGAGTAAATCTATATATCTCACACCACGGTGCTCTTCACTGATGCCATGCAACTGATAAATGGCATCAGTTACTGAAAATATTTGCAATAAACAAATGAAAATAATACACTGCTCTATACTTTGCTAATACTTTACAAACAACTTATTATATATTTCTTGAAATGTTTTAACAACAGCATTATACAGCAGTAGTGGCTTCAAAGCATTATCCATCACAACAGAGCAGTTCTGTTCTGTCAAACTACCTCAATTAATTTGATCAAATAACTTTTTAATGACTTAATTAAATTGCAAGTGAAAGCCATTTATACACAGTGCACTTTGTAAAACAATCTTCACACAAAATGCGCTTTAAATGCGCCCGAATATGCACACACCATCACCCACCAACAGCATGGGGGTGTCGTTAAGCAGCTATTGTTGTGTTCCTCGCTGCCCAGCATGATAACGCCTTGATTGATGCAGAGGTTTCCTAGCTATTCACCTGGATAGAAATGTTCCCCAAAAGTAATGCACAAAATCAAAAAGCAGAAGAAACCACACAGACAAATAAACTTTGCTAGACGGCAGAATTAATCTGATGTCATGAATACAATGGCACAGTCAGACACTCAAACTCTGAGTTAACTCACCTGCTCCGAGTGGCCAGTCAAAGCTTCTGAATGAGCCTTAGGTGATCCTCTTCTCCTCAGCCAGCTCCTCTGTCTGGTGAGGCGCTGTGCTGATGTCCTATGGGCTGCTCACCCTTTCTGGCTGTGTAGCTTGGTGTATTTGCATCGATCTGTCAGCCCAGTGCTCCGTGGTCCTGCTGTTTCCACAAGGAAGGCTCTGATGTGCGCTCTCCTCTCCGCCGGTCGCTCTCCCTCACACAGCTGCAGTGAGAAATATGAAAACAGGCAACGTGTTTGAGTGCTGCTCCACTCTCTGCCTCACTCTCCCACTCTGCTCTGAGCTCATATGCTCTCTCTCCCTCGCTCTGGAGATGCTCACTCTCCTCACTCCCACTGTCTCCTTACTCTGTCACTCTCTTCTGGCAAAATGTGCTACTATCACACCATCTTTTTGCCGTTTCTCTACTGATTCATCTCTCTTTCTCTCCTTCATTATTGAGCCATGTATCCATGTCTTTCCTTGTGCAGCCTCTAGTGGCTGCGCTTCCCAGACAATTATAGTATAATGTTAGTGAAAGTGTTGTGCAAGTTTCTGTATTTATCTTTATTATTTATTTATTTATCTCTAATTAATCCACAATTTATGTTATGATTTGATTTCATGTGTTCATCTGTTAGTGATAAATTCATTTGTGGCTCTTTAAGACGGAAGTCTTGTGATACTGCGTGCTTAGCGGAATGATATAAAGCCTCTCGACAGTTTGAAAATTAGCGGTTGCTCACGAAGCTCTAAGTTGAACTAAGTTTAAAACGAGCATCTGTACAGATAAAGAACAAAACTCAATGACCTCTTTTCATAACAAGCAGCCAACGAGGTATTTGTTTTTAATTGTTTAATGTATTGTAAGCCTAATTTGTATCTATTTGTTTCAATTGTTTAATGTATTGTAAGCATAATTTGTATCTCTTGTCCTTTGAGATTGCATATTGTATCATTTTCGGATTTGTTGTGTTTGTGCTTGTAAATACAGTTCTCACGGCGGAAAGATGAACCAAAGAATTAAAACGCCCGTTTCAAGGAACCGACCCGTGTCTGTGTTGCTATGGAGAGAGCTACAGTTAGATATTAGGTACATAAAACTGATGTTTAAAATAATACGCAAACATAAAAAAAGATTGTTATAAACAAATCAATTCTATTATTTCATGATATTGAGGTCAGTGCTTGCACCTAATAGTAATTACATCAGAACCTATAATACAAGATTCATGCAAAATTTTATAATGACAAACAGACCCCTGCCATAACAGTACTAGTGCATAAATCAGAGGAAATAATGTAGTTATCTCTAACGTTTAAATACATGTTAAAGTTAAGACACATATCACCATACCAATACTAGAACAATACCTTATCAGTATGAAACATCAAATTATGAGGTGAATGCTTAAGTTCTCTTTGTCCTGCTCCTGCCAGGCATTTGAGCTCTGACTGTAAAGTTCTGTAATATGAAGCTTCATATGAAGCTTTTTACTTCAGCCAAGGATAACAACAACAATCATGGTTAAAATATAAAAATAGATAAGCCTAAGTCTTATTTCCCAAAGGGAATGTATGACTAATACTGTATTTTCCACTATGTGCTCTGGTGACTTTCTATGAGTGAGTGGCATATTTTAATGACATATCTACACATCTTTGGCAGTTTGTGACTTTACTGTTGCTCGTTAATTAAGCATATTAGCCACGTGGCAATTTGTGCACTTATACATGTTTAGTAAAGCCTGTGTCAGTGCACACAGTGTCTTAGGGCGCACAAGCACACCTGAAATAAACTATTATTTATCATCTGCAAAACACACAACACTATAAAACCAACCAACCAATCCTTGTTTGTTACGCAATACCTCATTAACAGAGGCATGTTTTCTATCATTGAACTCTATTTACATTTGCGGCTTTTAATGATCAAACGTCTTGTATTTCGTCTTTCTGTATTTCCCTGTATAGTTTAGTTTGTCCATAATGAACGCTCTTTTAGGGGTAAGCTGAGATTCTGTCACAATTCTGTCAGACCCAAATACAGTCCTGGTTTGTGGTATACTACAGCCCGTCTGTGCCCGCCCTCGCGTAATAGTTGCTAATTGACCCGCTCTCACACTCAACATTACAATAATTGAGACTTGTAACAAGACCTTTGAGTCAAGTATAAGCTACCAATCAATCTATACATGGGTATACAGTGGGTAGAGCAGTCGTCTTTCAACCCGAAGGTAGTTGGTTCGATTCCCACTCTCCCCACAGTTCATACTGTCGTTGTGTCCTTGGGCAGGACACTTAACCCACCTTGCCTCCAGTGGCTGTAACACTGGTAATTACTGGAGAACAGTAAAAAAAAGCGTCTGCCAAATGAATAAATGTAAATGTAGGTTAGTGGTTCAATTCCTGCTCTCCCCACATTTCATACTATTGTTGTGTCCTTGGGCAAGAAACTAAACCCACCTTGTTTCCAGTGTTGTTTCAACTGTAACACTGGTGAATGGAAGCTTAATGTGAGCTGGGTAAAGTAATTAGCACCAGCTAATTGAATGCACTTAATTAGAACAGTATGTTTTAATTAACTTAGATTAGCAGAAAAATAAAAAAGAACGTCTATGAAAAAATCCCCTGCTTGCAGCTGATAGAAAGAAAATCTAAGTTTAACCCATATTCATTAATTTTAACGTTAGCTTGTGTCCTATGTTAGCCAATTTGGCCGCCATCTTCTTTCCCACTTGTTTAGCCACTTAGGCTAATAGCAAAGTAAAATAGTTGGTTACAAACCTAGCTTGAGTGAAGTTGCCATCTCAATGAATCGAGCCACAGATGTAGTTAAATTTAAACTGGAATGGACTTAAAGAAAATTAGACGTATGACTTTTTTTTTTTTTTAACTTTGTAAATTAAGCATCGGATTATCATCTGAGTAGTACTGCCCCTTGGAGGTGAGATCTAGTACTGCACCTCAATGTCCTACTCTGTCAGGATCATGGCTAAAGTATTTCAAAGCCAGCACGTAAGTAGGCTAAGTGATAAGCTATTCATACTACGAATAAAAATGCTAATAGTAGGGCTATCATCACATATATAATGAATAATGTTAAAGAAATTTTGACCTTCAAAAGGGTTTAGTCCAAGTTTCGCAATAAAATTGTATTTCCAACCCTTTCACAAAGCAAAATGTGTGTAACTCAATAAACCAAAAATGTGTTAATACAATATAAATAGGACATACGCTCTTCTAAAACAACCAAGCTGCTGCTTTTGACAATAAAAACTGGCCAGTATATGACTAATTAGTCCCATGTGAATGTTAGCACTATTAGTAAAGGTCATAAAAGACAGAGGTCAGGCTTTTAATGTCTCATGAAAATTGCATAAAAAGCCTTCTTAATTAGCCTGTATTATATCTACACAGTTGGATACCAGGTCCATTAGTTGACTGATCCATTGAATGAAAAACAAAAAGCAGAAAAATAGAGAGCCCTTGCATTACTCTGTCACAGTAATGTGAAGTGTTGTATAAATATAAATTTAATTCTGAATGTTATTTTACAAGATAACTTTATATAGAAAATGTACAAAGAACAATGATGATGTATTTTTTTTTAGAACGTCTTACACCCAAGACTTACACAGCCTCGACGTGTGCTTGTAATTATCAAAAGTACACAGGAAGTCAATACATATTCACACCTTGGGAGACGTACCAAAAATATCTCAGGCTTTCCGGCGGCTACCATGATCATAATTGTGAGTAAGGCCAATGTGTGGGCAGGATGAGACACTGGCCTAGATAGAGATCCATAGGGCCCAATTAGCCAGGTATGGAAGAAGATGCTGACGCTTCCTGTCACAGCTGATGAACACATTTAGGAGGAGATCTCTCGTCAGTTTAGACAGAGCTCAACATATGAAGCACATTAAAAGTGCTCCACAAGGGAACACATGAAGAAGGTAAATGTGTGTTTATCCTTAACATCAAAGGATTACCACAATATTTTTTTTTATTATGTAGTTTATTTTAATCAATTTTCATCGCAGCAATCCATTTGAGGGTTGCATGAGAAATTTATACAGACTGTCAGATTGATGGAAAAGGCTAGGAAAGCCAGCTAGATACTATACAGAACAACATGGACCATCCTCTCCGTGCTATATAGATGAGGGCAGGACATGCCGCTGAAGATTTAGAAAGCATTCATCATTTTTAATGATAAGTAGAAACTTTGCAATGGCTTAGGTCATTGCATGTGGTTGAAATTTATTGAATGGAACTAAACTAACTTAACTGTATCCAGAGTCGGAAAATTTTAGATAAAATTTAATGACTTTTTTGTCTTTAACGGGTGATCAAATCATTTTGTCTCATGTGTTCAGACAACTAACTGGTATTAAAATAAAGTGTAACTTCTGACATTTCTAACCATATATAGTTTTACATATTTCTTTGCAAAATATTTTTACTGTCTGTGGGCATAAAATGAGTGCTAGCGCCCAAGCTTTTAGCGGTGAACTACTAAGCATGCAGCTTCATTTTTATGATTAAATGATTTAGGATAAAGGTAGCTGAATGTAACATGAGAACAGTACATAATATATGAAAGATATTTGAGCTGTGGAAGACACAGTAGATTCTACTCAATGTGTCAATTTATCTATGTAAACTGAATGAAAACTGAGTAAGAACCAACAAGTGAAAAATGTGTAGGATTTGTGTGTGGGGTGAAACGTTTGAATGGATTTACAATGGGAAGCTATGGGGAACTGGGGTGAGACTTCTGACCAGCTCATAATTTAAATTCTCTTAATCTTAATAGAGCTTTGAGAATGACATTTTATGAAAGAGCACAACTTTAATACATAGTTTGTGAGTGAAAATAGTGGAGGTACAATTATTTATTTTTTTATTTAACCTTTATTTAACCAGATAAAAAACTCATTGAGATTAAAAATCTCTTTTTCAAGAGTGACCTGTCCAACAGCAAAGGGCTGAAACATGAAAGACTGTTGTTGAAAAGGACATAACCCAATAACAGTTGAAGCATAGCAACCATAACAACCTATTTATGCGGTTCAAGTGATGAAAAACTGGGAACATCGCTGTTCTATCTTTTGAATGGTCAAAAGTTCTCAATGTGCTTACATAGAAGGAAAATGATGTGACTGATATGTGACTGAAACCCACGAATTGTCCAAAAAGAGTAATGGAACATTAACTGTGATCAAACTGTAAAATGTACAAAAAAAACTTTGACAAATGAAAATAGGTGAAGGTCTTGTTACTTGTTTAATTACAGAGAGAGCAGAAGAATTTGCAGAACTGGCCAAAAATGTAGAATTTCTGTGAAAAATGAATGGGGGGAAAAACACAAAAAAAAATATGTAAAATGATATTAAGGTTAACAATACATTAAGTAATTACCTAGATCCAAGGATGTCCTGATAGGGGACAATAAACAGCAGAAAAACCTACACAACAAAAATAAGCAAGATAAGAAACTGACATTCTGTGAAGGGTCTTATTCACCCAGATCTAAAGTTGTCTCCAAGCAGGCCTCTTGGCAGTTATAAAGTGCGTCTAGTTGCCTGCTTTACTGTCATTTTCACCTGCTCCCTGTATTTCTGTATGACTACAGAAAATAAATAATTATTCAAACACAGTCTACTCTCAAGCCACTTTATAAACTTATGAAGACTGTCAAATATGACATTTTTTTTCATTGTCTGCCTATAAAATGTTTCCCATTTTTTCCCAAATAGCAATAGCAATTATTTTTAAGTAGCTATTTGTATGCAAAACACAATAAAACAAGGTGTACATTATAGAACTCTACAGAACAATGAGTGCTTATATTGAACAGCAATCGATCAAACTATTGCCATTTATAGGTAGAAAGTGAAGAATATCATGAAATATTGATAATAAGGAATTTATTTCTGTAATATGAAGCTATCCCAGGCCAAAGCTGAGATGGAGTTGGCTGTTTCCATAATTCTTTGATTTTGAACGTGATGCTTAACTACAATAGGGTTTAAGCCCTTTTTATCAAGGGCTCAGCTCTCCTTAGCGTAGTAAGCTGTGTTTTTAGTGAAAAAGTGGCCTCTACATCTAATGTGCACATGCAGCCTTTTGTGCAGTATGAATAACAACACAAAGCTTTTATATAGAAAACTAATTCCATTTCAAAACCACAGTAGGATTTAACTTAAAGCCATTCTTCCTGGGAAAAGCAGCAAAAGCAGAAGGCTGAGCAGAAAAAAAGACCTTGGTTTATCATTATAGAGAGACAAGGGCACCACACAGACACACACTGTGTGATCTTGCAGAGGATCAGAGGTGCTGACTGGCAATAACGACTCCCACACTTAAGTCAATAAGGATTTCTCATGATTTAACATCGGTACTTGAATGTGCCAATAATCCAATTATAGTATATATTGTTTACACAGATATGATCACAAAAAATAATTTACTGCCACAGACGGGGAACATAGTATGTCAAAAACACATTAGTGATATGATCAGTTGATTAGACTGGAAAACACTATTCACTATATGTTCCCAAAATATAGATGACATGTTATTAAATGGAGTATTAATCTTAACATCTGTCTAAAAAGTTGAAAAGTTATCTTTTTTTCAACAGGAAACTTGCTCTCTTTTCTAATCATTAAAACATTTGGTCTTTTTTCAGCACTGAGCTTACCAAATTTAATCACCCCACACTTTAAGTCACCCTCTCCCCAACAAAGAGCTCTGTCGCCAACAGTCAGCAAGAAACAACTCAACATGCTTACTGTTTTCTGTTACCATCAAAAAATATGGAAAATTTGGAACTTGGAAATTGGAAACAGCTCTTATTGGATAAGAAATAAGGCTATTAAGAATAACTGGTTTATGTTAAATTAAACAGAGGGTAAAACATTTTTTCAATTAATCTGCACTACTTACTCAATGTACAATTCCATAATTGTGTCATATGGTAACATACTGTGTAAAAATGTACAGCCAATATTTATTTTACAAAAAAGAGCCCAAAAAGTTATTACTAATTGTCAGTATAGAGATCCATCAAACCCACTGTTTATAAAATATACGATTCTAAAATTCAACAATTTAGTTGATCTCAGTATTATTCAAATTATTTATAAAGCTAAAAACAACAACTTCCTTGCAACATTCAAAAATGTTTGCAAATAGAGATTCTTATAAAAGAATATTAAAAATATGTTTTTTGATAGTTATACTAGGATGTAAATTGGGATTATAGATGTAGTAAAGAATTTATGGATTAAATTAATTGATTGAAAGGATAATATCTGTTGTGTTTTTATTGTTTTTTCTCTTTTGTTTAGGGAATGATAATCATAATTGTTTTGCTTCAGCCTAAAGCCCTTTTGGTCAGCGCTTTATATTTAATGTAAATATTCTGTTCTTTTGTTTGTTTTATGACCAATTAAAAACATACTAACCTCTTTGTTACTCTGCACCACTTTCTGAATACTTTACTTCTAAAAAAATCTTGATATACTGAATGTTCAGTGTATGTGCTGATAATGGTGTCTTGTTTTTTTTCACACCACAGCCGTCCCAGTCCCTGCAGTGTTACTAGATTTCTTGATCTGGAAAATTGCCATAAAGCAGATATTCTGGGAAATCAGTTCTGGCTCTTTTCCCACATAACAACTTCCTTTCTGGTAAAATGGTGGAACTTGTCCAGGTATATGTAACATTGGCTTTAGTAACTTCAAACCTTAAATGCAGCACTACTTTGAGTATGTAAATGTCAATTGTTGTGGGAATTTAAATGCACTAATGGTGCTGGTGTTACTATAAAACATGCATGGCAGCTTTTACACTGAGCCCCCACTTGTAGACAGGACTAAAAATGACTGTTCACAGCTAAACCCAAAAGCTCTATTCTTGACTATTTTTAATTAATCTCTTTCTAAGCAAAGTTCAGCCTTTGCTCTGATGCTGCTTTTACCATTTTTCTCTCTACTGGGTTAATTTAATTCATTTCTAAAAACAGGCCAAAGAGTTCGTGTTTAAAGAAATAATACTAATACAGTCTGTGTGCAGCCACACTTGCAAGTTTTGCATTTATTTTCTTACATCCAACCTGTGCAATAAACAATATAATGGGAGTTAATTTCATATTGAGTCTAATTCAGATTTATTAAACTAATTTGCATTAATGGAAACCTTGAATAAATAGACTGTTTGTTGAGCCAGAAGCAAGAATTCCTGACACAGTTAAACGAGCGTTTCACAAGTCCTGATTGAAGCTGAGATGTGCCCATGGAGGAGCTGGCAGATAGATCTATTACTTCTCATATTTATAGAAATGCTTTTTAAAATGAGCTGTTTGAATTTGTTTCACTTCATTTCCATATTTTCCCACGGTGCTTACATAGTTTTTCATTATGACTGTTGTTATTTATTGTTTTAATGTTTGTCTGTAAAACGCCAGATGAAAAGCGCTGGCTGAATAAAATTGAAAAATATTCTGCGTTGTTGAGAGTAGAGGGAGTTAAATCAAATGCGTGCCGAGGCTTTACTGCGGAGCGGTGCATCAGTCTGGATCAGGCAGCATAGTCAGTGTGTGTCACACAACAGCCCACAGTATATAGGGTTTCTCACATCTTGTTCAAAAACGATGAAAAAGTCTTGATCTTTGCGATAAAGCAGCTACTAGCAGCTTGTGTTTGAGGGAGTGTGTGTTTGTGTACGTCTCTATAGGTTTCTGTGCAAATTGAAATTCTCACACTGTGTCCAATTAAAGCACTTATTTTTCCGCTCACCTGCTGTGATTTTCTTCAAGTCCTTAAAGTTGACAACACGAGTGAATAAGTTTTCTCCCAGGGCGCCTTTGACAGGTTGAATATTTGGAAGAAATGGCTTGTCAAATTGTCTGTAGATGTAAAACCACATTACAAATGCAGGTAGTTAGAGACACTTTTACAATACAATACAAATATATAGTATCATGCTTGAGAATCTACCATAACCATGTTTAACTATGCCATGTATTCCTGCATCCCCTGGTCTTTGTCCCGTACGTTTTCTGGGTTAAAATGATAATGGATGTAGTTAAACAATCTTTTATTTTGACCTAATCTAATTGATGACCTTTGACACTGATACAGACAACACTACATAATTATTGTATCCTTGAAACTGTATTATTTTAAGCATTAACCAAAGTCATTAACACTTTAAGTACATTTGTACATGCTGCAATCCGACACTTATGCCAAAATCCTATTCCCTTATGTTTTTGTTGGACTACTTTTTATAGCGGTGTTCAAACAAGACATATGAGATTAGCCCATTATGGAAACCCAAAGTAGGACAAAGGTATTACCTCACCTCTGTCAGCAGCAACAAGGACAACAACATACTGTGTGGCATATCCTCCAATTCTACTTGTATTGCTTTCTGAACATGCCGCTGTTCTACCTGTTCCAGAACAATTTTTTTTTTATGCACTTTTTGCCTGGTACTTTTGTAATCAAGAATTCAGCCCAATTTGTAGAAAATAATAATTTTGTGGCAGTAAAATACAAAGTCTGGCCCTATTTAAAGCAACACCAGACAAATGTTAACCTCAACATATGTAACCTGAAAATCTTTCAAATAATTGCATTTGTTTTATGAAACAGAGAATATACTACTTTTAAAGACAGAGAGTGTGCCTGGTTTGACTGATGTTTACCATTATAACTGAGTTGTAGGTCACGCTATGATCTCGAGGGAACACACACCTAGCCAGAACCAGTCACATCAGCACAAATTTACTTTGAAAGGTTTTATTGAAGGTTTATTTATAAGGAGTTGTTAGTCTCATGTTCACAGCAGCTCCTTTTAGTGGGCATACATCCTGACAAGTAACATAGTGTCACGTCACATAAGTATGGATATTCCAAATCTAATGTTATTTATTTTCTACTGGACTGAGACACCTATCAAATGATTATTTCTTCTAATTAAAGAACAGGAACTATAATGGACTCATTCAGCTTGTGTGGTCCTGTTGCCTTTCTGGGTTTTTTATGCCAACGTGCTCTGTCACAGTAAGTGATGCTCCCAGTGTAAAGCACATATAAACAATGTTTAGTTTATCAACCAGAAAGATGTTAGCACTTACAGTGAGTGAGGGTTTTGCTTTTTAATCAGTGCTATAATGAAGGCTCTCATTTTCCCCTGGGATCAGACAGTTTTAATGCACCAGCTTGCTCAAAGTAAATAGAAAACTCGACAGTACAAACAAAGAGCTGGAAAAGGTACAACCTCACCAACATGGGTCATCTTTTGCCTTTTCAATTAATATTTGTCTGAATAGTTAATATTTCCGTACACAAAATTGGAATGCTACAAGGACAACTTGTGCAAAACTACAATCAAATGAGAATTATAGCAGTGAGAACAAAAGGAAACAAGCTCAGATTAGAGAAGAAGAGGATGAGAAGAGCAGTGTTGGAAAAGGTCCAAGGAGAGAAACAAGGTGGGCGACAAGACTGAAGAAGCTGTAGAAAGTAAATGTAGTCTAGAATAAAGGGTTGTGAGGTGGTGGAAAAAACAGGTAAGTACAGGGTTACAGTTCTGAATCACAACAGATTTTAAACCTAAGGTTTTTTGCCATCTCACGTGGTCAACCTTCTTTTAGCATTTGATCAGTGACGACTGTTTCTGCCCACAGGGTTTTAAGGAGTGTGTAACAGACTCAAGAGCAACATGAATGCCTTGTGAGCGGCTTGGTGGAGCAAGAAAAGCAAGCTCACAGTAAGTAATTGGATGCCATTATGGTCTGCAGAAAAAAAGGCAATATGCTGTCTCCTCAAAGCTCCTACAGGTATCATATTATGTGTTTATATGATGCACAAAGCCTGGTCAGGGGAAAGAGAGACTGATGAGAATCTTGGCCGGTTTCATCCAAAAATGTGTCTGACTCATCTCTATAAGCTGTTATTTCCTCATCTGCACCTGTTGTTTACCTTTGAGTGTCTATGTGAAAGATTAGCATGCATTCAGTTTTCCCCGCTTTCTTCCACATGGTAATGATGTGGATAATGACACCGAGGTAGTCAGAAGACATTGTCAGAAAATGAAACTAAGCTCATGTTTAAGGTCCCTTTTTTGTCACAGCATCTCTTTTCCGGCGGCATCTGTGGTTGAAATAAGGTCAGGAAGGCAAAGAGACAGCCAACATTTTGTCACATCACAGTCTGAAAAGCACAGGTGGGATTGGCTAAGTTAATGAAGGATGAATTCCATTTAGCTCTAGTCTCAGTGCATTGGTTTCACATTGGAATGGTTTACTGGAGCGCTTAAATGGAACAGGGCCATCCTTACTGTAATTAGTGCAAGCAGCTATTCTCATTGTGGTCTGTCATCATGACCCCCACCAAAACAAAAATACTACTTTACCTCAAACAACAGTGGCACAAGAAACCAGAGGCCCTGCCTATGTCTTAGCTTTATTATCACAAATCTTAATAGATGAGAATTTTCAGCCAGTGACCAGAAGGCTTGGTTGGCCATCATGCTTGCAGATTCATTCTCCGGAGTCGGCACGTTCGGGGGCAAAGCTTGGGGGAAAGTCAGACGTATCCAGTAACAACGAGGTGCTGCCTGTTGTAGAGGCTGCTTCCTGGAGAGCCGCGAAAAGGATCAGAAGTAGAAAGTCTGGCTACTTGACAAACCTGGCCGGTAAAAAATTTAAATAAATAAATAAAACACTAGTTAAAAGTAGTCAAAGGGAAAGTACATTCTTGTGGACACAATCCTGCGCTAACTGTTTCCAATAACCTCAAGTCACCAAAGTCATGGGCTTGTCTAATGTAACCCCACAACCCTGTTTGAGTAAAAATTTCTCATTTTCCAACTCCTTGTTCAGTTTCCCTACAAATAGCTCCTAAATGTCTTTTTAAAAAAGATATATATTGTAGGACATGATATATAGTTTGTCCTACAACTAAGATCCTACAACTTATTTATCTTGTGCATACAAAAATAAAGATGTATTTTGGTATTTCTGTTGTTGCCCTGAATATTTGTGACAACTAACTTATAATTGACTAGCTTGCCTAGGATATATGCCTAGGATATATTTTGAGAGCTTGTTTGAAATTATAACAGTGACAGAGATTCAATATAGACTCTTAGGACGTGAATGTCCCTTAAGTTTTAACCACATTTTTCTTTACTACTTTGTTACTTTACAACATTTACTAGCTTCATAGACATTTACATTTACATCTATTCATTTAGCTGACGCTTTAATCCGAAGCGACTTACATTGTTCTACATTAATTACCAGTGTTACAGCCACTGGAGGCAAGGTGGGTTAAGTGTCTTGCCCAAGGACACAACAACAGTAACAACAAATTTTAATAGCTAACTATAATGCATACATTTTCCGCTAATCTGTTTTCCCAAAAATTGCGTGTTGCCATAGTTTGGTGTGATGTAGAACTATAGAACTTATGTTAGAATTTGGCTCAACTCAGGAGAATACAGATACTTAGCAGAGCTTTTACCAGATACAACCCTTTTTAGTACTTTTCACAACTTGAGTTGCAGCAGGTAAATGACCAGTCTGTTATTTTGTTAAAATTCTGACAAACCACATTCCTCTCACCTTTTAATTAAGACTTATTTTAACAGTTACTTGGAATTGCATGATATTCAGCAGAAAACAAAACTAAATTATGTCCACAGATGGAAGAATACAATTTAAACAAGTTTATGCGACTTATAATTACTTTTTTTTTGTTGTTGTTGGTTTTTCTGCTTTAAGTTAATATTATTATATATTAAATCAGTTTTGCAACATCATTGTGTTTGGTCAGGTTTTACACTTATATAATTTTAAAAAAATTGCTGAGATATTGTAGCTACATCTTTGTATCATTGTAAATTCACAATTTTGACACAAATTACTCATATCATTATGTTGCTTTAATAGTAAGGAAGTAGACTGATAAAATTATACAATTGTATTGTCCTGACAGCACCCAATAGCAGTGTCCAGGAGTTGTCTAAGTGCACACCATGCTCACTCATTTTTAAGATCAAATCATATGACCTATTACGATTAAACGATTTGTAATAAAATAACGTGTCCGTGCTACCGTAGGCTCATTGGCTCTACAATAGAAAGGTGGGAAAAGTAATTGCAACATGCAATGTTGCCGCCAAATGCCAAAAACAACCATCCCCACCCCAACTTTAACTTCATTAAGTGTTAAAAAAAACAATTCAGTATAGTGGTTCTGACTAAGTTTATTTTTCCAGCAGTAGCTGTCAGCAATGACCAGGATCCATCAAAAAGCACACCCAGGAATAAAAAGGCTGAGAAGAACCCAGTGGAGCCCATTCTGTTCGAAGTTCCCAAAAAGACAAAGAGAAAGAGAAAAAAGAATAGAAAAACACCCAACAAGGCAACCAACAGAGGTGGTAAGGGATTATTTTTTCAAGTGTGTCAAAATTCTACAGCTTCCTCTAAGCTTTATTATTTATTCTTCTTCTTAATAATAGTTAATTCAAATCACCAATAATAGTTTAGTTCATAATTTTGTACATTTTTCCTGACTTTTATTTATTGTTCTGATAGGGCCAAGCAGGATCCAGGAGACCATCTGAGAACCGTCCCAGGAAGAGGAACTGAGGACGACACAGCAAAGCCGTCCAAGAAGCCAAAATGTTTGGATGCTTTCAAAAAGATAAAGAAAAAGAGAAGGACAAGAAGTCTACAGTGGTGAGTCACACAACATAATATAATCATATAACAAAAAAGACACAAAATGGACGGGTCAGTATGGTACAGCTACCCTTAAAAGGCGCTGGTACAGTACAATATGCTCATTTGGGACAAGTTATATTTCTTTTGACACTGTAAACTGACCCCTACTGACACAAATCTTACCATACTGCTCCACTGAAAACAAGGCTATATTGACATAATCTATACTGTCTAAACAGCTAGCTTTCAAAGGTTAAGACAAGGGGAACTTACTAAAATATTTTTAACAATGCATATAGATATTTTTGTGATTGTAGGAGGCCTTATTTCTCAAGTTGGTAAAAGGTTAAGCAAACCAAATATCTGCGGTGACTGTTTTTACATTTTGGACGATTGAATTTTAACAGTTTATCTTTTTGCTGTAGGTTGGTGTGTCCAGCTGCGAGTACAGCATCCCATCAGCAGTCATGTTGATGCTGAAGGCAGGAATTGGAGAGAGCTGCATTAGACTGAATGTGTGGCTGTGGCCTTTATTGAATGGTACAAGCTTAAGAATGACGGGGTCATTGTCATGGAGAAGCCTGAGGACTGCAAAGACCTTAGGAGGTACCTCTATGAACATAATGGCCCGCTCACTGAGCCCCAAGCCAAGGTACACTACACATTTTCTAGACACAATTCTTTTTGACATTAGTTTTGACAGATTCTGGTGCTAAGACATTAGGGAAGGTCATCCTTGCAACCATGGATGTGTTCAGCAAAGGAGTTTTCGATTGTGACCTCAAGTGCAACAATATCCTGGTTAAAGAGTGCATCGGCGGCTTTCAAGTCTGCATTCTGGACTTTGGCTGCAGCTGTGACCTGAAGCCAATGTATGAAAGAATGTACATAGGTATAAGATTTCAAACACATTTTGAACACATTATGTATAAGATGCATAATTTCACAATCATTTGTATTGGTAGTCTTCAGGAACTTTTCATTACGTTCCCCTTAGGTTTTGTATGGAGAGTTGGTACCTTCCTGTGCCACCTGTGTTGGGCAAGTTGGGGCTCTGCTTTAGGAGATTCTGGACGGTCACAAGCATTTCACCACCACTGATATTTTAGAGAGGAAGCTCAAGTTGAAGAGAGGCCTCTCTAAAGGTATGGGTCTTCTAATAACATAGCATAACAACTTACCCTCACTATGTCTTCTTTCTTTGTCTTTCCTTTCAGAGTGCAGTCATTTCCTCAGATCTTTCCTTGAAGCTGTCTCTTTGCAACAGCTTCTTTGCCATCCCTGGTTTTAAAACTAACCAAGGATTTTAAAAGGGTCGATTGGTGTGTTTATGAAGGGCTTGTGGATAGGTTTAAGGAATCAGACAGCAATAATAGTCCAAAAAGTATTAGGTCTTTTTCATAACAAACTAATATTTCTTTAGGTATCTCTACCTCAGTAACATGGTGGGATTATTCTGATGAAGGCTATAGACAGAAGCTAAAACATGTAAGGATGTAAGGTACCTGAAGAAATATGGGTCTGTTAAAAGAAAAGAAAAAGCAGGCAGTAATAGAGCTATAGGACTACAATGACCAATAACTGCGCCAACAAAAATACATTTTAGGTTAAACAGAGTACATTTACATCAAGGACTACATTTTTAACATTCCTTAGGTATTCCTACTGATGCAATCATACTGTAGATTACATTACTCTACTGATGAACTATTCAATAACAACATGACATCAAAAACTGGTAGTTGATTTAAACTCAAAGATGTTTTTAAGCTAAGCTAAGCTAAGCTAAGCTTTATAAGCTAAGACACATTGTAAGCTGCAAAAATATATCCCTTGAAAAACAATTTAATGTCATTCCAGGAGTTGTACTTCAAGACCCAGTCATAAACTACCAGGCAGACATCATTTTGAACAGTTTTGCAAGGCTTATGCTCCTGCAAAAATGAAGACACTCCAAGGATGACAAAGGAAAACATTGTAGCCTCATTTTAACATCTAAGCTTTATTAGCTCGGCGCAGGAATTGAAGAGACCACATTTTTCTATTGTTTGAAATGTCTTTATGGTATTGGTTACCTCTTTGGCTCATGCCAGCACCTCTGAGACAGATCATAGCATTTACTGCACCAATGATGCCCAAGCTTCGGCACAGCCTCAGGGGCCATATAAGTCCTCCATCCCAACGCTCTTCCCTTCTTCTCTCTCAGCTCCTCTGAAATAGACTTAAAAGAGCTTCTACCCACCGAGAAGACTCAAGACTGAAGAATGGATTCTGCCTGAGCTTCACCACCCACCAGTGTCGGGCATCTTTGTTTAGACTTGCCTTCCAGAGCCGCCGTGGAGTCTCCTCCAGCTGCTCAGTTCCAGCTGGACTGGGCTGTGGACAGGGAGGACAGAGAAAGCCACTGTTCCTTGGAGGGCTCTTCTCACGCTGATTTCCATGCTGCTCCTGACCTGCAGCCGTCTCATTGTTACCCATTGAACGATTTGCCGCTGTTGTTCTTTTGGGATGGGTATTTTCCACAAACAAAATATTTAAACTATATTTGAATATTTGTTTATTTAAATGAGGTTTAATGAGAGAGGTGTAAATTTCTGTAATGTATTTCTGAACGTCATTTCCAAACAAGTATTGCAGTATATATTCAGAAAACAAAGTTACAGGCACCATACTGTGTTTTGTAGCTAAAAATTAAACTCTGCTCTTGTGATAACTTAGTTTCACCAGACTCATTTTGCACACAACAAGCCGATTATTTTGTTCAAAGTAATTCCAAACTTTGCTGTGTTTAGAGGAGGACGCCATGACGTTCACAAACAAACAAACCAAATCTATTGAAGCTCTTTAAGACGAGTGATGGGAATCGAGTCACAGTTAGGCTACCACAACTCCTTTCTTGGCACCTTGTCACATGCTAAATCTACAAATCTAAATCTACAAAGACACAATGCACCCTTTTTCTGACCCTCTTTGTACTTTTCCATCAACATTATCAGCGCAAATACTGCATCTGTAGTGCTCTTTCTGAAACCATACTGCTGCTCACAGATGCTCACTTCTCCCCTTAGCCATCTTCCACTACTCTTTCCCAAAACTTCATTGTATGACTCATCAGCTTTATACCGCTGTAGTTTCCACAACTCTGCACATATCCCTTGTTCTTAAAAATCAGCACCAAAACACTTCTCCTCCATTCTTCAGGCACCCTTAACAACCTGTCGAACTCTACTGCCATCTCTCCTAGACACTTCCATACTTTTTACTGGTATGTCATCAGGACCAACCACCTTTCCTCTCTTCTTCCTCTTCAAAGCCCTCCCAACTTCAACCTTGCTAATCGTTTCTACTTCCTGCTCAACAATATTTTCCTCTACAACTCGTCTCCCCCTGTCATTTTCTCATTCATCAGTTCCTTAAAGTACTCCTTCCATCTTTCCCTGACCCTCCTGTCACCTGTCAACACATTTCCATCTCTATCTTTAATCACTCTAACCTGCTGCACTTTTCCATCGATTTCCCTCTGCCTCTCCAACCAATACACATCCCTCTCACATTCCTTAATAGCATACATGTCCCCATAAGCTTTCTGTTTGGCCTTTGCCACCTCTATTTTAACCTTTACGCTGCATCTCCCTATATTTGTGTCTACTTTCATCAGTCCTCCCCATGCCCCACTTCTTCTTCTGGATACTCTCCTGAACTTCCTCATTCCACCACCAAGTCTCCTTGTCTTCTTTCCTCCCTCCAAATGACGCACCTGGCACTTTCCTACGCCTTTCCTAAGCCGTTCTGTAGTTGTCCAGTCATCTGGAAACCCCTATTGACCACCTAAATCCTGTCTCAAATCCTTTGTGAAAACCACACACCACTCTTCTTTTTCCAACTTCCTCCACTTTGTTTTCTGCTCTGCCTTTGCCCTTTTCCTCTTCCTCAGCACCAGAGTCATCTTACACACCACCATCCTGTGTTGTCTAGCTATACGCTCTCCTACCACTACTTTGCAATCGCTAATCTCCATCAGGTTACATCGTCTACATAGGATATAATCCACCTATGTGCTCCTGCCACCAATCTTATTTGTCACCCTCTGTTCCTGCCTCTTCTGAAAGTACGTGTTCACCACAGTCATCTCCTTAATTTTAGCAAAACCTACCAACCTATGTCCTTCTTGGTACCTTTCCCAAAGACCAAACCTGCCCATCCCTTCCTCATCACCACTATTCCCTTCAAAAACATGTTCTTTAAAGTCTGAACTCTCTCACCTCTGGGAACACTCTGCATCACTTCCTCAAACTCGCTCCGGATCTGTCTTTCTCCTCTTGCTCACATCCAACTTGTGAAGCATAAGCATTTACAATGTTCAACATCACACCTTCAATTTCCAGCTTCAGACTCATCAACCTATCTGACACTCTGTTTCCCTCCAGAACATTCTTCACAAACCCTTCCTTCAGGAGCACTCCTACTCCATTTCTCTTGCTGTCCACACCATGATCGAACAGTTTAAACCATGCTACAATCCTTCTAGACTTGCTACATTTCCACCTTGTTTCCTGTCAACTTCCCTCATCTGCATCATCTCTACCAGCTCTCTACCTTTACCTGTCATTGTACCAACATTCAGAGTTCCTACTTTCAGTCCTAAACTCCTCCCTTTCATATTCTCTCTCTGCCTACGAACACACCTTCCTCCTCTCCTTTGACCAACAGTAGCACAATTTCCACCAGTGCCCTGTAGGTCAACGGCACTGATTGCAGTCGTTGTTAATCCAGACCCACTATATTTATCCGGGCTCAGGACTGGCACAAAAAGTACACTGGCTTGTGACCTTCTGTGGCTAGATTTTTATCGGCTTGTAGTGTGTTGAGTAAAAATTTATAATTTTACTCAACACATTGTCTAAACTCGAAAATTCCCATTTATCTAAACAAATGCTATCGTGCTACTGTTTAACTTTACAGAGGCAGAATCAAAAAATATTATTAACCCTAACCATTTATATCTCAATACCTAGATAACAATACTAAGCTTGGTAGCTAGTGCCAACAACACATATTCAACAATCAAAAAATTAAAACTAACTGCATTGATGATAGAGTAACTGTGTGAGTGGTGTAGCATTAGAGTTTCTTCTTGGTAAACATTAATGGCTGAGTGAGTAAGTCCTTGTGATGAGATGCTTACTTCTTTAAAGACACCAATTTCCTGTGGTGCAGCTGAAGAAAAATAGCTACTTAAAGTTATAGGACATAAGTCTACATCTAGGGACTCATACATTTTTACACTCTATTAATCTATGAATAATGAAAGGCTCTCAGTATACCCCAGAGGAGGTTTCAACATTTTCAATAGAGTAACTTGTTTAGCTGTGTCCAACTACTGCACGCTGCGGATGCTATTGTCAAGAGACAAAAAATGAACACCTGCACTAAATTTTACAAACTGCAGAGAAAATAGGTCACAAAAGAGGCTTCCGCTCTGCCAGTATTGGTTTTGTTTTATCGGAACTGACAAAAATATGTAACTTTTTCTTTTATCACCAACACTTGTACAGGAGAATGCATAAAAATCAGTCCTCATTATTCTGAAACATTTCCAAACAGCACAGGACCTATAACACATACTCTATTTTTATTTTATTTTTGTAAGTTTTCTGATCTGCTTGAGAAGGATGTCCAAACAACATCTGTTATTATTGCTTTGCTTGCTTTGAGGTCTGCAATGCTAGCTGGCTGCCTGGCTGACAGTAAATAAGCCCATATGTGTGCAGACGAGAAAAACAAATAGCTTTCTATCACTTCAAAGATGAGTAAGCATTGCTGGATGCAAAGGCCAAAAACTGTACTGCACCAGTAGCATGTTTACTGAAAACATCTGCATTCAGTCACCTGTTTTATGTACAACACAATCTGATTGTGGCATCTAAAGTATTAAAACTTCTAATAGGAGGCCAATTAGATATTCTTTGTTCGGCTTTGTATTCTACCCTTTATCAGAACAATATATCTATGATTTAAAAGTTTATAATAGTTCAGGTTGCGTTCAGGATGCACTATACTCCTCCCCAATCATATTTGTAGCAGTGTTTTGTACAGGGGCTCCTTAAGGTACTGTTCTGGCTCCATTCCTCTTATAAACTACAGATTTTAACTATACCTTTGAGTCCTGCCACATTCAAAAATATTCTGAAGACACAACAATAGTCGTTTGTATCAAAGTCAGTCAGGGAGAGGAATATATAAACTTAAAGCATTAGAAAAACTTTTATAGATGGAGCCAAGAAAATTGTCTAATACTGAAGAACGCCAAAACAAATGAGTTTTTGAACTGTGACCATCACTGAAGAAGATACTGTAGGTGTCCACCTATAAACCTGGGAATGCATCTGACAACAAGTTGGACTAGCCCATAAATACAGATGACTTGATAGAGTGGCAGTAGCTCAGTGGGTGGGCGGTTCAATCCACGTTTGAAACATCTCAAAACAATATAACATCCCACTCCCCCCACAGTTCATACTGTCGTTGTATCCTTGGGCAAGACACTTAACCCACCTTGCTTCCAGTGGTAATACTGGTAAAGTGCTTGGAGTGCTTGGAGTGCCTACTAGGTGGAAAAGTGTTATATATATATATATATATATATATATATATATATATATATATATATATATATATATATATATATATATATATATATATATATAAATAGAAAAGGCCAAAGTCAGCTATGTTTTTTAAGAAAGCTAAGGTATTTTAATGTAAAATAATAAACTGCTGCAGATGTTTTAACGGGTGGTAATGGCTAACTGTGTTGAGGGGAAGTCTTAGAAAAAGACATTGTAGGCAACTTGAAACACTAACAGAGAGGAGCTGGTTCAACTGTAGGAGTTACTTTGGAGATTCTAGTTGAGGATGTGGAGCAACTGACACAGAACAGGATGGATGCTATAGAACAACCTGGACCATCCCCTGCATTGGGCTTTTGAACAACAGAGATCCTCCAGTGGACGTCTGAGATATGTGAGCTGCAGGACAGAACACCACGAGAACTCAATCAGTCAGTCTATAGAAGGTGAAGTCAGCGTAAACTAATTTGGAGATACCTAACAACTGAATTTCCCCTTAGGTGTGGTATAAAGTTATTTTGAATTTGAATATAGAAAAGTGAACGAATTGAATAAATTTTACATTAATATTTGGACAATAAATAGGCTAACCCTCAGATTTTTCCAACAAGCATTTAATTCTTGAAGAACTGCATAACCATCTAATTATACCAGCCACAAAGTGAAATTGTACAGAAGAAGATATTAATGAAAAATGTGGAGGCAAGCAGTGTCACAAAGTCACAGCGGAGATTGATTATTTTTTCTTCCACATTATCTGCCAATTAATTTCTCACATTGGATTTAGTGCATACGTTTGCACATCACATCGCTCCAATTTACTCTCACTTTCTGTAATAACAAGGATGTTACTGTGGTGTCAGGATGGAGACTCACACAAGGTACAATAGGATTAGAGTTTCACAGTAGGGCAGTACGGACATTGTACGTAAAAAACAACAAGATTTTTACCTAAATGTTGATTTTTCTTTTGACTTTACTTGTTAAGTATCAAGGTTGTTGTTGATAAGTCTATTACAGTTACAGTGAGAGTGTCTGTAAGGTTATGTGGTTTAGGTATGGTCAGAAAACCATGCCTTTTTTTTTGTATGGTAACGGCAGCTCGCTAAAGCTCACTAGGGAGCTAATGTATACAACTTCACAATCCCATCCAACCATTAGGTGGATGTGCAATGATGGTTGGAGGAGCAGGGAAGGACATTCAGGAGCACCAAGGTTGGCTCAGCACCCAACTATGAATTAATCAGAGGCCAAAGGCACCAGTGAGCACACACACACACACACACACACACACACACACACACACACACACACACACACACACACACACACACACACACACACACACACACACACTGAATAGTTGATGTTTTTCTCTACAGATAAAAGTTATTTTAAGTTTATTCTTCCCTATGGTTTCTTTCAGGACAGTTCAGATTGATTTGGTGTTAATAATTTATATATATATATATATATGCTTGTCTCAATAACAGTTTTTGTCCTAATTTAGTCCAGTTTTATTTCTTGATTTATTCCTCTCCTCTTATTCCACACATCCATGGCAGTCTATCTTAAGGTGCTTCTTGTATTTGTTCACTGCCGGCCCTCTCCCTGTAATTGATCATTTGCATCCCATTTTGACTTGTTTGCTACATGGCAGCTGCTAGGTAGCTTTAGCATGACTCCAGAGCAAAGAAAACAAAGTAAAGTGATAAAACTTAATTGGCTTTGCCCTGCTACAAGCACTAAAGAAGAAAAAGGCAAAAGGACTCAAACAGTACAGAAGTGGCTTTATTCACACTAATGATAATCAATATTTTAATAGGAATATAAAGCAATACACAGATATCAGGTAGCATATGTGCTCAGGATATTTAGCAGAGGTTGCTTTCAGATTTGTAACTGTCTGTATCCCTCTTTAGAAATAAACTTCAATCAGCTACGTTAGCCTTTAGAGTTAATGTCATACATTAGCCATATCTAAATTGGCATGTGCATGTAATAAGATTGTGATATGTGTCCATTTTGTTAGCATAAGGGTCACTGTAGTTTAAATATATTCAATTCCATTAATATGGTGCATACTAGGTAAAACCCACCAGCTTTTTAAAACGTCCACAACATGTGCTACACAATGCCGAAAAATGTATCCTCTAGCCCAGGGGTTCCTGAAGTGGGGGTAGTGAGCCCCCAACAAGGGGTTGTGAGATGCTTTCCAAAAATCAAAAAAAAAAAAAAAAAAAAGTATCTAAGAAATAAATATCATATGGTTCATAACTGTGGTTGATTTTACATTTTTTGTTGCTGCCAGCTTAAAACAGTTTCAGGTGTAGATATAGTTTAAGATGTTTCTGTTTCTGTCCTGTACCTGCATACTCCATTGTTATTTTGTGGGCCACAGTTTGAAAAGTTTGGGAACCCTTGCTCTAGCCTTCATGATGTTATTAGCATTTTTGCTGAAGAGCTGACTGAGGATTCAGGAATTTAAAAAAATCAAATAGTACAAGTACCTAAAATAGGGCGCCTAGTTGAACCAAATCAACAAAGATCAGTAGCTCTCACCTCTCATATTGTGAAAACATTTAAAAGGTTGCTAATTAGAATCTTAACATCACAGGTTAAACATGCTCTAGATCCCCTAGTTTGCCTACAACAAACATATTTGTGTTGAGGATTCTATAATTTATCTGTTAAATAGGGTCTACTCTCACCTGATGGACAGGTAGGAGTTATGTTCTTTGATTTTTCAAGTGCATTCCATCACCAACACCATCAGACCATCTATTCTTAGTGATAAACGTCGTCTGGGGCTGGATTCATCCTTTATAATGTGGATCACTGATAAAAGAAACGTTTGTCAGATAAGTTAGCCTTTAGAGCTAATGTTATACATTATCCATATCTACACACAGTATATTACCATTTGCATGTATTAAGATAGTGATAGTGTTTATTTTGATAGCATAAGGGTCAATGTAGTTTAAATATATTCCATGGAACATACTAGGTAAAACCCACCAGCTTTTTTAAACATCCACAACATGTGCTACACAATGCAGAAAAATGTATCCTCTAGCCTACATGACGTGATTAGCATTTTCGCTGAAGTGCTGACTGAAGATTCATCTCTTGAGAGGGCAGTAATTTGTCTGCATGTGTAATTAGCTGAGGTACTCACAAGGACGTGTAGGAGGGAATTTGCTCTTATGGCTTCTGTAACAGAAAACAGTCCAAAGTGTGCAAGGTGCATTTGAATGGAACAGATGGTAAGGTAGTAGCAAACTTTACACATGCAAATTACTATCTAACCATATGGGATGCTAAATGAATTCAAAACTATAGATTGCTAATCATGTTTACATGTTTTGGGAAGGAGTCATATAATGGCCTGACATTCCTGGATGTTAGAGTTGAGTGAGTGTGACAGCAGAGGTGTTTGTTGCCTCTGGAGTTGGACTGAGCAGTGGGGTTTCTGTTGCCATCGTGTAACGCCAGAGGGCTTTTTCTACTTTGAGAAGATATGTGACTTGTGTTTTGGCCTCATAACCTGCTCTAAGCAATAAAAGTAACAGGCTGACACGGTTGACTGGACAAGCCTTAATGGATTATCTCTGTGCTTCTGACAACATCCAGATTTGTTGAGACTGAGATTTGTCTTGTCAGATCTCATTTTACTGGATGCACTTAGCAATAATGTTTGGAATTAGCGTAAATGATGGAAACAGCTGTAAAGTGAAACCCCAGCCTTAACTATTTTTTTGCTATAAAACTTTGGTTTTGTCTAATATTTTTAATATAAACTATATTTGTTCATTCAGGAGAAATTTAGAAGAGGAAATCTGCAAATTCAAAGAAGCTATTATCTCAGTAATCAAAATTTCAAAAACCCCAAATACTCAGTTGGACTAATTCTGAAGTTTCAGGTTTTCTCCATGCCGTCCATTCTTTTTGCCGTCTCTGTCTCAGACACTACTCTCAGCCAAAAGCAGCCTGGGGAACGCTCCTGCTTTTCTTTTAATAAAAAAAAATGGACCACTATTTCCTCCACAATACAGACAAGGGACATGATGAATGAATGAAATGTTTTATTTTGAGCAATAGTGACATACAACAAAGGAAATAAGAAGCATTCACTCTATGCAACAAGGTCAATTTACCTTACATTAATGACATAAATCAATCAATTGCTCGAAACAGGATTGGAAGAAGTCAGACTTATTTAGACCCACCCTGGTCTGTTACAATTAAAAAGAAAAACAAAAGTAGCTGCTTCCTTCATTTTTACCGTTATCATAACTTTCATTTACATATGTACTGTGACAAAAACATCTGATTAGTAAAAAAAATATGTGTTTGTGGGTCAATTGGTCATATCAACATCAACAACAATGGAGCATAATTAGGGGGGCATTTGATTGACTTTTACTTTTGGATGATTTTACCTAAAATGTTACTCCATATGGTAAAAACACAGGAAATAAATCTTTGTACTCTGATTTTGAACCTGTTTTAAGATTAAAGATTTAAGACAGTAACATTTTAGTTATTTACAACAACTAATGCTAAAAATATTTATTTCCTTGTGCTGTTGTCTTAAGAGGAAAAACAATAGGAAGGGATAGAATATGATTGCACTTTTTTCATATTTCTATAACAAACAAATATGTCTGAATTGATGACTTGATTGTATTTAAAATGTTGTCACATATTTATAAAGAAGCATTAAAGGCATAAAATACAGGATTTCAGGATGAGGTCCTCAGCCTTATCCTTTCTGTCAAATCCAGTTTTACTTGGCTTTTAATAGTCATACTTTTAATACTCTAAACTCTAATCTTTTTTGATTTTGTAGCATTTTCCGTTCTGCTGTGTCTGGTGAAAGATAAACACTCAGAAACATCCAGCCCATGTAAATAAAAAATACAGAGGATAGTTGCTCATTTAGCTCCACAGTGTTCAAGTAGGTTTGGAATAAATGAGACTTTACTTAAATAAAAGTATATTTTAACACAAATCCTTTCATTAAAACTTTCCGGACACTAAAGAGTTGATTTTAGTTCAGAACCCCTGGTCTACGAGTTAGAAAAGAGGATGTGTGCATTGTGTTCAAATCGTGTTAAGGGAGTTGGATTACGTATGTCCTCAGCCGGGACATTTCTAAATAACAGAAACCGTTCCAAATCATTATTATTATGCTTTGCTGAGTCGACGTTTAAGCCTTAACCCAGAAAAATATTATATTATAAAGTGTAGTAACAAGCATAGATAGTATAAATAACAAGGTGAGGCATTTCCCACCACTTTGGTACCAAGGATGATGATAACCCTATACTTTTACAAGATCTCATAATTGTGCCGCCTTAAACATTACGTGATTGAATTGCCTTTGTTTTCTCTGTCATTGCTTTTTTTGAGCTGTTTTGCTGTGTTAAAAGACATATTCAGCACTGAAGATACCCTTTGTCGCAGCTATTAGGCTATTACAGGTAACAAGTTAGTCTGTTTAACTCCTTGTCTGCTCCATTACAGCAACAAAGCAAAACAAGCTTTACTAATCAATCATTGTGGCAGATCTCGAGCCCCCACGGAGGTCATTGTTTGAAAACAGTAGGTAATATAAGAGATAGTTTAGATAGGCTACATTAAAAAATTAAGGTAAGGTACACAGCTATTTGTCAATCAAAGTCACCTCAGGCCCAACACAACAATTGTCAAAGTTATCAGAGAACCCATGACACAAAGGTAATCAGTACTACTCACTACTAAAGAATTTCTAAAATAGGTGCATGATAGGTTCTCGATGTGACCAATAAATTCTAACGTTATAAACAATCCACTTATCTTTTTGTCCTCCTCAATACTGGGACTGACTACAACTCTCATTTTTTTTCCTTCAGTTTACTACTGAGGCCCTAACTGCTATATAACACATATAGATTAAAGTTCCTTTTTAAGAGCGTTGGAGAAGAACTAGTGATTTAAAAAGTGGCTCAGCGTGGAAGTGAGGTGTTCGTGAGGAGAAAGACAGAGCTGAGTGGTGGGGAGGAGTAGCAGTCAAGGCCAGTGCCAGACAGTTTTTATTCGGGACAGCTGTAATTAATTTGGACACTTGCTGCTGGGTGGCATCAACTAAAATATGCGCGTGAGTTTAATACATGTGTGAGGCGCATGCACTGGTCTTTTTTTCAGCAGTGAAAAATCCCGCCCTCCTACTGTACACTGCCCTTGAGGTGGCTATTTGCATTAATGTCAGCGCGGGCGTATTAGGTGGGTGACACATAGAGATTCAAAAAGTATGCTGTTTTATTGAAGAAGAAGAAAAAAGCTTTGTAAAACATTCCTTTGGCTAAAACCGCATTTATATTGTATTGGATGTTTTTACTTTGCCCACGGTTTCCAAATCAAACTCATTGGAATTTATCTTTTACCTGGGAAGACCTGCAGTTATAATTTAAAACACGGGCATTAAAAATACATGCATTCTGTTTAAAGGCCTGGTGGGCTTCAGGCTGTAGCACACAACAGCAGAGAACAGAACGCAATATCCAGTTTAGGTCACCACCAAATCACTGCAATGCTAACGAAAGCCTCTGCTAATCTGTTATATTCGCGTCCTAATGCTGCAACACCTTTGATGATACAGTAGCCACAAAGAAGTGTTTATACGTGTTAAAGTTCACCTCTGAAAAAAGCCACTAGCAAACTGCACAATTCGCCCAGTCCACAAACAAACTGTCACATCACCCATATAAACTTTAAATGTGAGAAGCTCAAGACGGAGGCAGAAGAGAACTATATTTGGAATAAGTTAGAGAGGCATAAAGAGCACACAGAATCACAGGGTTAACCCTCGAGGAGCACTTCTTCAACATAATGACTCACCCACTGGCTTTAAAAGCGTGCCTTCAAGGCTAGCAGAAGGCAGGTTGATTGGATGTTCTTTTGGTCCCAAAATCATTTCAAAGACCAATAAACAAATCTCTTGATATTTTGTGTGGTACGTCAATGCCAGGTTTCCTTGAGGCTAATATTATTTCAACTTGAGCTTTCTTGTCACCTGCCGTTTTCCTTTACTCCACTCCAGCATTCAAGAATGTCCATTTTATTAATGCTATCATTGTCTTCGAATATGTCTCTAAAGTTAGGAAACTCTTGCCTTGAGCTCTGTGACTTTAAATCGAAATTTTTAACTATTTTACATTTGTTTACTTGGTATCCGAGTTTATTTTGCAACAGGAAAATCATGCAGAATGTGCTACCTGCTCTATATGGAGAATATTTTCACCAAAGGCACAGTGTTAGCGAATTATGCTGCTGCTGCTGCTACTAGGTGATTCCGGCAGCAAAAAAAACTAAAAAACTCTGATCTGCTCTTTTGAATTTTGATGCACTGGAGGAGATGAAAGCTGGAGCACAAGCTGTCCAAACATCTTGTTTTGCAGCTGCCATGTGGACAGTTTTTACTGCTATCACTCAGACACTTTCATAGACAGTGGTTTGTTTCTGTTGTAAAATCATTGCCAACCACTGTTGATTAGTAACATTGTCAAACATATTTAGACTGTTGAATTCTAAGGAAGATGTTTTCATCAGAATCTTAAGACTTTGGTTTGAATGGTTAATGGTGTACATTGTTTATAGCGCTTTTTTTGTACCTTTTTTTGGAGGCTGCCATATAGGCACACTCACAACACACCAGTGCTGTGAGGGAAGTTTCAGACATCTCACGACATATCTCTGACATATTTATTTTTTTGCCTTTAATTGATAGATCAACTGTAAACAGGGTCAGAGAGAGGGGAGTTAAAATTGACCCGAGCTGGAATTTAACCTAGGTCTCCAGAGTACGTGGTATGTGCTCCACCAGGTGAGCCACCAAGGCGCTCCTGATATTTTCTTTTTACTGTGTTCATCAACTTCCTCTCATACACTTTCAAAGCTGTACAACAAAGCTCCAAATGCAGTATACATCCATCCTGTATGAAAAGAAAAGCTTGCTAAAAGGGTTACTAGACCCATTTGGGAGAATGGGGAACTCTTTCAGTTCTTTGAAACTGACAAAGAATATAAGAGCATGTTCCCTCATTAGAAATGTCCACCTACCTGAAGGACCTATTCGTGACCCACAGAATGATAGACGAAAGCACTTTCATGGCTGTACAAATTCTGAGCTCTCTAAACTTTATGTATAATAGCTACAAGACTGAAGATGTTTTAGATAATAAGACTGCCCCCTCATGGACAAGCACTGACATTTACGGAGTGTCTTTTTGAATGAATTGTACAGGTGAGAGTAGATTTTGTTATATTTTTAGTTTTGCATATCTTTGAACTCTTTCTGGGTACGTTAAATTAAATCACCTACTTTTTCACTACCAGCCTAAATATACCAATGCTATCTTCAAGGCTAAGGAGAAATAGCCTAAAACAAATAAAAAAATTAAGCTAAACTGAAAAAGGTGCATGTGGTAGTTAACCTTGGGCAGAGTGATTAAAGGGCGAACAATCGACAGAGGCAGCCCTGTTCCTGCAGGCGGCAAAGAGGGGGGCACACTCCCACACACACTGCCTCTCAATCAGTCCCGTTACAGTAAGGCCTTTAATTAAATTTAGACATGTCAAAGCTCCGATCAGGAAAGCACATCCCCCTGCCTCCCCACTGTCAGTCATCTGTCCATCTTCTTCCCCTTTTTTCCGCCCACCAGGATGCCAACAAGAGCACTGTGACATTTACTGTCATTTAAAGTAAAAAAAAGATAATAACATCTAAGAGAATATATGTGTCCCACTCATTCACCTACACACACTCAGTCACGCTCAGACAATAGAGAGCAAGTGATTCCAGACAGATATTGATCTGCTGTGCAGCCGATAGGACAGTAATGAACTTCCTGTAGAACAATGACAGGGAGAAAAAAGTCTGCTCCCAATGTCCTCAACGTTTCACAGCCCTTTGACTGGGTTTTAAAAGACACAGATTGTTTCATTGTTAAAAAGTTAGTGTTTTTGAGAACAAATCAAGGACATAAATGATATGCTCAAAGTTTGAATAAAGCAGATGGGTCACTTGTTTTAGTTTCACAGTAGAATTATGACCATGTTGTCCTTGCATATTTTAGTTATTTATTTGTTTCTGCTAACTTAGCTTTCTTTTGCTACAATGGAACGTGAAGTTTAGAAAACATTAAAATAAAATAAACATAAGTTTATATTCAATTTTTTTTTTTTTTTTTTACTGTATTGTGCATGTTTTGTTTTGTTCTTTAATGGTTACTATCTTTGATTCAGGGGAACTTCAAACAATTAAAATGCAATTTTCTCGAGATAGTTGACCCATCACATTTGTGTACGGAAGCATGAATAAGGGGATGAATTAAAATAATATATATTTAAATTATTATGCACACTAAGGACAGTCTGGTACAATGACCAATTATCAAATGAAGCATGGCCTGAGTAGTGGCAGTTTCCAGTGGACATTGTTTCGTACAAATTGGCTACAGTGAAATAAGTAGGGAGCAATTAAGTTAAGCCAACCAGAAGGAATTCATTTGCTGCAACTGTCTTTTCATTATGAGGCTGACAGAAAGTACCTCAGACCTGTATGCAGCAGCAGCAGGCCGAACTGACTCACTCACTATGACTTTATAAGGATGGAGCATGTCTTTTATTGTCGATTTAGTTTCATGAACAACCTGTCAGGCACTTCCCTACGTGACCTCAAGTACAATAGGCCTTCATTACTGTCACAGGAACAGCCCAAATGATTGTAAAAGAGCATGCTAAGGACTGACCTTGCCTCTTCAGAGTGACTTTTCTTTGTCTTGCCATGAACTGTGCCCTATTTTCCTCTTGGCTCTGAGCTGAATAATCATTAAGTTAATGGAGCAAAGTCTGAACGCGACACAGAGACGCAGAGGGGGTGTATGCCCCTAACGCCCCTGGCAAGCACCTTCCCTGAATTTAGAGAGCACCCCATCAATCTCCTGTCCTGTTGCCTGCCCAGTACTAATAAACCTGCAGTACAGTATGTGGGTATGTCCTATGGGGACATTCTGCTAAAGGCAAGATAATGGGACCTAATGGATAGAAGTTCATGGTCTTTTAAAGTCTCTCTTCCTCTACATCTCTGCTTCTTCAACCTCCCCCTCTTCCTCCACAGCGTTTTGCTCTGACTGACAGCCAACACACTCCGTTGCTAAAGCTTTGGCTGAGGGCACCCGCTGCACATAAATCTTAAATATTCCTGCAGGAAGCACTGCTGCCAAAAGGTAAGGTTGCAGGAGGATACGGTTTCTACTTGACTCAGGGAGGCAGGTCTTAAATGTATTCATTTTGCTGTTTGCCCTCTCCGCCTTCACCATATGCAAGCTCTTAATCCACTTAACAGTTTTTGTCACTTTAAAACCCCCCACCAGTAGTTTGCCAGGCATCATTAACTCCACCCCCACCCAACACGAATTATGTAAAACATGCTTCTTATCAAAAATGTCTTCCCTGAGAGTAAACTAAAAAAAACTGAATTGTGCAGATGTTTACTGTAATAGACGTTAACAAATATAGTTGGTTTAATATGTGTGACAGGTAGATTTAGGTGTTGTGGATGTTCTTTTATTAGTCGTGCTGTAATGACAACAAAGGCGAGGACTATGATAAGCTGTTACTGTTAGGATACATTACGATACTCATGTGGATACACAGTGATACAATAATTGCTCACTTGGATACTATAAATGTAAAGCTCCACAAATGTGGAAAAAAGGGGGAATCTAGAGGGACTACACAAAGACCTTCTGCACCAGGTGAGGACAGAAACTAACAGAAATTCTATTTTGTGTAATATAATCAGGTAACATATGCATAATACTTCCTAAAAATACACTTTCTCTGTTTTATTAGTAGCCATTGCTTCATTATCGACACGCTGTGTAGACCAATGGGAACGCTCCTTTTTTTGTAAGTGACCCAAAGCTTCTATTCAGGACTTAAAGTTCTCATCTATTAAAATCCTTGAAAGTAAAGCCTAGATGACATTTTATGGTCTTGTTTTTTTTTTCACAGATAATTTATATTACAGTAAGCTGGTGATTAAACAGTTCATTTCCTAACATGCTTTTTTTTTTAAGAATCACATGCTGCCTGTATTATTTAGATTCAATGGGGATGTATTTTTAAAGTAGACCGCACATAGAGTAAAACAGGTTAGTCATCAACATTATCCTATAATTAGACCTCTACCAAGTGCTACTTCTATACCACTAGATGGAGTCATAAGCTACTGCACACTTACCCGGAGTTGACTTTATTTTTGAGCCTTAAACATCAGAACCTATAAGCATAGCTCAGTAAATATGTAAAAATTTACTGAGTGTGAGTTCAGGAAATTGTAACTTAAGGTTAGATTGTTCTTAAACAATGCTGCCATCCAGTGCTGATGTGTAGATTGACAACAAAAATAAAAAGAGAAGGGTTTGTCTTAAAAAATAATCAAAGTTCACAAATAGCAGACAGGCAGTGACAGACAGTAAACTATGGGCAACTCTGGGCTACAGGTAAGAAGTAGCAAGAATGTACAAAATTATTATTTCAAACATTGCTTACATGCAGTTCCCCCTTCACTCCTATCTCTAGCCTCAGACCGCTCCAGCCCTTAGTCAGGGTGGCTCTTCTGTGTCGGGGTGCTGCAGGGACGAGATCTGAAGCTATAGGACTCAAGTGGGACAACCCGCTCAGCCAAGTATTCATTTACAGCATTATCCATTACTCAGGACTCATTACACTTCTATCACTTGGAAATGAGGTTTAAAAAAATTAAAAAATATTAAAAAGTTGGCGTTATAAAAATCCGAATGCATTATTCATATTCATCTATACTGCATTTCTAGATTTACTGCATTTTGCATATTGTTAAATCTCAACCTGCAGGCTGCAATATGAATGATTGCATATGAAACCCAAAGGCTCAAAGCATGTCAGTGTATTACATCATTTATCACCATATTCTCACTATTCAATCATAAATGTTTCAGAATAGCACATTAAAATTAAATTCATGCAAAGTAAGATGGCAGATATTGATCAAATTCCATGTTCCCTGTAAATCTCACTAACATTGTTTGCTTCAAGGATGAAAAAAGTGGAGTCAAATGCTCTGTCACATCATTAAGAAACACCCAATTCTGTAATATGCAGCAAGCTGTCACACATTGCCAGGTTTGAGACTAATTAGCACAAGCAGAGGCTCCCACAGCAATTCACCTTCTTCCTGAACACTGAAGAAAACTGCAATAAAACTTCATTACAGCAGGTTGCAGAAGGGCACTGTATGCTGCATTAACCACACTTCTATAAGAACAGAACTGAGACTGATATACAGGTTCAATACCGGAATAATTAAGACTAATCAATTCTTATGACTCTTATGTCATAAAATAAGCTAGAATAACCCATTTTACAGGGAACATTTTTTGGGTAGTGTGTTGCCTGTAAGCAAAAATGTACCATAATGGTGTAATTAATATTATTTATTTGCTAAACCTGTGTAAATAATTTGATATATTCAAGCATACATTAAAAACTATTTAAAAAACTAGCAACATAAAAATTATTGTTTAAATATTTTTTTTGTCTCAATAATGCCTTTAGACAAGACATTCATTGAATGAATTAATGGCTTGTAAATAGACTTTTCACAAACTACTTTCAAAACAAAGAATATAAGAATCTGCAAAACAAAAAACTGACAACAAATTACTGAGCTTCCTAGAAACTTCCTCCAGCTCTTCCGGGGGAACACTGAGGCGTTCCCAGGCCAGCCTAGAGACATAGTCCTTTCAGCGTTTCCTAGATCATCTCCCGGTGGGACACTCCTGGAACGCCTCCCAAGGAAGACATCCGGAACAGATGTCTGAGCCACCTCAGCTGGCTCCTCTCAATGTAGAGGAGCATCGGCTCTACTCCGAGTTCCTCCCAAGTGGCTGAGCTCCTCACCAAAAGGTTATTATTAATATGTGTGTGTGTGAGGGATACAATACTCTGAGTGGAAATAGTACATGGCAGTGTTGTTATGAAGCAGCATATTTTTCCTTGTACTAATAACTGTCTTGGTATCAACAAGGGGCTTCTTACCTCAGATTCTTTTCACATTGTCAGTCTGCACACATGTGCTCAGGAAAAAGACGAGTGATTAACATTTAAGAAGTTGATTACAGAATCTTGTTGTGATTGTAATGGGAGTGGAACAGGAAGCAGATGTCAGCTCATGCCAACATAAACTGCTGTCTGTGTGTCACCCCCACAGTCTCGACACACCCAGACAGACGATGAGGTGAAATGGGAGTCAAGCAGGTTTCATTTATTCATCTAAACTTTTAGAAGTCCCTATTTTCACTCTAAGAAAATCACTGTGACCTGAGAGAACACACATTTACATAAATGTTAATCAAGTAGACACACTAATTCCCATGTTTTAGGAAAATTTTAATCAAGGCTGTTTAGGGCAACTGACCTGACCAAGTCATGTAAACTGATACTAATCTTATTCTTAACTGCATTAAAACTGCATAAAATAATCTTAGTATTATTCATTCAAACATCAGCATGTGTTTGATGCTGTATTTTCACAGTAGCTCTGAAGATTTTAGAGTGGTATCTGTCCACACAAGGTCAAGACTCACAGACACCACTGGGGTCCCTTTTCGACCTTATCTTATGAATGCTCTGCTCTGTCAAAGAGGTCTCCACATTGAAAGGAAAACTTTTTGACACTCTTGACATACTCCTCAGTCCCTGCTATTCCGGATTGACAATGGTAGCGCTGTGACAAAGCGTGCAAACTAACAGCTGCCAGTCAAATGGGCTGCATAGCAAGAGACAAGTGATTGTGTTCTTGATGGAGGTAATTCTGCAGCGACAGGGGGCAAAGGAAGGAGTGGGAGGTGTCGGCATAAATAACAGAATACAAATAGAGGCAGTGATTGATAAGTTAAGGATGACAGCACTGCGTCTCGACAGTCAAAGTCAGAAAGAAGGATGCCATTAAAAATCAGTGAATGACAATGAACAGAGCTCCTGTAAAAAGTGACACACACAAAGGCATTTTGATAATGATTCGGCAGATGGCAAACATAAGAAAGAGAATCCCATAACACTGCAATCCTTCACATCACAAAAACCATAGGTCGTCATCAGAGTCAACAGCCCATAGACAACATTTTAACACTACCTAAAAATCTAAACACTACCTTTTCCACTCACTTCAGTTTTAGGTTTTGCAATGAAAGAACTAGAAACAGAGCTAGATTCTAAGTGAATCAAAGTTGCCATATAATTATTTTCAAAACGATTGATCCAGGTGTCATCTTCTTCTCGTCTTCTGTCTGCAGCAAAGCACTAAATCATCTGTCCACACAGAACAGCTCAAATGATCCAACTATCATCATTAAGCCACAGAGTGACACGAAGAAATAATTTATATATACACAGCAGAACCTTATAGTGAGTACAAAAGTGGAAATAAGTGATATAGAGACTGACAAGGTGCTCTTTTTCTGCAGGCCTCAGCAGCATGCTCTATCAAGGGTGTCTAAGCACCTATATAATACCTTCATGCCCGCTACTGGTGACTTTATGATTGCTTAGAGTCACCTATGGAGAGACTGCAGGTGGTGAGGGATAAAGATATTGCGCTGAGAAGCTGTTGTTTGACCCCCGAGAGCATGTTGTTTTCAGGGAAAGGATCAAAGAGAAGAAGCAGCACAAGCAAGACAAGACTGAAAGCTGTGGTAGATTTTACAGCAGAAAAGAGTTCTCACTGCAATCATGTCTACAAAAGTACAATGAGGACATCTAGTGGTCATTGTGTATGTCAAATAAAAATGGGACCATTAAGGAAGGTTTGGTAAGCTCAAAAGAAGACACAATTACATTTTACATGACATTGTATTAAGCATAAATTCCCATGTTAAAGTGCACCACTCAAATATGTACAGTATTTACAATTTGCATATGGAAGCAGCAAGCTTTTTTGAAGCTTTAAATGTATTTAGACAAAATAGATGCAGTTTACTTTTCAAAATAAAGTAAAACTGGCCCAATTACATTTCATTTTAAATGTATGTATGTAATTTGTCTCCTTTCAAATCATAAAAAATTGTTTCATCAGTCATTTTTTCTTTGCCTTCCCCCTGCCCCTCCTTAAACCTCTCTGGCGGGACCTTTTCTTCTTTGTTCCTTTTGGGTCACAATCATAATCATTGGCATTTTCAAATTGACATGAGTGCTTTCTGGAAACTTTCCTTCTTCCCTTTTTTTCTTCCTCTTGCACTAAATCAAATGACAGGTCTGCGAGCTCTTCTTCACTCTCTTCATTACTGTGGCGCTGGTTCAGTTGTGACTTACCACCTTTTTTAAAACCTTTCTTTTTTCCTCTCAGAGCAAATTTTCCTTCACTTCTCTTGGGCCTTCCCCTAGGTCTACCAGTTAATAACTTTGATGGTTTGGGCATAACAACTCTCTCCTCTCCTACTTCCTCAGTTTTCTGTTCCTTTTCTTCGTTGTCATTACAAGCGTCCGATTCTGAGTCATTACTGTCAGAAGCTTCATCAGTGTCGTTTGACCTTTCATTGTGGTGATAGCGCTGCATGTGGCTCTTCAAGCTAACATTGTGGTTAAAGGATTTGTCACAACGCTTGCATTTATACGGTTTTTCGCCAGTGTGCAGGCGCAAGTGTGACTTAAGATGACCTGGTTGGTTGAAGCTGCGTTCACAAACTGAACACTTGTAAGGTTTCACTCCTGTGTGGACCACCATGTGTCTGTGAAGAACATACCTTCTTCTAAAAGTAATGCCACATTTGTCACATTTATGTTCCTTAGGCTTTGTGTGAGTTCTTAGATGCTCTCTGCGTTCTAGAAAGCACGGGAAAGTTGCAGGACAGTCAGGACATTGGAAAGGATATGGTGTGTCTTCGTGAGTCTCCTGGTGGTCAAGTTTTGCCTGTTTTGTTTTAAAAGGAGCATAGCAATACTTGCAGGCATGTACTTTGCTATCATCGTGTATGAGGCAATGAAGTTTCAGCGATATCTTAGTAAAACACCTTTTTCCACAGACATTGCAGGCATATGGTTTCAGTTTGTGCTCACATATGTGAGCTCTCCCTATACTATAAAAATATCCACACTCGTTACAGAGCTGCTTGGTGCTTCGGCGAACTGAAGTAGGCAAGTCCACATAGTTTGGCACTTTTTTTTTGTCCTCATGTTCAGGTAGGATAGGTTTCCAATCCTCATCTGAAGTCACATCTCCACCTCCCTCCTCTTCATCGTCACTTGTCTGCGAGATGCTGTGTTTATGTGTTGGGTCAACCTGGAAAGGCAAAACATTGCAAGGCAATTTAGTATTGATATTTTACACCTATTTTGTAACTAACAAAACCAAAGGGCTCAGAAAGAATACCTCTTTAGTTACTTCTTTGCTTCGGTTCTGTATGGGAAACCAATCCTCACTTGAAGACCCATCACCAATGCTACCGCTCTCACCTTCATCAGGGACATCACTTTCTTTTTTGCAGGGAACAAGTGTGTCAGAGTTGCTGTGCTTGTCATCTGTTGGGTCAGGCTTGTACTCAATTATGTGAGACATGTCTGTATGATACAAAGATCCACACTCATTGCAGGGCAGCTTGGTACTTTGACAAAGGGAAGGAGGTGTGTCCACATAGTTTAGAACTTCTTTTGAGTCCTCCTCAATGTACTCTTCTTTAGTTGGGACAAGGTTCTTAATGGCAAACGAATCCTCATCTGAAGTCACACCCTCATTGCCACCTCCCTCCTCTCCATCAGGAAGGTCACTTTCTTCTTTGCAGAAAACAAGTGTCTCAGAGTTGCTGCGTTTGTCATCTGGTGGATCAGGCTGGAATGACAGGGCAATTAATTATTCCTATTTGACACCAATCTTATGGTGAACTAAATCAGAGGGTTAAGAAGTAATACCTCTATAGTTACTTCGATGGTTCCTGATGATGACTGATGTTCAGTTGATGAAGCAGTTATCTGTTTTTTAAACTCATTTTGGTATTCACACTGGAGGCACTGTTGGGTCAGAGTAATGAGTGTCCCTTCATTGAGTTTCTTTGTCTGAAGTTTACCGTCACATGATGGACATTTTTGTGGAAACAATTCAAAGAGACAGTTTTCATTCATGAGATGCTTTTCTTGAACCAGAAGAGGATCAACTCTGAAAATAATTAGGGCATGATATTATTAGATAAATTCATTAAATACACTTTTTATAGTAAAAAGGTACTAATTAAAAGGTCACTTACTTATCCTTGTACAATGTCTGTTCAGTGTCATACTGGCCAAAGCCATCTTCAGTTTTTAGAGGTTCCTAGAGTAAGAAATTAGTAAAGGAATAAAGTATAAATGTTTTGGACATTTTCATTAAATTGTCTTGTTATGGAACTACTTTGGTGCAAAAGCAAACCATAACATTAAACATTAAACTATAAAGAGACATATTTTTTATTATTTACTTCATAAACTTTGTGTTTTTAATACAAAGGTTTTATTTCAGTTGGATTGGACAAACCATATAACTGATTGTGTTGGCTGCTGAAAGTGCAAATGGAGTTTGAAATATTTAGAAAAATGTAAGGATGAGATTTTTTCAGTTTACTGCATTCAAAAAAAATATTAGATGCAACGCCCTCTCCACACTGCTGCAATTTCCATTTCCTGTGGCTAACACGGTTGCACACTCGAGCTTGCAATGAAAAAAAATAAAAATAAAGACACGCTGCTAAATGGTTATTATGCTTTAAGAGATAACTGGATGGTCCCCTGAAAAAGACAAAAGTAATATGCTTTCACAACTGTCAAATAAGGACAAAGTGCAAAGCGATATAAAACTTAGTGAATGGATGAAATTTGGGGCTGATGGCAGGTGAAGCACTCTGGTGAATGTTCTGTTGTCAGCCCATGGCCATGTACTCTACATGTAATTTGTTATTAAACACTTCGGATACTGAATCATAGTGTTTTTTTGATCATCACTTCACATCACAATTTGAACCTGGAGAGTGGTGTAAGCAATCAGAATTCCTTCACAAAGTCAATGTACTTTAAGTTACTGTATTTTATAATGGTTTCTTATTTATTTCACCACAGCTCTGGTCTATAAATGTGTGTGACTGTGGAGATGAGTTTGGTTGTGGTCAGAGGTGTGAGCGCCTTTTGTTTGGAAGCTCCCCTCTCTGTCAGCCCCAGGTGTGAATGTGAATGTGCATGTGCGTGCGTGTGCGTAAGCATCATGTAAAGTGCTTTGGTACAACCAGGTGCAAAAAAAAAAGCAAGTTATTTGTAAAATGTTTTTTGCATTCATAGCCTGGGCTTAGTTCTGAACATTCAATTTATAATTTTCTATGTAAAACTACACAGCCATCACAATTTACATGCTATACAAAAGTTAAAGTAAGACAATGTAAAATGATTAATAAAAAAAAGTGACATGGTTTCTGAGTCTGTGTTTATTAAAAGTTTAGAAGTTGTGCAATTAATCGCGATTAATTACAGCCAAATCTGCGATTATTATTATTTTTTTTATTTTTTATTATTGATTTACAGGCCACATATAAAAACCTAATATTTACCTAACTTGAACTGATTTGAATGGACGCAATCACAATGTTACTGAGTGGTAAGACAACATTTAGGTTTACATTTAATTTAAGTGTGGGTTAGGCAAAATATCAGGAGTTCACATGTAAATAAAAAGCATTACTGAGATGCCAGAATATTGTGTGGTAACTGTTCTATTATTATACAGTGTTATATTGTATACAATGTGTGTGCCATGGCATTCTCACCCCCAGAAGCAGGCTGTCCACAAATTCACCGACTTCCGACTTAATGCGCACTGTTGGGACAGCACTAGGCTTTAGCTGGACCCTGTCTGTTTCTACCAGCTTTTCAAAACATTCCACTAAAAAGTGCTCTCTACAAATAACAATGTCAGTCCACAACGATTCTTTAAAAAGTTGTTCATCGTCTTCGGCCACAAACTGAACCCATTGAAGTCTCCTTTCAGGGTCTTCTGGTAAACTAAAACACTGTGCGCTGCGACGCCAAGAGTCGCATCCTACGACGGAGCACATTTTACTGTATTAGCCAAGTAAAGTGTGAGCTGACAGTAACATCATCAAATGTTGCAGTGGTCTACAACAAGCTAATTCATTGGTGAGCTGTTTAGCTCCGGTACAGAAGAGTGAGTGGGTTCTCTTCTTCAGTTAAACCAGCATACCGCCACCTAGTGTACTGGAGGGTAACATTCGCAGTTTATACCAGAAGTGTGTTATTATTACTGCAGTGCATATTTGTCTAGTTATGTTTATTACAAAACACGAGAGTGGGACTGTCTCAAAGAGCGTGTACTATAGGGTTTTACACCAGATCTGGTTTAGACTACATATTTTATAAAATTATATTAGAGAAGTAAGAAAAGGTTTGAGTTTGAGCATCTGGACTAAGTTTTCAAGGTGAAGACGTTTCGTCTCTAATTCCAAGACTTTATCAATTCTGAGTTCAACTGTAAAATTTAACTCAGAATTGATAGAGACGAAACGTCTTCACCTTGAAAACTTAGTCAAGATGCTCAAACTCAAACCTTTTCTTCAAGATGTCCTGGATGACTGAGAACCTTCACAGACATTAGAGAAGTAACCATATGCCGGAAGAGGTTTAGAGTGTGCTTTTTCACTTCTTTAAAACATTTTGCTTCAGTACAAATTTATTATCTGTTACAAATACAGTATATTCTTCTTATGCATTCATTGCCCTAAAAAGAACAGCATCCAGTGAATCACTGGTGAAATTTACAGTTGTGCTCATAAGTTATACCATGGCAGAATTTGTGATTTTTTTTGGAGGGGCCATTTTTCAGAGAATATGAATGATAGCACAAAAAACTTTTTTTCACTCATAGTTAGTGGTTGGGTGAGGCCATTTATTGGCAAACAATTGTGTTTACCTTTTAGAAATCATAATGACAACAGAAACTACCCAATTGAACCTGATCAAAAGTTTACATACCCCAGTTCTTAATACTGTGCATTGCCACCTTTAACATCAATGACAGCTTGAACTCTTTTGTGGTAGTTGTATTTATTTTCTTAGGTGGTAAAGCTGCCCGTTCTTCTTGGCATAAATCCAGTTCCTGTAAATTATTTCCTGTGTCTTCGTAGCTCCCAAATCCCCAACTCACACCTTCATGTTTAACAGTAGGAATGGTGTTCATTTCTTCATAGGCCTTGTTGACGCCTCTCCAGATGTAACATTTATGTTTGTGGCCAAAAAGTTTAATTTTGGTCTTATCACTCCAAATGACTTTGTTACAAAAGTTTTGAGGCTTGTCTCTGTGCCGTTTGCCGTATTGTAAGCGGGATGCTTTGTGGTATTTGCATAGTAATGGCTTTCTTAACCATGGAGCCCATTTTTCTTCATGTGCCTCCTTTTTGTGCATCTTGAAACAATTTTCAGTTGTATTTCAATTTCAGTTGTGGCTGAAATATTTGGTTCTTGGTTTGGTTTCAAAAGAATCCCTCATTTTCCACTTTGTAATTAGAACACTGCTGATTGGCATTCTTCCTTCCTTGAATAACTTTTTAGTACCTTTCTTGTTTTATACAGTTCAATTACCTTTTCCCACAGATCCTTTGACAATTCTTTAGCTCTCCACATGACTCATACAGAAACATCAGTACAGCACTGGATGAAAGATGCAAAGGTCTTGGGCTTAGATTTGGTCTGCTGTGTAGCACAGGGGCTCAGGTGGTAGAGCCGTTGTTCTATAACTGGAAGGTTAGCGCTCTCCTGGGTTCATAATGTTGTTGTGTCCTTGGGCAAGACACTTAACCCACCTTGGTGTATGTGTGTGAGTTTGGTGGAGGCTAGAGAAGGCTGTGAGCATAATGTAAAGCACTTTGGGTGCCTAAGAAGAGTACAAAAAAGTGCCATATAAATGCTTACGAGTTACCATTGAGAAAGTTGTATTTTGTCATTTGAGAATTAAGCAGTATTACATTTTTGCGATAAGTCTACAGTCAGTAAAAAACAAGGTTTCTGAGACATTTACAACAGAAATTTAAGTAATAATTTGTTATTGTACTACAAGTGATGACTCCACTTGACCTGTACTAATCTTTGGTGACTTGCACTTGAAAAGTGAAGACTTCAGAGTGACTTGAAACACAAGTGACTCAACTACAACACTGCTTTCAAAAACAGGTTGACTTTAATGATTTCCTCAAATACATGCAGAAATGTATTCCAAACATCTGGCAATAAGCTAGCAATAAAAAAACAGTAACATTAAGGTAGTGTTTAATATATCAGTTTCTATCGTAAATAAAAAATATAAATACTTTTGTCCTGGGACAAGTAATCCATCCAGTTGTATTATAGTGTATGTATGTCCCGCCTCCTATCCTGCCGTTCTTTTTCTGCACATTCGCTCATGTGTCACGGCTTTGCAGAGCAGTGATCAGATGTGTGATAGCGCTGGACATGGCTCTTCAAGCTCACATTATGGTTAAAAGCTTTGTCACAATACTGACATTTATACGGTCTTTCGCCAGTGTGCAGGCGCATGTGGGATTTGAGATTGCCTTGTTGGTTGAAGGCACGTTCACACAGTGAACACTTGTATGGTTTCACTCCTGTGTGGACCACCATATGTCTTTGGAGCAAATGATAGTGAGTAAATATAAACCCACAAATGTCACATTTAGATTTCTTTCGGTTTCTGTGAGATTTCAAGTGGATACTGCGTTCGCTTATGGAAGCAAATGTCTCAGGGCAAACAAGACACTTATAGGGCTTTGGTGAATAATCATGAATCTGCTCGTGTAGAATTTTCTCCGACCTTTTTTTAAAAGTTGCATGGCAGAACTTACAGCGATATTCATAGCTTTCATCATGTGTATAGGTGTGCCTACTTAGAGATACATTATTAGCACACTTTTTTCCGCACACATCGCAGACATAAAGTTTTGATTTGTGTTCACATGCCTGCGCTCCACATTCAGTGCAGAGTTGCAGGACTGTAAGGCGACCTGAAATAAGCTCCTCCCCATGGCTCTTTCCTTCAGTGCCCTTCCTTGGAGTTGTTTTCCTTTCTTTAGCCAGGTCAGGCTTATCTGAAGTCACATCATTCTTGTAACTTTTCTCCCCCTCATCAAAAATGTTACTCTTGTCTTCAATGGAACCAAATGTCGCAGAGTCACAGGGGTAGTCATCTGTTTGCTCTTCCTGGAGAAGTAAACCAAAAAATGTTTATTGATTAAGTTATATTTGATGAAAAACAAGCCAAAATGCTGTATACCTTTATTGTTACATCTTTCCTTCCTGTTGATGACTGATGGTCAGTTTCTGATGAAATTATCTGTCTTTTAAACTCATTTCTGTATTCACACAGAGGACATTGTTGAGTCAAAGTAATAACTGTCGCTTGTGTTTTTGTTGTAGTCTGAAGGCTATAGCCACATGATGGACATTTGTGCACAAACAATTCAAAAAGAAACTTGTTGTTCACAAGAGGCTTGTCTTCATCCTGCAGTAATTCATCTCTGAAAAAAACAAACAAACATAATGCTTTGAGACAATGGTTTGAAGACCCAGTAAGCATTTGTCAATCAAAAGTGCCGGCTGGCGGCGATATTGGGTGTGTGGGGTAACAAATTAATTAATAACAATCAAAAGTTCACATTACATTAATATCACATTTGGGACAATAAGTTATATATGCTTTATCAAAAAGTAAGGGCTCAACACGACTGGGAAGGCTCATAACAATGCCAAACTCAGCATATTCGCTTTCACACAAACATCCAACTTTCATAAATTACTATATTTACATTTATTCATTTAGCAGACGCTTTTATCCAAAGTGGCTTACATCACCAGTGTTACATTTTTACACTTGATGCTTTCATTTAAAGCGACATACAGTAAGGTTCCATTTACCAGTGTTACAGCTGGAACACCACTGGAGGCAAGGGGGGTTAAGTGTCTTGCCCAAGGACACAACGACAGCATGAACTATGGGGAGAGCGGGAATCGATCCGCCTACCTTCCAGTTGAAGGACGACCGCTCTACCACTGAGCCAACAAAGTTCAGCAAAACCCAAAAATGATTGGTAACCAAAGAGGCAAACCCACCAGGCTAAATTTATGATTTCAGTGACGCTCTTACCAATGGCCTTTTTCTGATGCTTATGCTAAATACCAGAAAAATACAAATGCAAATGATTCTAAGGCTAATGTTTAATAGACATTATAATATTCTGCTCTTTCTGCCACTTCTTTCTCAGCACACTCAAGGGTACAGCCAGGCTGAAAAAATAAGCCTGTTCACCAACAGAACAATAAACACTGTTGAAATATCCTCCACCAAGGTCTATAAACAGAAAAGTATTTTAAAACATATTTTAACAATACATTGAATCACATAAATGTCCGGTGGGGGCTTAGCCCATTCCCCATTGATACCTGCCGCCCCTGAGTAACTTAACAAAAGGTCACTCACTGTGGCATGTACAGTGTATGCTCGGTTCTTTGGGACACTGTTTCAATATGACCAGCCTCGTCCTCAGTTTTAACAAGCACCTAGAGAATGTAGAGAGAATTAAAGGTGTTTAGATTTGTACATTTATAAGACAGCATTATAAACAGTGACACATTAAAGCAGACGCACCTCCTGTTGCGGGATGTTCATAGATTCTTCTGACTTGATACGTACTGTTGGCACAGCATCAGGCTTTAGTTTGACCCAATCTGATTCCACTGGCTTTTCAAAACATTCCTCTAAAAAGTGCTCTCTACAAACACTAATGTCGGTCCATGACGCCTCCTTAAGATGACCCAAAAGTTGTCCACTGGCTTCAACAACAAACTGAATCCATTGAAGTCTCATTTGTGAATTCTCGGGTAAATTGAAACGCTGAGCGCCGCGACGCCACGAGTCACATCCCACGACGGAGCACATTTTTTTTTTTTAGCAAATTAGACAAAATAGTTAGTGGCTACCGTAGCGGTAACAAAAATACAGATTACAAACATGCATTGTACTGTCAACAACAAGCTAACGACTCTTCTTTTTCTTCTAGGCTGGGGCAGAGTAGATGCAGCAAAGGCATACAGTGAAACACTACTGCCCTCTACTGTGTGTCTTCACAAGTTACATTGCTTTCCCAAAATGTGAACAATCTTGACGCCTTGTCTGCAATGGCACAAAACATGAACACATGTAAAACATTTTATATTTATTTTATGTTGCATGAATAATCAGGATCACCTTTAAGAACTGGGTGCTTGCAACAAAATAACAGTTTTAAATAGATGTTTTGTAATAAAGCAGCATTAATATTTGAACCTGCATTTCTGCATTCTCAGCAATCCATTTTGAAAACACAAACTGCAGAGAAACATTATACTCAAGGTTGAACAAGAGTCCCGTCCTGTTATTTGTTAAGAGCTTGGTAAATATATACATTTCTTTGTTTCTTCAAAGTTGGTCATAATCAAAGCCACTGTCATTTTGATATTTACTTTTGCCCTTTCTCATCCTCTTCAACGTCTTGTGCCAAGTCAAATGACAAACTCTTTAGGTGTTTTTTGGTGAGTCTTTTGACGTGCACGTTTGTAGGCTCGTGTCACGACTGCAGAGCAGCGATCAGATGTGTGATAGCGTTGGACGTGGCTCTTCAAGCTCACATTATGGTTAAAAGCTTTGTCACAATACTGACATTTATAAGGTCTTTCTCCCGTGTGCAGGCGCATGTGGGATTTAAGATGGCCTTGTTGGTTGAAGGTGCGCTCACACACTGAGCACTTATAAGGTTTGACTCCTGTGTGGACCACCATGTGTCTCTGGAGCCCACGATATTTGGTAAATAAAAAGCCACAGATGTCACATTTAGAATTCTTTCTTTTACTGTGAGATTTCAAGTGGATGCTGCGTTCGCTTATGGAAGCATCACTCTCATCTTCGATGGAACCAAATGTCCCAGAGTCACAGGGGTAGTCATCCGTTTGCTCTTCCTGGAGATTAATTAAAAAATGTTTATTGATACCTTACACTTTATTTGATGAAAAACAAGGAAAAAAATGCAGTATACCTTTATTGTTACATCTATGCTTCCTGTTGATAACTGACGTTCAGTTTCTGATGCAGTAATCCGTCTTTTAAACTCATTTCTGTATTCACACAGAGGACACTGTTGAGTCAAAGTAACAACTGTCGCTTGTGTTATTGTTGTAGTCTGAAGGCTATAGCCACATGATGGACATTTGTGCATAAACAATTCAAAAGGAAAGTTATCGTTCACAAGAGGCTTGTCTTGATTCTGTATAATTTCAGCTCTGAAAAAAAAAGAAAAACTATTAAAATACTTTGAGACAATGGTTTGAAGTGAGTATTACTTAACAATTACTTAAAGGTCACTCACTGTTGCATGTACAGTGTATGTTCGGTTCTTTGGGACACTGTTTCAATATGACCAGCCTCGTCCACAGTTTTAACAAGCACCTACAAAAAGCAAGGATGATTAACGCTGTAATAGTTTTACAGTTATAATAAGTGCATTATAAATAGTAACACGTGAGACAAAATAAAGCAGACTCACCTCAGCTTTTGACTTGATACGCACTGTTGGCAGAGCATCAGGCTTTAGTTTGACTCCATCTGATTCCACTGGCTTTTCAAAACATTCCTCTAAAAAGTGTTCCCTACAAATAGTAATGTTGTTCCACAACGCCTCGTTAAAATGACCCAAAAGTTCACTCCAGTTTAGTCCATTGGCTTCAGCGACAAACCGGATCCATGTCATTCTTATTTTTGGCTCTCCAGGTAAATTAAAACGTTGAGCGCCTCGCCGCCAGGAATCACATCCCACGACGGAGCACATTTTAGCATAACTGATAAATAAAATATTTAGTGACTGTCAAATAGTGACAAACCAGCCGTAACAAAGCTAACCTTTCTTCTTCTGGGCTTAGGCAAAGTCGCCACATCGACGGCGTATTACTGCCCTCTACTGGACGCCTTTGGCAGTCCCATCCCTAATACTACTTACCTTGATGGAGGGTATAAGGACAGGGGATGTTCTCTAGTGCGGTCTGTTAAGTCCTTTGAGGCGGCTGTTGTGATATTAGGCTACACAAAAATAAATGCTTTGTCTTGTCTAATACAAAAGTGTGAAATCAATATTGTCGTTTATTGTGCTATGACATATATGACATATAAAGATGAACAATTCTAAAACTTTTATTTATGCATTTATAAAACCTTGGTGCCGTTCTCCAGACCACTGATAACAAGACAACAGTGATTGATCGCTATCTGCTGTAGTTTGTAAAACAAATGAGACAAATGAACCTAAAGTAATAAGCTTTATCAGCAACATATAGCAAATTAGCAAATATTACAACGGTCTTGTCTTGTAATGTTTTTTAGATTTTGGTGTATGTTTTAAACATACACTGCTTTCCTTGGTCTTCCTCTGCATCTCTTTTTCTTTGTTTCATCACTTGGGTCATAATCAGAGTCATTGTCATTTTGATATTTACCCTTTCTCACCGCTCCCTTTCCCTCTTTTTCTTCTTCTTGAGCCAAGTCAAATGATGAGTGACTATCTGTCAAATGCTCCTCACTTTCATCATCAATGTCATTTTTCTTTCTTTTACACAATTTTCTCTCAGACCTACAAACTATTTTAGATTTTACATTTTTCTTTGGTTGTCCTTTAGGTCTACCTGATGTTCTTTTTTTTGTCCGAACAGCTTCCTCTTCTCTCGCCTCCACAGCACTCAGTGCTTTTTCAACATTGTCATCACAGGATTTGGCTTTAGACTCAGACCGGTCCTGGGCATCTCTCTTGTCATTTAACATTTGGTTTGTCACCTCTGTGTTTGCCTGATTGGCCGATTCTTCTTGCATCTCATTGTGGTGAAAGCGCTGGATGTGGCTTTTCAAACTAACATTGTGGTTAAAGGATTTGTTACAATGCTGGCACTTGAAAGGTCTTTCACCCGTGTGCAGGCGCATGTGGGATTTAAGATGACTTTGTTGGGTAAATCTACGTTCACACACTGAACACTTGAAAGGTTTGTCTCCTGTGTGGATTATCATGTGCCGGGAGAGTTTAAACTTCATTGAAAATGTAATCTCACAAATGTCACACTTATGTCCCTTTGGCCTTCCATGTGTTTTCAAGTGCACGCTGCGCTCCTTGTTGGAGGCAAACGTATTAGGGCAGTCAGGACATATGTAAGGTTTTTTCTTATTTTTGTGAATCTTTTGGTGTGCAAGTTTGTCCAGTCTTGATCTAAAAGACACATGACAGTACTTGCAAGGATGTTCATATGTTTCATTATGTATGTAGCTGTGTACTTTTAAAGCTGGCTCATTAACACATCTTTTTCCACACATATTGCAAACATATGGCTTGGTTTTGTGTTCACACATGTGTGGTCGCTGTACATTATAAAAATCTCCACATTCTGCACAGAGCTGCTTGATTCTTTTGCAAACATAAGCAGATTTCTTCTCCTGGCACGGCTCTTCTTTGTCGTTATTTTTTCCGTTTTCCTCAGATGAAGAGTCTTTCAGTCTTATTGCCATAACAGGTCCATTCTCGGGAACCCAATCAGTATCTGAAGTATTGTCTTTGTCACCAGGCTCCTCATCTTCATCTGAAATGTCACTTTCATTTTCCCTGGGACCCTGAAGAAAGGAGTTATTAGTTTTGTTAGGCTGGACAGACATTTCATCTATGATCATTTTGCATTGCTAATTTATACTAAACCTTGAAGAAGGTACAAAAAAAAATGTATTAAATCCTACCTCTATTGTTACTTCTATGATTTCGGTTGGCGACAGATGTTCAACTGTTGATGTAGGGGCAGTGTGATTGATCTGATTCTTAAAAAGGTTTCTGTGCTCATGGTTTTTATTCATAAAATAGAGTTCAGCTCTGAAAGAAAAAAAACATGACACCCAAGACTTAAGCATATACGTTGAACAAGTAAGCATTTATTAACAAATAAAAATAAATAGGCAAGTCACTGACTGGTGCATGTTCATTGTGGGCTTTGTAGTTTTATATGAAGTCCTGCTTTCATTTGTTTGAGTGCATTCACCAGTGCCATCTTCAGTGTTTAGAGTCTCCTACAAAACAGCAAAAAAAAAAAAAAATAAATAATTTTTTTTTTTTTTTAGATATTTATATATAATTATAAATAAATAAATAAGGAAAAAGAGAAATTTTAGAACAGTTCACTATAACACAGTGTTCCAACGTGCAAATCATAATCACAATATCAGTTTTTCTTTCATTCTCTGGACAGTACTCCTGGCTAATTCTGCTTTTGTTTAACACTGCCGTCACAAAGTCATGTTCACTTGCTTACATTGTTGTCTGTACACAGAATTTTCTGCTAAGGTTATATCATTCTGGTTGTCACAATAGACATCAGATTCCAACTTAAAACCATCAACGTTTTGTAGCAAATGTTCTAAGTGTAAGCAAGTGCAGCCAAGGCCATATACTCAGCCTCATAGGTGGACAGTGATACAGTAGGCTGCCTTTTCCATTTTTGTTTAGGCTAATGGAAAATTGATTATCAGCGTCATCTCTGTATGACTTTTTGTTAACGTGATGTAGCTCTAGGTTTAGTTTTGCATGTCCGACTTCTCAAGTATTTTCTCAACATACCTGCACTGTGACATATTGACACAATCAAGTGCTCCCAACAAATAGTAATGCCAATTAATGATGGTTGAAAAGTTGTCCATTAGCCTCAGCAACCAACTGCACCCACTGAAGTCATGTGGGCGGATCCTCAGGTAAATTAAAACACTGAGCGCCGCGACGCCAGGAGTCATATCCCACAACAACACTAAGTGCAGAAGTATCATCTGGCAGAAACGACAGACAAGCTAACCGAAGCTAGCTGTTGTTGTGCTTGATGTGTTGGAGTAGGCAGGGTGCATTGATAGATGTACTATATGTACTGTATTAGAACTGGATAGTAAGAGAATAATAAAAATAAAAACAGGCCCGCCCATTATTTTTAATAGGAGTTGCTCAAAAAGCCAAAAAAGTTTTTTACTTGCGCATATAACCCACAATAATTATTGGTAAAGTAAAAGGACAATGAGCCAGTTTGGTGCCGTCACTGAAAAACTCTACAGTTGTGCAGAGATACGCATGGTGATGTCTTGCACTATAGTTGGCACTTGGTGACATAATCAAGGACCAGAGCCAAAAATTACAACCAATTTAGCACCACTTTATACAAGTTAAGTGTCTTCACTTTGTCTTCACTTAATGTGTTGTTGCCAGATAAACCTTTCATTTATTCAACAGACCACAGTCTGCTCAGTCCAGGGATATGACTCCTGGTGTTGCAGTGCACAATGTTTTAATTTATCAGAGGATCCACAAATGAGACCTCAGTGGGTCCAGTTTGTTGGTCAAGACAGTGGACAACTTTTTAAAGAATCATCATTTACAGACATTACTATTTGCAAAGAACACTTTTTAGAGGAATGTTTTGAAAAGCCCAAGGAAAAAGATTATGTACAACTGAAACTTAATGCTGTGCCAACAATGGTTATCAAGTCAGAAGTTGACATAGACCGTCTGCAGCAAGAGGTGGGTATACCAACTTATTTTCTAATCAAATTTTGTTTACTTCTTATATAGAATGAATGGGAGTCTGATTGCTATCGTATCTACTTTTGTGTAGGAGCTTGAAAAAACTGAAGACAGTGTTGGTCAGTGTGTTGAAACATGTAAAAGAGTGCCTAGAAAACATTGAGTTTACTTTTACTCGTCGGCTGTTTGCCATTACATGCTCAATTATTATCTAAACTAGTCATCTAGATGTTATTTGATCTCTGCTGAACTCTCAAGCATTTCATTAACAAATGTGCTGTGAAATGTTTTTACACAGGTGTCCATCATGTGATTGTACATTTCAGATTGAGATTCAAAAAGTGACTGATACTGGTACTTTGCCTCAGCTGTGCTTTCAGTGTGACTACAGAAACAAGTTTTTTAGGCAAAACAACACGCCACCCAATGAGCATCAGCCTGGAAGCATAGAAGTAACTATTGAGGTAGGATTAAAGCACCTGTTGTTTCTCACAAAACATGTGTCGAAGCCAGTGCCAATGCTAAATTATCATAGATGTTTTGCTTTCCAGCCTGACCAAACAGATGATTTTGTCAGTGATTCTGAGGCCCTTGCTCAAAGCAAAGAAGAAAGTGACATTTCGGATGAAGAGGAGGATGGTGACAATGATGATGCAACTTCAGATGAGGATTGGGTTCCTCAGGAACAAGCTGTACAGAATGAAGAACTGAAAAAGTCTTCCTCTGAAGGGTACAGTGAAGAAGAGGAAATTAATGAGGGTGAAGTTTCTTGTTGTACAGAGTGTGGAGCTTTTTATTATTCAATGAAGCCTCACAAATGTGAGCACAAAACTCGACCGTACGTCTGCAATGTTTGTGGAAAAAGATGCGTTACTGAGATATCTTTAAAAGTACACAGCTACATACATAAAAGCTATGAATATCCTTGCAAGTATTGCTGTCACGTTTAAAACAAAACAAGGTTCACCAGGGATCAAACCTTGGATGTATTATTAGAACTGGACAGGTGACAGGCCCCTTTTCTTGAAACAAATTGGATTAGTGGCTACTCGAGGCACTGCAGCAAAAAAAAACACCTACGACCCAGAAAGGACACCTACAACTACCAAAAACGTCGGTTTGTGTAGTGTTATTTACCTATTTTTGTTTCAAAGACTTTTTTCTGTTTAAAAAATTATATGTTATATTATATTATAGATTATTGTTTGTGACGTCACCTTTGCGTCCATTAATTAAAACTGATCACGTGGAATCAGGCGGCGGATAAAAAACATGCACAAGTGCCAAAACACTCTTTTGGCTTCCTGCGTTTTTCACACTACATCCATGGGTGCATTACGTTTTTTCCAGGAACATACAAATACATTTTTAAGTTATATAACAGCTACAGGAGCCTACTGTGCGGAGGGTTTAGGCATATATTATGTTGTAAAACTAAAAAACTAAATTTCGTGTTGTAAAAAACACAGCGGAGAAATGCATAACTTTATTTTGTGAATTTTATATGACTCAGTTCAGTGGCGCAAATTCAGGGTCCGGCCAGTTGTGAACATTTGTAATATATGATTGCTCAATTATTACAAAATCACAGAAGACTGTACTGTGTTATAAAGCACAAAAACAATTTGAGCAAACTTACTGTAGTTCGATTTAGTGACATTAGTATCAAAGGTAACACTATAAGTAACCGCAGCAAAGTTAATGCAATTTGAAATCCCAAATGTACACTATATGCTTCTGTAATGTACCTGTAAACATGGTAAAGAACAGACAGTCAGCTAAATAAACATAGTAACAACAGATCTGGCTGGTAAATGACTCATTTAAGATTTTTTTTAAAATCATTAATATAGATAGCTTTTTATATTAGTTTTTTTTTTTGGGTGTCCCGCTCTGAATCCCTAAACTTTGACCTCTGCTTTGGCTGCGTGATTTCTTGTTCTCTGTCTCTTCGTCTGGGTCAAGTTCCGAGTCACTGCCATTTTTATATTTACAAGTGCTTTTTCTTACTGCACCCTCCCTCTGCTCTTCTTCCTCCTTTTCAAATGACACATCACTGTCTGTGAAATGTGCTTCGCCTTCATCACTACTGCCATATACATTCTTTAAATTTTGCCAGCTCAACTTAGCAGACTTAATCCTTAATTTTTTCTTTGCTCTGTTGCAACTGATTTCCCAGAAGCCTTTCTTTTAGGCCGTCCTACAGGTCTACCTGAAGTCAAACTGTTATATTTTGGCTTAATAACTCTGTCATGCTGCATCTGCTCTGTATCCTGTTCTTTTTCTACATTGACATTGTCGTCACAGTCAGCTCCTGTGTCACTGTGCTCCTGAGCGTCACTGTGCTCCTGAGCGTCACTGTGCTCCTGAGCGTCACTGTGCTCCTGAGCGTCACAAGCTCCTGTGTCACGGTGCTCCTGAGCGTCACAAGCTCCTGTGTCACGGTGCTCCTGAGCGTCACAAGCTCCTGTGTCACTGTGCTCCTGAGCGTCACGGTGCTCCTGAGCGTCACGGTGCTCCTGAGCGTCACGGTGCTCCTGAGCCTCGCGAGTCTCACTTGACCCATCATAATTCTTGTCAGTTTTATCCCCAACATCAAATGGGTGATAGCGCTGGATATGACTCTTCAAACTAACATTGTGGTTAAAAGATTCATAACAATACTGGCATTTATAAGGCTTTTCTCCTGTGTGCAGGCGCATGTGGGACTTAAAATGGCCTGCTTGATTGAAAGTGCGCTGACACTCTGGACACTTGAAAGGTTTGATCCCTGTGTGGATCACCATATGTCTCAGGAGACGGGCCTTTTGCCAAAATATAATTCCACAAATGTCACATTTAAATTCCTTTGGGCCTCTGTGTTTTTTTAGGTGCGCGCTGCGCTGTATATTGGATGCAAATTTCTCAGGGCAGTCAGGACATTTGTAGGGATTTTTGGTTTTCTGGTGAATCTGCTGGTGTTTAAGTTTGTCCTGTTTTGTTTTAAACGTGACATAGCAATACTTGCAAGGATATTCATAGCTTTCATTATGTATGTAGCTGTGTACTTTTAAAGATATCTCAGTAATGCATCTTTTTCCACAAACATTGCAGACGTACGGTCGAGTTTTGTGCTCACATTTGTGAGGCTTCATTGAATAATAAAAAGCTCCACACTCTGTACAACAAGAAACTTCAACCTCATTAATTTCCTCTTCTTCACTGTACCCTTCAGAGGAAGACTTTTTTCAGTTCTTCATTCTGTACAGCTTGTTCCTGAGGAACCCAATCCTCATCTGAAGTTGCATCATCATTGTCACCATCCTCCTCTTCATCCGAAATGTCACTTTCTTCTTTGCTTTGAGCAAGGGCCTCAGAATCACTGACAAAATCATCTGTTTGGTCAGGCTGGAAAGCAAAACATCTATGATAATTTAGCATTGGCACTGGCTTCGACACATGTTTTGTGAGAAACAACAGGTGCTTTAATCCTACCTCAATAGTTACTTCTATGCTTCCAGGCTGATGCTCATTGGGTGGCGTGTTGTTTTGCCTAAAAAACTTGTTTCTGTAGTCACACTGAAAGCACAGCTAAGGCAAAGTACCAGTATCAGTCACTTTTTGAATCTCAATCTGAAATGTACAATCACATGATGGACACCTGTGTAAAAACATTTCACAGCACATTTGTTAATGAAATGCTTGAGAGTTCAGCAGAGATCAAACAACATCTAGATGACTAGTTTAGATAATAATTGAGCATGTAATGGCAAACAGCCGACGAGTAAAAGTAAACTCACTGTTTTCTAGGCACTCTTTTACATGTTTCAACACACTGACCAACACTGTCTTCAGTTTTTTTAAGCTCTTACACAAAAGTAGATACGATAGCAATCAGACTCCCATTCATTCTATATAAGAAGTAAAATGAATTTGATTAGAAAATAAGTTGGTATACCCACCTCTTGCTGCAGACGGTCTATGTCAACTTCTGACTTTGAACCTATACTACAATGATGAGTTTTAATGCGCTTAACATGTTTTAATACATTTCAGACACTGCTTATTGTGCTTGTGTTTTTTCCCTGTGTAAGTGAGAGGCTATAGCTGGTGATTTACTTGCCGTTTGCACAACGTCTGTGGAGCTTCTCAGTGACAGCACCAAACTTGTCCTTTACTTTACCAATAATTATTGTGGGTTAGTCAGTGGGGGCAGATTTTTTTTTTAGTATGTTTGATTTGGTGTCAGTTTTATATACGTTAAGTTTTTCAAAAAGAAAGAAAGCCACAAACCTCAGTCCCATCTGTGGTGGCACGGGCTTCATTGTTTACATGTTCCATAATTGATCCTTTATCAGCGGTGAGTGTGGTCTCATCAGAAGAACAAACTCTAAAAACGTCAGAATTTGTCAGAAAATACACAGAAACAGGACTAAATATATTGTTGTGTTTTGCTCTAAAACATTGACTTTACAACAATACACACAGAAATAGCCATTGCAGTTAAGAATATATTTACTTTTCAGGAACAGCAGAAGACTGAGCGACAGAGTTCACAGAGAGTTTTTTTGCTGAGGTCGAACCGGCTGTCACTTTCTCATAACTAAGTGAGAAAAAGAAAACATGTACAACCACTGATGAACAATTAACATATTTCATTTTGTATAAATGTAAGGGTGGTAAAGCAGGCCAATATACACAAACTGCACTGAATAAGTCCAGGAGTTGAAAATAGTGTCAACAATAATGATCATACCATGTTTGTGTAGCACACATTATTAATCTGCTTGTATAACTGCTGCATATATTATATATTTTCTGGGGATCTAAAAGCCAAATAAATCCCGTCATCTAAATCTTTTACTTTGTGGTGACCTGGAGAGCTGACAAACGTAACAAGTCACTAAAGTTGTAATATAAACAAAAGTTTGATTCGTAGAATGTGTGCGTTACTGCTAATTGCCCCACTTTTTAGATCTACGCCAAACCAAAGTAAAAACTACATACCGTTGTAAACCAGGATTTGAGGTAAAACACCGACCCTACAGCGGTAACAGTTTTACCTGTCCAGAAGCAATAACACCAGCTCCGCATCGCTTTTGAAGCCCTTGGCCGATTTTAGTTTTTTCCATCTGTCAAAGGCAGCGCCAAAGTAAATCCGCGTCTTGCATGTATCCTGTCTTCTTTTCTTTCGGGCAGCTTTCTTTTGCTCGAGTGTCATTACTCTTTTTGCATATTTAGTGGTGTATGCTGTGGTTGGCAGCTTGATCCGCCATCGTTTAAACGCAGTGGGTAACAGCAGAAGGGAACCATGGATGGAGCAAACAGGCCCGTTCTTCTTCTACTAATGAATTAAGGCAGACTGTACGCTGGAGTAATGTACTTCTGTCCCCGCAGTCAAGGACAAGAAACTTCTCTTCATAAGCCTTCTAACAAACCCCAGAAGGAAAGATCCTACTCCTACTGGATATTACAGTCAAAACCCCGCGAAACCGTTTTTGAGATATTAGTGACTCTTTAATAGGTCAAATGAGGTCACCATGCCACCGAAAATGGTTTAAAATCCCCCAAAATAGTGTCATTCGTTTGTACTGCAAACGAACAGGGGCCTGTGTTTATTCAAATTATGATACATTTTAGTTGAGTAAGAAAATTGGTGTTAAGGTTAGGGTTTATTTTTATGGAATGGTAAGTGCAAAAAAGATTTAATATTTCACATGAGTCACCAGAATGTAGGACAATTATTATTACGACTTTCAGGTTCTATTTTTTTTGGTGAACAAATTTAAATATTCATATTCTCTAATATGGACTGAATCAGTGCATTCCTGGGAAGACCAGTTCCACGTTCAATGGCTCACTTTAATGACAAACTTGGGGGATTGCACTAAGACAGCAAATAAGAGCGATATTTTGTATATCTTTATTTTATTAATTTGTTATCCAATCATAATAAGTAGGCCAGTTGTGATCTTTATTTACAACTGATTTATTTATTGTTAATGTTGTACAGGACCTTGGTCAATTTGTGGTTGTTGTAAGGCGCTATATAAATAAATTACTGATTAATTGATTGTTTGAGTGATCTTAATTTTAAATCCTTATGTCTAGTCAAGATCAAATAACCTGAACGTTTTTGCAAAACTCTAATGACTGAGCTGTACAACATTTGAACAGCACCTAGTCCTTATTTGAATAACCAAAGGCTAATGTTGTCCTTAATACTTACCATTATAGGCCAAATAAAATGCAATACAATACAAGGGATCACAATTTTTTTTGATCAATATTAGTCTGCTGATGGGTATGAGCATTTCGCCTACCAATTTCAAAGCAGAGTCATCTGTTGGTCCGTGAAACCCTCCTGCAGGCGGGGCTATTGACTCAAAAAGCAGCAGAAGAGGAGCATAGCCAGCACAGAGCCAAGAAGAGGACAGCGGGCTTTACGAGAGTTGATGGAATTATAGGTTGAGATAGTGCGCCCATTCCTTTATTACTGCGCGTTACATTAGGATAACATGGTCATGCATCAACCAGTAAACGCCAAAGCCGGGCAATTGTGTATGAAATGAACACATACTTAAGCTGCAGAGACAGCTCCACAGACACGTTATTTTTTTAGGATAGGGTCGGCATTTGTTAGTGAGATAATGCAGTTTGAAATCTAAATAGATTACTGCATTTACATCTCCATCAGAAAACTGGCCATGTCTGCATCAGTCCGCATTGAAAAGCACACACATAAAATACAAAATTCAATTATAAAGTGTTTTGCTTGTGTTTGATATGCTACTGTTAGCCTAGCCACAGACTAGTAAATCAAGCGCCGAGTGATTTTTGGAAACCCAACCATCCATTTATTTGTCATTAATTTTAATATAGTCTATATAGAGGCTATTTAATTTGAGAATAAACAAGAAAAAATAAAGAAACTGTATACAAAACCCCACAGTATATTATAAATAGTAGATGTCTTACCTTTTCAATAAAAAAAAAGCAAGCATAGGGTCTGTTGTTATACCCAAAGTAGACCGCAGCCTTCTCCATGGCTCAAATGCATTGCCTAAGTTCACTCTCGTTTTTCCCCGGCGTCGGTCACACTCCTGTTTTCCTTTGCGGGCATGGCTTGATAAAACAGTTTTTGTTTTTTTATTTTCTTGAAGAGTCTGGGCTGTGCTAGAGGCCGGTACTTTTTTATTGCTTGCAGAGTCCATCTCCGTACTAAGTACTAAGGCTCACTGTTATGGCGGGTACACCAGGAAGTCAGAGCAGTGGGAGCGCGCACTACGTCACATCCGGGTAGAGTCTCCGGCAAAACCAAAACCGGCCCGAATTCTGCAAAATAAAATACGCCTACAGGCTCATAGAGACCATTATGGGCAAATAAAAACGTAATTTGAGCTTAAAGTTACATATAGTCCTTTTACATTTTATTCCAGGTTGTTTTGGTAAAGGATAGCGGAGCGAACTCCAGGGCATCTATAGCTCCACACCACATCCTGGGCTTTGGGACCCGCTCTGTCGGTCACCCCATCTGGAGATGAAAATGTGTGAGGGGTTTTGTTTTAGTTGCTCAAGGTAAACGCAGCCCAAGACTTTTGACAAGGCCAATGCCTTAGGTTTAAATTTTAATATTTTACACTGTTAAAAAGTAATTAGAAACTCCTTGATGGTGAATAGATAGTCAATGCACTGATCAACAGTAATCCACCAAAACATATTTCCACAAATTTGCAGATAAACAAGTAAAAAAGTGTTCTAAAATTTGTATGAACATTGGCTTTGGTAGTAGTCTGCACTGTTTAATTTACTGGTAGAGGCGTCAGACTGTGGACTGTTTTCGTAGTGGCTTAAACCTTGTTAAGCGCCCTCTGGTGGTTGGGGCCTGTGCACTGGCATGCCATTCACTAGTTTAGTATCTCGGTGCTGTTGGGGCCTAATGCAGTTCAGATTAACCGATTTTCCAAAAATTTTACTTTTTAATCGTTTTTCGACGACTTGTGAAATTGAGGAACAAGTTCTGGGTCATTGTAGCAGTTAAACACAAATGGCATTTACATCTGCCGTTTTTGCATTAGTTTTGTGTAGCAGCAAATGGCTACAAATTACTTTGCTGCATTCCTCAGGGCATGTCTTGTTATACAAATGTCCAAAAGAGAAGCATATATGGTTTGTTACAGCTGCAAGTAATGTTAGTGCCTGAAAACACATCTCTTCCGTCAACACCTAACTGACAAAAACTGAATTCTACTTCTTTTCTATTGATTCCTTTTCTTCTTCAAAAAATTCTTATCCTTTACTTTTCTTTATCCTTATACTGTGCTACGTTTTAAAAAGCTAGTTTTTTGTGTACTTATGCTTTTTGTTACCTTGTGTTGTTAAAATTGCTTCCATTGTTTTCCTCACTTGTAAGTCGCTTTGGATAAAAGCGTCTAAAAGTGGGCTAAATTACTAAATGTAAATGTAAATGTTAGAGCCATTTACATCAAATTGTTTATGCTCAGTCTCTGGCAAGTTAGTCTACCCTATCAGCCCTAGGAGGCCTGTCAATTATTCTCTCATCACTGTCATTTTATCCTTGTGGCTTAATACGTAAACATGCTTGTAAACGGGAAACTCTGCTGTGTAAATATGATTACATTTCTTACTCAACCATGATACAGTGCACCAAAGTAACAGTAGGAAAATCATTTAAATATTTTTTTTAAGTAAAAGAGTGCTGCTAGTTAGAAAGGCACAATCTGCATCATCTACATCAGCAGTCAGCTAAAAGTTCTGCCCACAAACAATGTATGGACGATTGATTTCCACCATTTACGTAATAGCAAATCCTGTTCATGGTAATGATATTAAATTTGAAACACACATGTGACTGAACCTGAGAAAATACAGCCACATTTCCGAAAAACTGGTGAAAATGTTATTTTTGTTCTGCGTGTTTGCTCAAAAAGGAATTTGACCCCTGACTTTCATTTATGTTCAATCATCCTTCATCGTTTAATTTCTGGGAAACAGGAGTGAAGTTGAAACATGTCAGCTGCCTTTCACATACAGACAAATATTGGCAAGACTTTATAATGTTGTCAGACGGTATGCCAGATAAGGGCTTCATAAATACGATTGATGGCATTGCATACCACCAGTTCCTGCTTTGTGTTTTTGCATACTATCTTAACTGCTCATATCCTCTCACTTCAGGCCCAGGCATGTTGCATTATTCTGACATATTCCCCCTTCAATTTTAAATCCATGCTAGTGCAAGCTTTTGCTTTTTCAAGATGGGAATGTGGTTTGAGTTCAGTGAGATTCAGTTGCGCAACTTGATTGGACACAATTAGAGGTGTTTCAAGGCTGGCACAAAAATGATCATAAATATTTTATGATCAAGGGGAAGAGATCACTTGTATTTCCTTTCCAATCTATGACATTAAACATTAAACATGACAGTCTTATGCTAGTTCCAATAGCTAATATCATAAGACTTTTCATTTCCAACATGCTGTGAATTGTAACCACTAAAGCAGCTGTCTTATTAATTACACAAGCACGTCACAAACCTGCTTTTTTATATAACATGGAAAGTGTTTGGTGACCCTATTAAAATATAGCAACCTGCCTTTGTGTTCAGACCCAATGTTTGAGAAAACTGCTGTACTGAATGCAGAAGAACAAATTAGAACAACAAGTATTTGTTAGTGTCACATACAGTATTGGAAATGTGGCATATTCAGGATTTCAGTCTTGCTTATTACTGCGAATCTGTGAAAAACATAACTTTTTTAAAACATTTTACACAACTATAGAACACTGGTAGAACATGTGATGAGACAACAATGACACCATAACATTCATTGTCCTTGCCATTGTCCCACTAAACTGTAAAGTTGCTTTGTCAGAGCTATTGAACCTTTTGTTGTGTCTCATGTGAACAAGTGATAGAGCTGCACTGAAACAGATACCACTCAACAGAGTCAATTCACTCACCGTCTAATGGGCTGTGTGGTTGTAGTTCATGAATACCTCTGGTTGTGGGTTAAAGAGGAGGCAATAGAAGCTTTATAGAATGTAGCACATGGTTGGTAAAGGTGTATGGCAGCACACAGGAATTTAAAATGGCATTAGCGGCTAATCTGGCAGAAACCTGTCTTTGTCACGTATCAGGTTACGTGTCCCAATGAGAATGCAATCTATGTCAAGCATGCTCTTTGTGGCAAGAGAACAAGAGAGCGGGCCACCCGAGAAAGTTGAACCCAAAAGAATGCAGCTCTGGTATTCATTAATGAAGAGCACTTGTCTTAGTGGTGGGACAAGGAGGCAGGAATGAGGAGATAGTGTGACAGTATGACAAAGATGTAGGGGAGGAAAGTTTTTATAAAACCAATTTTTTACCAATTTGTCTGCCATCACCAAAATATAAAAAACAAAAAGCACAGTTGACATTTTTTTATTTTATTGCTTTATGAAATGTTGAGTTTAACTGTAAAAACCTTCATATTATTTGAAGTTCACAGAAATGTCATTTGTGAAGTCAACACTTGGTTGGTTGTGTACAGCTCGACATGACCGTGATTGTCAGCACATAACTTATAACATACATAAAACTCTTTGGCATTCTGCTCAAGGCAATATCTAAAATAACAAGACACACTTCTGTATAAAATATATAACAATATTATTATTAATATTAACCTGTTAGTTTAAAAGCTCACAGTAATCGACATAAGAGTAGTATTCAATCCCTCGCTTGGTGGCACTCGGACCAGCAGAGCTCCCACCTTCTCTCATACAGTCATCATACTTACAAACAAACATACTATGAGAACAAAAAGGAGAGCAAAACCAGAATCAACAACCTCACAAATGACGCAATGTCATGTGGAAAGTACAGATTTATATATTAAGCACCTCCTGTTTGCATAGCCCTGAGCCTTTGCAGAACCAGCTACAGAGGCTGAAGGAATGGACAGCAAGAGCTATTAAATTAAGTGTGTGAAGTTTTTGTTCAGCATATGAATAGATACCAGATCCATGTGCTAGGAATAGGGTTACTTAGATTAGCTCTACATTTTTTCAAAAGGAGGACTCCACATAAATTAGTTAATATTTAAAAAATGTAGAAACCAGATAGGATAAATACATAGCTTTTAAATTCAGTTGATGATTTAACATGTAAGGGTATTAAAGTAGGGGGAAAGCAGCACTTATTCACATGTATATTTGGAGTATATAAATATTTTGACGTCCACTCTCAACAACATGTTGCCCTGTTACAATCCACAATACTGTCCAAGTACCTCAGAAGATTCCTCTTTTCTCTCTCTAGCTGGACAGACTGCCGGCAGCTGTCCAGCTAGGTGAGAGGTAAGTGTGAGTCGGAGCACAGCTCTGGCTCTAAAATGTTTCATGCTTTAGCCTTTCTTAGACTATTATCTCTTCTAATTTAATTATAGACTCTTGTCTTTTCTTTCATTCACAGACTCATGTTCAAAATCCACTGACGAGTTCTTTAAATGAAGATTTCCACTGCTTCTGACTCCAATTCATCAAGGCCTTTAAATGGGTTTAGTAGCAACTTCTTAGACACTGCCTTCTCTGAAAGAAAAAAATAGAAATTGGAGAAAAATCAGTGACTGAGTAAATTCTTTAGCAAAATAGTGGGAAATGTCATTGTAGCTCAACTATCAATGTATAAACGGTTAACACACATTTTCCACACTCAAACAAACAAAAATGTGCTCAGTCAACACCAGATTCACATCAGTTTGAAAGCATGCACATTCCTCGAGGCCCACAGTATGAACCATGACACTGTCAGATGGTATCTGATAGGCCGTTTAAACCACAGCATGGTTAATCAATGTGAACATGCAGGAGATTGAGTCTATAAACTATACTTTGCGGCACAGTAACTGTGCTGTATTTCTTTTGTGTGTCTATTGATGTACTGAATATATAATGTAAATAGAATGTGTGCAGCTTTTGTTGTCCATAACCACAAGTAATTGTAATGGATACTTACCAGTGTTAATCTTAGTTAGGTTAGATGCCTGTTTGGCTTTGGCCCCTGCCACTGGTCGTTCCAATGTCACAGGTTCAGATTGGTCTGAGAATTGCCGGTTTGGCAAAGTCTGATCATCTGAAAGACTCTTTCCTGAAAGAAATTGTATATAAAAAAGTTGTTTTAATAAATAACTCTCCTTGACTGACTGGTTTTATTGTTACAAAGTCTGTTAAAGCTGTATGGAGATGCTTGGCAGACATTCTAGGAGCATTATATCTGAAACAATGTTTCCCTATGTAATGTAAAACACAGTGGGCTGCGGTTTTGGTATCATTCAACATTAATGATTCAAAGGATGCAACATAATATTGCTCACCTCTGCTCTTAGTGTTGCTCACGGTGGTACTGATGGAGGGAGTGGAAGAGGCTGGTCGCAGGGGTGCCCCAATGTTATTTAAGAGCTTTGTGGAAAGAGGTTGCTCTTCTTTTCTCACTTGATCTTGGTGCAAGCGCTGGTTGAGGATTTTTATTACAGCATCCTTTTCCAAAATTTGGGCATAAAGAGCACGAATCCTAAGAATAGATGGAAAAACCTTTAGAAAACTTTGATAACAAGTTTTTCTCAATAAATGTTAAGCAGATTGATTACAAATGAGCACCTGTTTTCCATCTCTTGATTTCTATAGTCAGCAACAGGTAGGTCCTCATTGAAACTGTTGTTAGAGGAGTGACAGGGTGAGTGGTTAATGATGGTGGTGTCTCTGTAATCAGAGGGAAATTGCACTTTGGTTAATTTAGATTCATTATAAGCATGTGTTTTGATGTTGCAGCATGAGTAGCATTACTTACCTCTGGGCAGCAGCAGTAGCAGCCACCTCCATGGCAAACTGTCGCATAGTGCTCTCCTCCAGGTACTTCTGCTCCCAGCGCACCATGTCGGCCTCCAGGGCTAGGATACGCTCTTCCTTCTCCTGTAGACGCTCCTGAAGAGAGCTCATAGTTGTCCCTGGGGGCTGCGTCTGCCTCTGTGGTTGAAGCACATATGTGGCACAGATAGAAATTAAAATCATTATAGATTAACAGCGACATAAACTGGTATACATATAACATTTTTTTATTACCTGCTGTGCCCTTAAGCTCCTCAGCTCCTGCTCTAGTCGAGTCCTCAGCTTCATTTCAAGGCTTTCACGCTTTTCACAGGTGGACTGTAGTTGAGCCAGTGCACTCTGAAGTCTTTCTACTTTCTCTACATACGCTCTCTTTCTCCTCAGCTCCTCCTCGAGCTGACGTCCACGTCCCAGTGCAGCCTCGAGGGCTTCTTCAAGACGCTTTGCCTTCAGGGTTTGCTCTTCTGCCGTCACCCTTAGACGCTGCGACTCTCTCTCAATGCGCTCACGCTCACTGTTCTGCTCTTCATCTGTTGCAATGAAAAAAAAAAAAAAAACAGACAGATGTTTAGTGTTGATTATAGTAGTCAAAAGTTATTTTCAGAACAATTTCTCCTGGTTAAAAACAATCCACAAGTTCTTTCTTTGGAGCCTGTAATAAGTACCAGAGCTCCTACATAGTGGCCAGTGTTCTTCATTTAGTGAAACACTCATGGTATGCTGAAAGGAAGACAGAAGAGGAAGGGGGAGAAAGCTGCCCTATCCCTTTGACCCACATAGCACTGAGCATTCCTCATCAAGGCTACACAAACACTGCTTCTCTGCTTGAGTCCAGTTCTTTAAACAGACAACATAAATCACAGGTGGGGAACCTCGTTTTTTACCACTTCCATAGCCACTCTGTAATTTATGAGCCTTTCAGTTCCCTCTTCTTCCTTTCAGAGAGCAGCGTGGTTTGAATTCCCTATTATAAAGCCTTCTTTCCAAACAAGCTGAGATTATGCAAGTGGAATTCCTTCAAGCAGGAGTCCTTAACTACAGAAGGCCTCTGCTACAATCCTATCATGCTTGCTGATTGCAAAGGAGGATGCAACAGAGCTGGGGAGCACATGATACACGCAATACTTACTTTGTTCAAGGAGTTTAGCCATGATGTGTTGGTTGTGGTCTGCGGCCTGTGCTTCTTTTGCAACGTGCGTTCTGGCATTTTCCAAATTTTCTGCAACAGTAAAAGTAGAGTTAGATAAAGTTGATAACAAATAGTTTTAGCAGACAGCTTATCTTTTACAAGCCCATACCTCTCAAGTCTCTGTTAAAGTCCTGTAGCCTCCTAACCTCTGCTACCAGTCTCCTCCTCAGTGTCTGCTCCAGGCTTTCCCTCTTTGTGCTTCCCTTCATTAGAGTTTCATAGGCCTCTGAAATATGCTGGATCTCCTGCTCCAACTGGGATGTAAAAAGGAAGGGGGAAGTAGAAAGGAGTACAGAAATAGCAGTAGAAAGAAAAACATTTTGGTTAAACTTCACATGCCTGGGAAGAACTGGAATGTAGGCTTGTGTTGTTACAGTACATACATGTTTATGTATAGGGGTTTGTGTAGTACACTTTGCCAGTATGTATATTTTATAATTCTGAGAAGGAATATTAGCTCATACCACTCCCTGTGTGACTGATTTATATCTGCATTCCTGAGGGCTGATAGCTCTAATTCCAGGTGTGAGCGCAAAAGTGCATCTACACAACACAGCTTTACAAGCACACAAAGACCCACACAAACACACTGTTAAGTCTGGGAAGGCTGCCAGCACAAGGAAGGTGTGCATGCCTGTGCCTGGATTGTGGAGACGGCAAAGAGACACCCACCATTACAGCAGTCACACAGGCATGTTTACTCAGGGCCGCGGCCTGACGGGGAAAACTTTCCAACCCCAGCAATTACCATTCTTTAAGGCTGAGACCAGGCAGGAACCGTGTGACATGACTCTGGATGAGAGTGAGGTGAAAGTTACTCTGATTGGAAGGTGTCAACTGTGTCTAAAGATGTTGTAAAAGGAGAAAAACAAACACCTGGTTTTAGCCCTGTTGGGTTAATAGTGAATGCCTACAATAGTGGCTGGGGCTACAACCTAAAAATAACTGCCCCCTGACAAGCAGTGGATTGTGAGGAAAATCTGTGGGCTCGCTGAAACTAAAGTGAACGTACATTCTGGCTGCCACTAGGTCAGTCGCAACACAATGAGAGCAGTGTGTAAACAGGGCAGCAGTGGCCACTGGTATGAAAGGTGGCAGCTGCTGATCTCATCTGCCTGTACAGATGAGGGAGTGTGCCTGAAGTTTGTCGACAACTGCTCATTGGGCTTGTGTTTCCCAGACAGGTGGTTAAAATGGCTGGTTGTTCAAGGAATTATGTTTTGCATGCTCTGACTGAGAATGGGTTATTTAAAGACTTGGTCACATTTTAAAGATGTAACTGATATAAATAAGAGTGAGTCCACCTGATAAGAGTCAATCATAATGATAAGTGGAATAGCTCTAGATTTATGAAACAGTCCAAGAATGCTTCATCAGTATTATTAGCCATGATGCTCTGCTTTACAACAAACAGAAAATGTTTTTCCCATCTCCTTTTCTCCAACCAGAAATAAGAACTCAGAATGTAGTTGTGTAATATTATTGAGTAATACAAAGCCTATACATCAGATGTATGTAAATCTTGTTTCCTTTACCTTTTGAATTCGGCTGCCTTTCTCTCTGTACATCTCTAGCTCCTGCCTCAGCCTTTCATTCTCTATTATCAGAAGCTCCACTTGGTTAGGCTTCTCCAAACCAGCAGGGGGCAGGCTGTGTAACGAGCTGTAGCAGGGAACTTCAACAGGTTGTTCATACCTATGAAAAACAAGCCAATAAGTGAGAAACTAAGAGAGACCTCTGAAATATTACTATAACATATTTTTGCTGTCCATAGATGACCAGACTAGGAGACTGCAGTAGCTGTAAATAATGTAAAAGCCAATTCCTGGAACAGCCTGGTACAGGTTCAGAATAAAACAAGCATTTGAAGCTCTTTTCTTACACTACGCTGAGCATTACAAACTTTGTTGGACTTCTTCTGCTGTGAGTAAAGATTTTACAAAGGAAATAAAAATTGGTTCTCATAGAATGTGGTGTGACTCATATTCACAGGTATGTGTTTACGCGTGTGAAACAACACGAGTCCTGGCAGATGATTACATGGCATTCTCTGACAAAACTGCACCAGAGTATGATGCAATATTAAAGTATTGTGGAATAGATAGGTCCTGGTTGTACCTTTGCACTGCCTCTTGGAGCTGGTGAGGGATAAATCCGTGGCCCTGAACGGGGGCTGAGTACTCAGGCGGAGGACAGCGTTTGTCCTGGTCTGGTGGGCTGTAGTAAGGCAGGTCTGGGTAGCTGTGAGAAGTGCTCCTGAGCGCCTCTGCTTTGGCGGTGTCACTCCTCTCTAGAGATATCTGCATGCGCTGTTCACTCAGTGATCGAGCATGGTTGCATTTCAGATCCATGTGGTCCGTCTCTGCTTGGAAGACCCCCTCGTGCAGCTGCGCGATAGGGCCTGTGGGAGCCCAGTGCGAGGCCAGATACTGTGAGTGCACCTTTGCCTGCTCATATGTTGGCAGCTCCTCACCATGCAGCTGGTAAAGCTGAAAAGCACTCTCCGAATGGTGGTAGTCCCCCTGATGCTCCTGGCCCTGTGGCTCTTGCCGGGCTGAGAGCTGAGGGGAAGAGGGCTCCTCCTGAGTCAGACTCTCCAAAGAGGACCGGGGGCTCTGGCCTATGTCGCCTCCACTGCTCGGTGCACTCCCGTTGCCTCCCCGCAGGGCCTGCTGCTGGATGGCTAGTAAAGTGCGTGTGTCTGTTGGGTTGCCATATCGAAGCTGCTCTTGGATGAGCCGGTGTAAGACTGTGCCAGACGACTCCTCCGTCAATGACATTCTATTCTTTTTATGGGACAGAGCTCTTCAAAAACCTTTAAATAGATCCACTTTTAACCTGTGTGAGAGTGAGAAAGTTAATTAGTATTACCATGATATGACATTGATAAACACAAACACACATTATATGTTACTTGCCATTAAATAGAAAACGCTTTGTGTATGTGAGGGTATTTTGGGTTACATTTAGGCCTAACATTGTATAAGGCATTCTTCATAAAGGGGTTGTTATTCAAAATAGCATTGTATTAAATGTGCTTTGAGGTAACCTTCCCAACAGCGACAATACAGACATGTGGAGACATTTTCCATCGCAGGCAAAAATACATGCGCCAAAAATTCCAATCTCACGGGGGAGCAAAAGCTCACAAAGCGCGTTGTAAACGAGTTATAATTTGGTTTCAGAGCAAAACTCGTTTGGAAACTTTGGGGGGAACGCTTAATAACTATAAAGTCTGTTTAGTAAAACGCTTCAACAACACGAAACGTTGTTCTTGTTTTCATTTCGTGTAGTTTGTCCTGTGTCCAAATAGAAAAGAAAAGGCTATTCTTACCAGCTCACGCTCTCATCATATTAAGATCCTCAACGCGGAGTAAAATATGGAGTAATTCCACTAAGTCCAGAGTTGTTCCAACTTAAAAGTGTCTCATTTTTGTCTCATTAAATGTGTTGCCTCGGTCCTTCCTTGCTGTGAAATGACTGTGGAGGGAGAGAGCGCCGATAATAAGTAACCGAGGAGGGACTGAGGTCGGAATGCCAGGAATGTAAAACGCGAGCTCCCTCGGGGATCAAAAGCGTAAAACCACACGAGAGGACGGGCGGGAGGGGGCGGGGCGCTGCTGTAGGCTAATGCTAAAGCCACAGTTCAGAGAGATCAGAGATTAGCTTCATGAAGGTGCTTATATTTACAAGAGTGAGCTCTAAATGTAGGTTAAAAAGAAGTATAATGTGTAACTTTTGACGGCAATAAAATAATAGCTACTCACCAAAGTTGCTTGTATATATTGCTACATGCATTTTAAACTGGAAGACACATAAAATTATATACATTTCCACATTTATAGACTATAAACCTACTTATGCTCAAAACCGGCCCTATCGAATTAAACAGGACACATTTTTTTAACATGGCAATAAACAAAGTCTAAGCTAAACCAGGGGAAAGCCTTAAATTAAACTCAGGACTATCCCTGGAATAAATTAATATGGATTTGGATCCATAAAAAGTAAAGTTGGACAACCTAATTGTCCATGAAAATACACAAACAGGGAAGATAATGTGCAAGAGAATATTGGTGGGTGTCCATCACCTGGGGGGCTCTAATGTGTTGTAAGTTAATCAGGTCAGGATTTTATTGTGATATCAATTAAGTTTAATAGAAAAAAGATTGATCCTGGCCGGGGAGTTGTTGTCTTCCCTGTTGTTTATCATTTGTCATTTCTCACTCTCTGCAAAGCACATGGCAATAAACATGCACTAAACGTGTTTTTAGAAAAGACATGTCTTATTTTCACCAATGGAAGCTTCACCCGTGAATTCAGGCCAGCATTCACAACAGGTCACTGAGGGTAAGTAAAACCCCAGTGTGTGAAGGCCATGCATGCCTTTATCATGTGTGTGTCCTGGTGTGTGGCAGCTGTCCCCTGGAATCTAAGGTCTGTATATGGCTCATTACTACCAACACTGGCGCTTCGTATACAGTGAAATGCACATACGGAGCCATTGGGATGCTGTGCAATGGGAACTGGCTTGATGATTTACTGGTTCAAATCTATTCCATTGACATATCATAATTTACTCGCCCTGTTTGACACGTGTATATTACACGAGAAAAACATCCATTTAGGTTGCGTTCTTTTGAAGCGATAACATTACTGCCTCAAGGTTGAAAGCAAATCTTCATGATAAGCTTCTGCCAAAAGACAAGACAAGCTATTTATTATCCAGTTGGACCTAACTTCTATATTGAGGAACTCAGACGGCTGAATCATTCTAGACTGGACTCTTAAAATAGCAGACACTTAGCTCTTAACCGTCAAATGTGAGTTACTAGATCAAATTGAATGTTGGCAGTCTTCATTTGACATATTTCTCATTTTTGGTTCAAGTAACCAGCATTTTGTTAATTTTATAATAAAATTTGGAAAACACACACAATTAAATAGGCCACTGTAATTGATTGTTGTACTGTGTGACCAGTGGCCTTGGGCTGATTACCTAATTAGACCCAAAAATCTATAGTGCCCTGTAAATTGGTATTGACCCTCCAATGGTATGGCCCCTGTCATGTTTCTCTGCCTGGTTTACTCTCCTTAAGTGAGCACACACACATTCTTGTCATGTTTCCAATGTGTCCCAAAAAGGGCGCTTTAAAAAAAAAAAAACATGCAGACACTGTGTCTCTGGAGGCGGACCTCGCACTGAGGCGATCGGTGAGGAAAGTGGAACATGTTTGCATTTCCTCGTCACATCCGCACTGTTATGTAGCACCGTCCCCACCTTTTAAAAAGTCTAGTTTGTCACTTAACACCACCCCATGACTTCCTCTCCCCAGTGACTCCTCTCCGGATAGCACCTCTGGCCATGCTGTCCTCCATTGTAACACACTTCCTGTGAACCTCCAAAGGAATGTGAAACTGACCCTTTGAAGACACTTTCAAAAACTCATTACAAGAGATGACAATCAAATGTGCCACAAACATTCCTCAGTGTCTGCATTTATACACACAAAAACCCTGACCCAGACACACCATGTATTTCATAAATCCTTCCTTGTTTGGGTTACAATGAGGAATATTTGATGGCATCCTTATAAACTGAGAGACAATTGCCCTGTTTCTAAAATTAAGTTACTTTTGAGGTTTTGGTGGAAACATGGAAAAATGAGACAACACTGAGAGTAGTCAAACTACCAGTTACAAAAATGGAAACAGTCTGACTTTAAATTTATTCATCTGAACTGAGGTTGATATAAAAATGTCTTAGTTAAACAGATATGTGTTTAAAGAAACTGGACCCCAAATGTACAAACCACTATTTGTATGACCATAAATACTTCATAAATAATGTCACCAAGCTGCTTATGCAACTGTATTGATATTAAGTAGTGTCACTGGGATAAGGTTTTATCTCAGCCAGGATTGTTTTAGTTGTCATATTTTAGTTAAGTAGAGACACAAATCCTTTATATTTTTGAAACCGATTGAAATTAGGTCAAATTGGGGGAATCAGCTTATTTGAATGTGACATAGATGTGGTGTGGGAAAGAGTGAGACAAAATAGGGGCCAAGGTCATCTGATAGGGCAGTATTGGTGAGGAATGTAACTGATAGTGTTGGATTCCTCTCACATCCACAGACAGCTTCCTCAGTCGCACAAAACACAATAGACAAGGGCAAGGTGCAGTGCACTCAGGCAGTATCCTGTTCTCAGGAACTCTCTGACGAACAGCTTCCCATGACTTTGTGTTTCTCAAAAGCTTAGTGGCAAGTCAAAAGGTTTCAGTGTGAAGTTAATCCTAATACATAATATGGTGATTGTCTACTCTTTTTTTCAGACAGAGGACTTACAAACTTAAATCAAGGCTGGACAGGTCATAACTGATATATCAACATTATTTGTTAAATCTTTTCATATTTATCATGTCATGAGTTGGTCTCCATCACTAAAGGTATTTGGTCATGTCTCAGTTCACTCTGGTCTCATTCAGGACATAATACATGTTAGTACGGTATTGACTACAACGCTACTAGAAGCCATTGTTGTTGCTCTTCTTTCTGTTATAAGGTTAAAAAGGAGAAATCATTACATGTTAGAGCCTGTAAAGTCCTATTTGAGGGAATTTCCAGACGATCAAACAGACATCAGACATGACTCACAAGTGGCCAAACTATTCAATGTGCAGAGATGACAAAACAGATGTGTAGTGTTCTCATACCTGACAGGTTGTATTTTATTATCTTCCATAAAGATGGAAAATATACAATAAATCACTTTTAGTGCACAACCGGAGGCCTTTTAAAAACCTTAAAATAGATTTGGAGAAATACTTTTATTGCTTCAAATGAGGAACAAACGTGTACAGTTTTCCTGTTATTTGTAAGCCACCATAGCTGTACTGCAAAATAGCCTTAAATGTGTAAGAAAGTGACCCTTTGCTGTGTTTTGGGCCACATGCAGCCGACTCTCTGTAACTGGTCAGTCCACATTTTTTTCCCCCACATGTCATATGTGAGAAGTCTTCTTTTGAGAACTATAAAGGCATTCTCAACAGTATTTAAGGTGAAAGGAAGACTTAAAACAAAATACACTTTATCTGAAGGCTAGTATTTTATTGCTTGTGGCACTGTTGACCTTAGCTTTAGGGATGGCCATTCTGTTTTGGAAAAGAGGAGTAAATCAAAGTAAAAATGTTTAGTTGACTTAAATGTTGCAATGCATGTTTGTGAAACAAAAAAGGCATGAGTGATCTAAAAACTCCCCAGACGTTTGAGTTATTGGGAGTGTTCACTTTTGCATCACCCGTACAGTCAACAATCCTCATTCAAGATATACATGTTGACATTGCTATAGAAACGTAACTGCCTCTTTTAGTCTCAAAACACTTGGCCCCTGCTCTGTTCAGACACATTACTCATACAATGCTGAGGGCAAATATTTGAGAGTCACTGTAATTATGTTGCCTTTTCTCCTTGCTCTCCTTATCCATCATTCTTTTTTTTTTACACATTTGGCATACGTTTTCTTAAAACTACTTCTCTGGCAGGGCCACTGATTAGTTATTGAGAAGGAAAACAAGATGTACAATAAAGAGCCTCAATACAGAAAGTGTTGAAGACTGACAAAGACCTTCTATGTTGTTTAAAGCACAGGGACCAGTATTTGCCACAAAACGTTCTTAAATTAGATTATTCTTCAATCACAAGATATTAAACCAAACGAGCACTATTCAGCTGCGACATAGCTCGGAGGCACCTTTGTATTAACACAAACTGACCCTTATTCAGCCTTCTGCCTCTGAGACAACATAACTACCACAGACAAATGACGCAGCAGCAAGCCAGACACCCTGTCCTAAAACAGCCTCGCATCCCAGAGGTCCACGACCATCCTGGGAGGTCACCCAAATGCCAGTCATTCATCTGGGCCCCCAGCATGTGTGCCCCCAGCAAATAACTGCGCTCCTCTGCTGCTGAGGCTGCACATAGCATGTGATCTGATGGCTGGCTTTGGCCAACAGCGCGTAGAAAGAGAAAGAGGGGTCTCTGTCTCTATGAGCTCAGCAGCACTGAAAATGTACCAGGGGCTTTCCATGGTCCCGAAGCAATGAGGGGAATGTGGGCTGTGTGTGGGGGCTGTGATGGAGCGATGGTGGGTTCAGTTCAGAGGTGGACAAAGGAAGGTTAAAAGTTAATAATCAAAATGCAAAATGAAATAAGAGTTATTTTTCTTTGCTCCAGAAACTAATGAAGTAATGCCTTTAAAATAAGTCCTACAGAAAAGCATTTTCATTTAACATAAGGAACATTACATTAAAGAAACTTCTCAAATGTACTGTATGGATGTGCTAATGTTTCTATAATTAATTGTAGCCACTGCCAGTGTTGAGAAATGTGGACTTGTGTAATTTACTGCTCACTGTACAGATGGTAGGTTTAGTAATTCTCTTCAATGTTTTGGAAACTGGATAGTTTAGATTTTATCACTCACTTTTAAATATTTTATGCACTGACTAACCATTCAGTCATTTACTCACGCTGTGTCCTGAGAGCGTCTCTTTTGCCAAACATTAAAACTACTAATAATAGCTCCTGTCCTTAGTCGACACTTTCCTCTTGAGTGAATAGGCCACACATTCTTAAAAGAAGTCTCTGGAACCAGTTTCTCTACTTGGCTCACTGCCCACCTATTGTTCAAATCAAATCATTTCCAAAACTGAATTCTGGAAAAAAAAAAAAAAAACATGATCTCTTATTATCTTCCAGCTTCCCTGTTACTGCCTGTAACCAAACATGATTCAACTGTGAGATATGTTAATGGTTGCAACCCAGGGCCTAAGTGTGTCTGATGACACATAAAGACAGTATTGTGTCGAGTAAAAGAAGACCATTGTCTTACTTCATACAGACTTAGAACAATTTTTTACATCGGCTCGAGGGAAATATCAATTCTGAAATATATTCAAATGAATACCAATGCAGAGCTGAAAGAAATTATATGGCCCTATAAAATGCAGAAGTTGGATAGTGCCTTGACCTAGATTGATAAAGTGGCTAGTGCATAAGTCTGCACTTATAATCCATTCGAAATGATCTTTTTATTTTATCTGCATGTGATATGGATGGAAATGCAAACCACTACTGATATAAGATACTCTGCTTCATATAAATCTTCTGACCCTTCCATCCATCCAATACCCTTCGCTTATTGGTCCGGGCCGTGGGGGCAGCTGTTTAAACAGAGACGCACAGACTTCCTACTCCCCAGACACTTCCAGCTCTTACACAACAGCTCCTCTGGGTGGAATACCAAGTCATTCCCAGGCCAGCCCAAAGACATAGTCCCTCCACTGTGTCCTAGGCATTCCCCGGGGCCTTTTCCCAGTATGACATGCCTGGAACACTTCCCCAGGGGGCATCTAGAACAGTTGCCTGAGTTGCCTCAGCTGGCTTTGCTCGGAGGAGCAGCGACTCTACTCTGAGCTCCTCGCTTATATTGACCTTATCGACCTTCATTTGTTCAATTCAGTGCAATTCAATTGCACCAGCAATAACAATAAAGTCATCTTATTATGCTCAGCAAGAAAGCCCAACAAAGCAACAAATAAGTCACAAAAACAAAAACAATATAGTGAAAAGATTTAAAATTCCAACACTCATTCTTAAGGGAATAGCTGCACCAGCATAAGATCCTGTTGTTGTATTTACAGTACAGAAGGGAATGCGCCATATCGGCTTGCTTTCTTTGCCCCCTGCATATAATTCCCATTTCGGACAGGGCCAAGATCATATGCAATGCTGTTTGCGATGCTGTCCCAAAGAAGAATGCAAACACCAGAGGAGCTCTTCCAAGAATTCCCAGTTTGAGGATCTTTCTGGAATGCCCTAATGAGCCTTGTCCGCTGTGTTTACAGTTCCAGGCGGACGGCAACCCTGCAATCTTCTCTGCCAGCGTATCATTATCCAAACTCCACAGAGGACGCACAGTCAAACAGTGAGAGTCCAAACGGCTGTCTTTCTCTCTAAAGACTTTGTCTACATTTTTACTCCAAGAGACCAACGAAGATGAGATGCGACCACAGACAGTGTTCTCATGCCTTTTAATAAAATTCCAAAAACTGTATGATGTTTAAGAGTTGAGCAATTTAGTACACTGCATTGTGGCCTATCAAAGTGAAGGTTCAGGAAGACATGCGCTTAGCAAAAAGGAGGTTGTTTTGACTAAAAGTGAGTTCAGATTAGACAAACATGAAAACTGACATTGGCATTCTTTTAAAAGTGGAAATTTTGTGTCAATAACCAGAAAAAGAGTAGAAAAAACAAAGGGTAAGCATGTGACACAGCTGTGATGGTACATGTGAGTCCAAACCCAGGCTAACATGTTCAGATCATAAATGCAAATAGGACCTGAGACTGTATCACCTTCAAGCTCTTATGCAACCCAGGAATTTTGAAGAGGACTGACCCACTAAATCAAAAAGTTGCAAAATAAACAAACATTACAGTAGTAAAATTTGAATGGTTTTGAGCAGCAGAAATGTAAGAAATACTGATAAGACAACCTTTTGTCTAGTTTGTGAAAACAAAAAATACAATGCAGCTCAGTTTTTTTTTTTACTTTTTGTGTTATGAGGCAGCAAGGTTCATGCAGACAATTTGGTTTATAAATAAATGTTACTTACATCATACATTCAAACATAAGCGTTAAAGCTAGTACATCAAGTGTTAAACATTTAAAACACTCTAAAGCCTGACTGAAAGACAATACTGCATTCCTGACGGTTTCCTGACACAACAATAACATGAGGAGAGAGTAACTGGAAGGCTGCACTTTCTTACAAATTCTCAGGCCCCTCACACATGGTTGAGAAAAACTTTAACTGGAAGCATCCCTTCCACGAAGCGCCAAAAATGTGAGGACGCCCAAAGCGTGGGAAATATACATGTGATGATTTTTAAGAATTCTAAGACTGTGACCAACAGTTGCGACTCCCTTGTTGTATGAAACTAGAAATACACAAAAATGTATTTATTTGCACAGAAAATGCCAATGTTTAAATAAAAATAAAGCAAAACACACTTCATTCTCTGTCCTGTATTAGTCTAACTAATGTATTGGTCTCAAAATGATGCTTGCATTGCAATGCTATTTATGTGTTATTGTTTCAAAACGTGAGCAGGTATTTTACAGAGCTCTGAAGTATGCACTTGGCTTTGCAAGCCATTTAGAAAATGTATTCATAAATAAACAAAGGCTAAACAATGTTTTCATCCTCTGTTTTGAACATCATAGCAACCAAATATCAAATGGGGAAAAATATCTGTGCTCAGCCTGGCTGAGCTTCATCTTTCTGACAGTCAAGCTGAAACTCTTGAATCCCATGACAAAAACAGCATTCCACATCTAAGTGATAGTCTTTAAGGAATTCCTGTTAAACAGAGGCATGTCTCACTGAGAATGCGTCATTGTATTAAAACCATCTGGAAAGCCGTGTGAATAATCTTTCTCCAAATCCAAGGCAAGCATTTTCTGTGCATATATCGACATGTGGACTTATTTGCTGTGATGTTTTCTCACTCTCTTCCAACAAATATATGAACAATGAACTTAAAAGTGCATTGTGTTAATTGTTGTTGTATCTCAAAATCAATCCTTCATACTGTCATAATAACACATTTGTCTATTTTGGACATGTCATGCTGCACAGACCCCAGTATTTCCACTGGGTTTGTTCAAAGACAACAGCATGTCCCATCGGGGCGCCATAGTTGTTCACATGTTCAATCTAAAATGGAGTGTCAGATGTGAAACTGACAACAGGTCAAAACTACTCTACCTTCAAACGCCTGTTAAAAGTGAATCATGTTACATCCATCTAACAATGATTTGTAGCAATAAATGCCTTCATTTACACTGATAATGTGTATATTTGTTTTCATTTATTGAATAGGTTTCTATTCTAAATAGTGTGAGTCATAAAAAACACAAATGGTAAAATCTGTTCCTTTATGATATATGGGCAGATTTGTATAAAGCCCTTGAACTCTTAATATTTTCGTTACAAATACAATGTTTGTATATATGCAGGACTGAACCATCACTGGAAGTAGCCTTGAGGGTCTGGAAAAGGTCGGGAAATGCTGTGAAAGGCCCATTGCAAGATGCCATCGAAGGAGCCCTGCTGGGACACACACAAAAGAACTCAAATCAATACACCTCTGGTGACATCACCTGAAGAGCATGAACACTTACAGCAGTGATCTCACCATTCAACTATTTTTACTGCCACAATTATCAAATTATGGCCTCACCTTTCAACAACTTTCATATGGCTGGTTGAGCACCAAAATCAAACTATGTGAACTCCAAATGACACATGAGATAATAGTTTGAGTCACTTAATTCTTTCTTAGAACTACACAGTATAAGTACTTTTGAAATGTATGATAACATTTAATATCCATACATGTGTGTGCTAATATAAAAAATATTTTTAAAAAGGAAAAGTGATAAAAAAAATACTGTAAGTCCTTCAGAGAGGCTGTGTTGGTGTGATAGGCCATTGGCCAAACATAAGTCATTTGTAACTGAGACCCACTCACATCTCCCAGGATAGAGTCCAGTTCATCTTTATGAAGGATGGGATCTGGCTCAGAGGAGCTCTGATTGTGGCTTTGTCCATTTTGAACTGCAGGAGTGACCTACACAAGGGCACATGCACAGAAAACAGGCAATAGATACAGTTCAACATATTTCACCCAGTTATTTTGTAGTAAAAGCTTTAAATTAATGTTTACACACCTGCAAACATTCGGGTTGCCCCTCTGTGGATCCTCCCAAAGATCTGGAGCAGGACGAGCAGTTAGACCTTCCTCTGGAAAAGCATAGATTGACAATGGGACTTTGCGCTATGGCATGAAATTGTACTGTGAGTTAGTCTGCTATATATTGGCAGTATTTCTGTCATTTACCAATGACTACCTGAAAACAGAGGCTCCTCCTGTAATATTTACAATAGATATAAATCAGCCGATCACTGCCAACTTATGCATATAAATAGACTGACCATTAAAACCTTCAAATAAAACTTATCACAAGTTTCTGAAACTGTATATTTGGGCCATTTGGTTACAATCAATAGATTTGAAAGCATGGCTCTAAGTGAAATATATACTGGCATCTAGTGGCAAGGGTGAAGATTGCAACATGCTCAGCCTCTTCTTCAAAGTAGGGGTGCTGACTAATTAATAAAATATAATAATCAAATAAAACAATGTCAGTCTTGCCATGATGCTGAGACAGACAGTACTGCTTTCCTTTGTATAAGCTGCATTTCTATGACTATTCTGATAAATGAATCATTGTTGATGGCATACATGCATTCGCTGTGGTCGGGATCCATTTACTGTCCATTAGTCACCAAGCAGAAATCACCAACAAAGCACACTCATGCCCTAATGTACAATAGAAATCAATACTAACAAGAACTCAGAGGAAGTTCTGTGCCAGACATCCATCCTCATACTTTGTAATGTATAGATAATGAAGCTAAAATTAGACATTCCTCTTGGGTTTCTTGATGTTGCATTTAAATATACTGGCAACATGTTCTGCCAAAACACAATGAACAATCAATGTAGCAAGATGTCTTACTTGGAGAAATGGCAGTGTAAATGGTAGGGCTTTAGACATCGATGGCAGTGAGACAGGTCTCCTCCGCCGAGTTGACAAACCCCACATGTTTCTCTGACAACGTCTGTCTCTCCACCTAAGCACTGATTACATATTGCATAAAAGGGAGGCAGTTACATTAAAATAAAAAACACAAAAGTAATGTATAAATGTTTACACTGGGCAGTAGTGTTCACCTGGTTGGGTTCCTTCATGCTGACTGTTGTTGTGGTAAGAGTGGATGAGGATGATGATGGTGGGGAAGTACAAGGGTGTTTGCTCAGTCTGAGATGTATGTGGCTGTAACATAAAGCATTAAAGCTAAAATAAGTGTTACATAAGTGCAAAGAGTGATCCACTATTATTTTAAACATGTAGGTATTTTTTCTTTAACTATGATCAATTTTAATGTCTGCAGTGTGCAACCTTATGAGAATTACAGCCATCAACAACACCCCCTGATATTACTTATTTGAAGGGGGAGCATCTCAAGCCCCAGTTTGAATCCCAGACAGGTCATTAGCCCAATGTCATCCCGCTCTCTCACCTTGTTTCCTGCTATACTGTCAATCTATCAATAAAAAGCCAAAAAAATAAAAAAATAAAAAATTAAAGCCATTACTTACTTGAAGCAGTTGAGGAGCCTTTTCTTTCTTTCGTATCTTGCCACTGCACAACTCACACTGCCATGTACCGCTGCAGATTAAAAATGTAATAAAACACAAAATGCAAGGGAAGTAAATGTTCCTGAAATGTATTACACTCACAAAAACAAATAAAATAAAAGGCTGAAAGAGTCCATCGTTTGTCTGTGCTTTAAAAAGATAGTGACAGTACACCTTGGGATGGAAGAAAGAGGAGGGTTCAGGCAGGTGAGGTGAAACGCACGAGGACATCCATCACAACAGATCAGCTCTCCTCCGTCTCTGCACACTGCACACTCGTCGTCATTATAGTGGACCTTTAAGCAATAAATTATATTTTAGAACATTACACTTTCTTTGGCCATAACAAACGTTCAAGGATCTCCACCATGCCACACTGACTCCCCCTTGTGGTTGAACGTAGTACTTGCCGCTTTAGATTTGGATGCTGCACTTGCCTCCACTGAAGGACGACAGGAGTAATAATCCTCACCAACTTTTATGTACTTCCAAGGAGTGCTTGCTAAAAAATACATAAAAGTAAACATAAAAGTGCACATTTTTTTGGACAGAAAATTGGGTGTTGAGTGTAGGTCACCGTCTGATCCAAAAGTCTTTTCTCTGCCTCTGTGGCTAGATGGTTGCTCAGTGGTAAATGCAGAGAAAGATGATATGGGGGCACTTTGCACTGTGGACGTACCAGCTTGTGACATAAAAAAGTTTTATTACAATGTACCGTATGAGTGCATTGATATTAAAACTATGGACTTACTATTTCTAGATGGTAGCTGTGGAGCAGGAACTTCACTCTTCACTCTTAATAACTTTACCTTTCCTCCTGGAACAAGAATAAAGTTGTTGTTTATAGACCTATAATACAACAATATGTTAGAAAAATTACAGAATAAAAATAGTTAAGATATAGCATGAAATACAACAAAATACTATAGACAGATGCAAGACAAGGAAATGGCTGAAACAACAGAAAGTGAAAGACAATTTTCACATCAATGACAGTCAACATGAAAGACTACATTTGACTTATTTTACACAACAAGGCAGTACAGTACAATGAAGTAAACTTTAGTGAGTGTTTGAGCCAGTTGAGTGTGAGCCATTGCCTGGTCTATCAGTGGCCTTGGCTTGGTAATGTGAGTGCTGGCTGTGTGAGTTTGTCTTTCTATTTTCATGACTCCTTTTCTTGCTGTGATTTTGGTGTTGACCCTCAGTGGACTGCTTCTCTCCCTTAAAACCTTGAGTTTCTATCCCTGTCAAAAAAGAAACATTAAGACATTATGGCTTAACATTTAGGAACAAGTCACATATTGAATGTTAAAAGGGACTTACTGCATTGCAGGTTGGTCATCAGTGTGCGCAGCTTTGGATAACTGTCCAGGTTGTAGTCTTTGTTCAAGCAGGTCCAGAAATTCTCGACTCTGGATCTGCTCTGCTCCAAAACCCAGGACAGGAGAGAATACATGGCCTTATGGACTCCCTCTCGAGCCTGCTTTTCTAAAGTGTCCTATACAAAGACAGACACACATCTTCTATCCAATCACATGTACCTGACAGAAATAATGTTCAAAATTACTTGTCCCCACCTTTAGTTGTTGGTCGGTGATGATATTTTTATCCACCAAACCATAGACGAGAGGAAAAGGGTCATCAACAGCCATGGCGATGTCAGTGCGTAACTCCTTTAGCAGGGAACATAGGTTTGTTTTTCTAAAAGCCTCCACTCTAGACATGATGAGCTTTTTTGTGAATGAAAAATGGCTTGGACTCATCGGACCTGACATTAAGTCATTGACACAGAAGAGGTGTGTCCTTTTCAGGTAAAATTAAAAACTGTGTGGACGTTTTATTCTGGGTTGTTTAAAGGGTTAATTTTTTTTAAATTAAATTTTTTAAAGCACATTCATTTTTAAAAAAAGTACAGCACATTTTTCTAACCTTCTGTCAGTTTTCAGTTATCCTTGCATTTGCTTTTAACAATTTTAGATCAGTAGTTTGTTTAACTCAAAATAGTATTTACAATAAAATCAAAGCTAACAACAAACACTATTAAACATCCTTAGGATAGGGCTACTTAAGACTGGAAATACCAGAAAATGTATTCTGTCAATTATTGGAGATTCTTAGTGATCCAAGTAATTATATTATATAAACAGTTTAGATTATATTCTTCTTTTTGGAGTTGTATGTAGTTGTGTACATATATATTGAGATTATATAATTAGACATATACAAGAACATAGTATAGAGATGGCTGCTTTAATATAGTGCATTATTTATTATCTAATCAAAACTGTAATTACTTACTTCTCCTAAATATAGGCATATTCATATAAAATGTCTAAGAATACAGTGCACGGTTGTAAAGTTTCTGTGGAGTTTTATTTTACGAACTGTCTCCTTTTTAGCTCTCATGAGGATCAAATGGCCCCCTGTCAGTCCAGGGGAATACCTGTGCTCAGATTGAGTTAACTAAGTGAAACAAACCGTTTTCCTCCTAAAAGGTTCTTTCCACTTCAATTTCCCCTTAACTTTCAGGTTTTCAGACAGTGACTCAGCACTGGGAGCTTGTCATTACTGCGACAATTATGAGCGAACAAACGCAGAAGAGAATAAACAGAGCGAACAATGCAGTGACTGACAGGTTGATTACATATGCCTTTAAAAATGGGCTCATCTCATTTTCTTCAGTACTTGTAAGTATTTCTCCCTGAAAAGAATGTACCCTTTTCCATCATCTTAAAACAGATCAGAAACTGAAAAACAGACAGAGGTTGAAGGTCGAAGCTGTAAAAGTAATCAGTAAAGCAGATGTTTTATAAATGATCACTCCTAAAACATTCCCAAAAAAACAACATTGTTTTAACGAATTGTATCAGTTCTGTTTATCATATAGCATTGCCAAACACAAACATTAGATGTATGAAGAGTTGGTGTGTTATCCTAACACTGCATCTCTTGTTTCTGTTATTATGAATGATTTTAAGATAACTTGACACATTACAAATTATTTACCATGACACTCAACTACTACTGTTTTATACAACTAAGACAAATTACTGGCAATGATTTATGACTTAGTTACTTTCTTACACACTGTTGTAGCATGTCTGCACACACACTTTAGCTAGGCAAAAACACAAACTTTTAATTCATCTTAGTAAAATACAACAAGCCTGAGAAACCATGCCTCCTCAGTATTAATGCTTTAGGGTCAATGTAAATATTAAATAAATTATTTCTTAACTAATTTAGTTGAGCTGTAGTGAGCCATAAGGTGAGTGTTGAGGGTTAAGAGAGTGAAGCCCTTTAATCTGTAATTTATTAATCATTAAACATTATTACATTATTCATACTGGTGAACAAGGACCACTTCTACGGAGGGACGTTCACAACATACATATTACATTTTATATACAGTGCAGTGCATTACAGTGGATCGTTATATGTGTATTTCCAGGATGGAGGGATGGAAGGATCGGAAAGGAGAAGGTTTAAGAGGGAGGAGAAGAGGAGCGGTCAAAGGAAGGGACAGTTGTGAGTAAGTAGTGTTTTTTTAATTACTTATTTTTTTAACCACAGGACATTTTGTTCTATAAAAGTTAAACCCATAGAGCGATAAGAGCGCCACGTTTTCACAGCTACTGTTGGTGAACCTACTGAAGTTGTGGGAATATCAAATGAGATACGTTTGTTATGAGATGCTATAGAGATATGCTATAAAACATTCTAAGACAGCCACCCTCCATCAAGAGAGGGCCAAAGATCTAAGGTCAGATCAGTGTGCATGCGTGCTGTAGACATTCAGATGTGTTTGGCCACCTCAAAAAAAATGGCTGACCCCTACTGTTCTTCCTCCTTCCGTGTTTAGGCATCATTTTTGGTGCTTTCCCTTTTTAATATAAAAAATACAAAACATAACAGCTCAAAGAAAAGAATCGTTGGTCTTCTCAGTTTTCCTTTTTCTTTCGGCAAATTTTTCATTTGTTTGCATTTCCACATTATTCTCCCCCTTTGCTCCTCCAGTCACTTACATATTGACAAAGTATACAATATTTTACAACTGAACAAGACTGAAAGATAGCATTTGATTTGTCCAATCAGATACAAGGCCGGGATCCTATATCCAATTAGAGAAGTCAACTGGAAGCTAACCAGTAGTAAGCAACACAACAAGCCTATGGTGTGAAGGGAGCTGTCTGCTTGCAGCTCTACATTAACACGAGCACCCGCCCTCGGGCACAGTGGGCTCCGCCGGTTTGTCCAGCTTAATGTCAATCACTGCAGATGGTGTGGTTAAAGAAAACATCCAATATTTTTGCCTAACAGTCAGGTTACATACCTAACTTTTTCTTATTCACATATTTAAAAAACTATCAAAGTGTACGTGAACAAGTGGTCTGCTTATGCTACAGGGTTATGCTACACTTCAATCTACCTCTTTGGCTTAGTGCTCTTCATTAGACAACAATTTAATGGCTGATGTGTTTGGAAGGGAGCTTGATGTCTGCACTAAAGCCAAAGACCACTAAGAGATTAAAAATAAGCATTCTGTCGCACTTTGTAAAGGATACTGCCTTCAGGATTTGCGTCGTCCAAGCTTTCCATCCCAGGTAAAGCTGCTGCAACTCGGCGGAAGAGCTAGATGGAAAGAGAGAGGATTTAGCAGAAAACAAGGTATACAGACAAATATGTAGGCGTTTAGAAGCCATCAAGGGAAAACTAACACCAAGAAAACCAAGCTACACACAACATTTAAATATTATTTATTCATTCTATATTGTTGACTCAAGACAAATGAGGAGAAAGGGCACAAAAAAGGAACAGAAAACTTTGTGAAACTACAGGAATCACCTGTTTGACATTGCAGCCCGTCTTGGCACTGGTCTCAATGAACATGACACTCAGCTCTTTGGCTCTCTGCTCTCCTTCTTCAATCGTGATTTGCCTAAAAAACAGACAAGAATCCACACTGTGAATACAGAACACCATTACTGTGATAATATTTTGGACTACAGATGTTAACATGAATGCGATATCAAAGAGTTAATGAACTATATAGTTTATCTGAAATCAATTGTTGTAGATTTACAAGAGTGTTGAACTCATTATTATTTCTTAACTCAAGTAATTAACATTTAAACATGAATGTGATAATTAATACTCTAAATCAGACATACAGAAGACACTTGTCTTGTACTGTAGGTCTTTACAATACTTTGTCCGCTCAGGTACATTGATTTGTTCACCTCTTTTCCTCCAGGTCAGTCTTGTTGCCTACAAGCATAATGATGACATCACTTCCTCTCTCTGTCCTGACATCATCAATCCACTTGGTAGTCTGCTGGAATGAGTTTACATCTGTAGAGGCCAGACATTTCATTATTTTCAAATCAGAGAGTGGCATGTAGCTAATTCATTAGGTCAGCTGCTACTTACTTGTGATGTCGTAGACCACCACAGCTACTGTAGAGTCACGAATGTAGCTGGGAATAAGGCTCCTGAAACGCTCCTGACCAGCAGTATCCCACAGCTGCAGTCGTACCTACATTTGTGCACATAGACAAACAAACACAACATTCAGCGCCTCTTTAAAATCACACGTGTAAGCTGATGAAAGCCTTGTAAGTACACTTTCAAAGGGGATAAGCTTGTGTCAGATCAAGTGCAGGCTCCCGCAGGATATTATCCTGTCATAGTAATAGTATTAAAGTACGCTAAAGTAGATGATCCATAGGAAAGGCTTTGACTTCAAGGGTTGAAAAACCAAATCTATTACCACAAGAAATAACCTCAGGATAATCGTGTTAGTCTGTGAAGAAAGCTGTGATTAAGCAAATCAAATCAAGGATTAGTCCAAAACTGGTGGAAATTGGGGTATTTTTTACACTGACTCCTCATACTGAATGTTCAAACACATTCACATTTTAAGGAAATAGCAATAGTTATGTGCTCTTACTGTTCGGTCCTCCAGGTACATTGTCTTTGATAAGAAGTCAATTCCAATGGTTGCCTGTGTTAAATACAGATAAAATCATCAGATCACAAAATAATACAAAGATTAGATATTATTATGTAAAAATAGGTATTTTTGAGTCAAGAGAAAGAGATAACCCTCAAAACTGTTAAGGGAAATAAGCCAGATTTTTTTTTATTCTATCAGCCCAAAAGAGTTAGTTTGTTCATAGTGGCTTTGGGGCTCATAGACTTAGTGATTCATCTTCTGAGACCTTTTTAAAACGCTAGTCAGTCACTATTACACAATGACAGGCCTGATATATTATCAAATTAAAAATGTTGTATAAAGACAGGCCATTGTTGTTGTTTTCTCACCTGATATGTATTGTCAAAACTGTCATACATGAATCTGGTGATGAGAGACGTTTTCCCAACTGAAAGAGAATGCATACGTGGACATATTATGTAGTTACATGATAAAAACTGCTGTTTGTCCACTAAAATTGTACAATAATTATGTAGTAAAAAACATAAATAAACCAGTAACAATGAAATTCCTTAAGAAAATGATAAACCAAACCATAACTCCACCTTGTAACAAAATTACTGATAATATGATAACTGTTATCCTTTCTCATACAATTCAGTTATCTTAACAGTTAACAATAATCTACATGGTTAATGTCGGCACGTTGGTTTGTAAAAACACACACTAAACAACCTGCGCTACTATTGTTTTAGTAAAAATACAGTTACATTTCTTTAAGTACTGAAAGACTGGATGCTTTGGTGCATTTTCTCAGTCTTCTTGGACAAAGACTACAAAAAAACAACAATAATCACAGTAAACAACAAGGTATGGCCAATGTATGTCCCACAGAATTACCAGTGAGAACTAGAACAAGGACATTTAGAAAAGACAGATTACATGACCACTTGAGTCATGACAGCTTATCAGAGGATTGAAGAGGAGCTCCATTTTTGTTTACAGCCTTCCCACCACCATTTTTTTATTTAAATAGCCTGCTCTTTCCTGTGGGCTACAAAAAAACAGTAGTTTGGAGGCTGCGTGTCTGCTGCCTTCCAGCGATGGGCAGTGGCCACGCCAGGCCTCAATTCAGCACCGCGGAAAGCAACATTGCACCACGGGCCACAAAGACGCACAGTAGCCTCCTAACACACATACGGCACATATACTATGCCATCTCAATGAAGTATGAGCTCTACACTTCGTATTTTGAATCTATTAGATTGAATTGGACGACTTTTTTATGGGATATCGGTTCCTGCTGCCACCCTGGATATCAGACACGTATATATTGGGCTGCTTTAAGACCTATCGATCCTAAATTTTGTGGCATAACACCAAGGCACGTACACAGCCATTCTCCACAAAACAGATGGATTATCGACGATATAGTACAAAGCGGTGGCGCTGTCAGGTCGTTTTTATTTGTTTATTTATGGGACGGAACCAAAGGTGCCAGGTTTGAGATGCTATAGACACGGCCAGCCTGAGCCTAGGGTGTGTCCCGAACTGACACATGGGGGACTGTGTGTAATCGCCACCAATGCTCGGAAAAAAGCCTCACTTTGTCTTTGCGATAAGAGCATGTTCAGATGATAAATTAGCGATGGATGACGTTTTAAAGATGTTTTCTGTGAACACAACTAGGAAAATTTGTCGGTCACTGCACCAAGCACATCAAAACATCCCAATCCACAGCGCCTGCTCTGACACCGATAGTGCCACTTTGCGCAAAGAAATATAAGTATTTGTCACAATTATAGTTTGTCCTTGAGTATTGAATTATTTAAGGCTCTAATTTATAAGTATGTATGTAAGTATGCGTCACTTATCTTCCCCCCCTTTTCGCTGCTAATCAAATTTTCTTCTGGCATTGAGATGTGCCAACATCTTGGTGTCAATAATGAATAATACCACAAAGATAACCCCGCACCTAGATTTAGTTCAAACTAAAAGGGTTACATACATGGCCTTCAGTGTAAAGCTTACGTATGTTTAGCGTCAGTAAAAGATGATAACCAAAGCGCACCGATACTTACCGCTTTGCTCTCCCAGAAATACGAGTTTAAATTTCCTCAGGGGGTTCCCCAAATCTCCTCCAGCGGACATGGTTTTGGATGAAAAGACTCAACTTGGATTATTCGCTGTTTTCTTGTGGGTCGGCGTCTCCTCGCTTGTTGTTGTGCGCGGGGATATCTTCCTCACAAAATGATGAGAATGCAGCTCAGCATCCTCCTGTCAATTTTAAAGTGCAACTGCGCATGCGCGACCTCACCTATTTCTATTCCTTACCGCTCAGAACACAATTCATTTGGTTTGTCGTTCTTTTTCAAGTAAATAAATTAGCCTGTGGACTGTCAGAACATCATAAATACCAATTGATATCAAATAATAAAAGATATAGGCCTATTAAAAAATAGACTCATAAACTCTCTCGGAGGTATAGGCCCATATTAGCATAGTTGGCTAGAAAATTTGCTAAATAGGTCAGTCGTTGAACAAATTAGCTTATTTTGTTGTATGAAAATGAATTCTACGTACTGTAGTCGTTTTATGTAGCTACATTCTAAAATAAAAACAGCATTATTTTTGTTATAGCAAATTAATAAGATATTTTAACCTAATCTTAATCAATGATCCTTGAGATTCACATCTGAGTGGCCACGCCCCGTTTTTCTCTTACACAAAAAAGACGTCTGGTTTATACTTAGACAAAAATGATTGTAGTATGGATGTGGATGGGTGATGTAAAAGTTGAACCAGAACATTGAAACATTATAGCCTGCCTTATAACAAAATGTGAAGGAGCAAAGCTGTTTTACAATGTGACACCTGCCTTTAAGCGAAGAGTGTGGCTGAACCCCAAACTTGAAGCCTGAAAGTGTGAGCAAATGATTACAGACTTACCATGCAAATCTGCTAAACATAACACTTCTCTGTTACTGTGCCTTTGGTTTACTGACTTGGAACAGGCCACCTCCAGCAGAGGACTCCAAAATCCATTGTTTTGTTTTGAGTGACAGTAGATGAGCTTCCCAGTAATAGTAGGCAGTTGGTCTGGATGTATTCATACTGTCGTTGTGTCCTTGTGCAAGACACTTGCCTCCAGTGGCTGTAACACTGGTAATTACTGTAGAACAATGTAAGGCGCTTTGGATAAAAGCATCTGCTAAATGAATGTATGTAAATGTAAATGTATTGGGGTCTCATTCCTGCTCCATCCAGTCTGGAATCAATAAAAAATGGACAAACTTAATCGATCATACTTATCACAATACGTTTGCTGTTTACTCACCTTCTTCCACAGGTGTTCATTCAGTGCCAAGCAGAAGCAGGCAGCAACCAGCAGTTTCCCACAAGTCCTTGTTTCAGGTCTTGTGAGCTGATGCCTTCTACAGATGGGGTCATTGCTGATCTCCTGCGACAGAAGCAAAAGACAAACTCTGTCGTCTGGCAAGCACTTTTTTAATAATCTTTTATTGTTATATTCTCTAGACTATTGAACTTTTGACCATAAACTGCAAAGCCTACCACAACATAAAAAAGGATTGTCAACTTTTCATTAAAAAAATGGAGCACATTAGCATTTCGTGAGAAATATCTTACTAAATCAACACAATTGTTTACATAATGAATATAAAATATAGATTCATACATATATATTATTATTCTAAATTATGTATTTTAAATTTAACTTATTTCTGTATAGCACTTTAAATGACCCAGTCAATGAATTGTGTTACATAAAAAAAATTACCTTGACTAATTATAGAATAAGCTATAAGCCTGGGATAAAAGAAAAAGTTAACTATGAGTGATGGAGCACATTAGCATTTTGTAAGAAATGTCTTGCCCGTTCAGCTGCAGGAGCATGACTACTGCAAGAAGAGAAAGCGGCTCCCCAGGAGTCAGGACAAGTCGGAGGGCTACTGGAAGCAGGTAACCATCAGAAGTTTTTCTAGCGATAATGTAAAAGCTCATGGTGTTGTGTTAGTTTCTGAAGAACAGAAATTAGATTTACAGAATATGTTGAAGTAAAGTCTAGTTGTAGATGAATAAATCAGGCTCATCAGACCTGGTTCCAAATATAGACTTTAATTGGTGTACCTCTAAATTTCCGTGTTGGCCCTGTCCCTCTACAGGCTCTAGGCTCTCACCTGACCGACCAGCCTCCACAGCCCACTCCTGACCTTCCTCCTGCCACTTCTCCTCGGACCTGGTTGCAAATATAGACTTTAATTGGTGTACCTCTAAATTTCCGTGTTGGCCCTGTCCCTCTACAGGCTCTAGGCTCTCACCTGACCGACCAGCCTCCACAGCCCACTCCTGACCTTCCTCCTGCCACTTCTCCTCTGCCTAAAGCATCTCCAAACACGCAGCTCCCACCTGTCAACTGCCCTGAACCTGAGCCACGCAGCAAATCTGCAGAGCTCCCAGAGTTCCTGGGCTTGACCCGCTGCCCCCAGGCCTCCTCCTCTGCTCAGAGCGTGGGCCCCCGCCCCGAGCCGTCCACTGCTGACAGTGATCCTGTGAGGATCCATGGGTACTCTGTGGAGGAGTATCAGAGCATCTACCACTCAGTAGTGGATGAAATGCTCAAGTAGGTTTTTTTATGGCTAACAGAAAATATATATGCCTTTTTATCATTTGCCAATTCAAAGAGAGACTGTATTTGTCACACAGAAGGGAAAAACAAAATGTCTTTTCCAACGACACATATGAACAAATCTGTTTTAACCTTTTTGCTAAAATGTGAATTAATTGATTTTTCAAATTTTTTTGTTTCCCTTTCAAAGGTACAAAAGTGGGCGTCCACGTCCTTATTCTCTCGAGCTCGGCCGCAAAATTAAGCAGCGCCTGTGGGAGGCCCTGAACCGTCCACTCCTCACTGTTGTGGAGACAGCCTCTGGACTTCTGAAAATAGAGGAGTCCACTGCACATGAGACTTGTCCTCCACACATCGACGTGGACATCTCTGGAGAGCCCGCCCCCAAAAAGAGACGTCTCCCCTAGAGACTCTCGTCTTTGTAAATATTGTACATAGTTCAAAACATCCATTTGATGATCTTTAAATTTTTTTTCTTCTTTGTATAGGAATACTTGTTATGTCCATCTGCAGCTTCCACCACCAAGCTGCACCTCCAACAGTCTGCCTCAGCTCAGCCTCGTCTTGCCTCAAAAACAAATGCCTCACATTCACCTTGTCTGTTCTACCAAAACTTTTTCAATCCATCAACAGCTTCCACCACCAAGCAGCGCCTCCAGTCTATAACATCAGGCTTCTGCACTAAATACCACCTTCCACCTGCCTCACAGTGTCCAGTCCATCAACAGCTTCTACCGCCAAGCAGAGCCTCCAGCCTCTAACATCAGGCTCCAGCACCAGATACCACCTTCCACCTGCCTCACAGTGCCTCACCCTCCATATTCAGTGTCAACCTTAAAGCGGCCTTACAGATGTTTTTAAAAGTATGACCAACATTCATTTACTCATTTTACTTATTATTTTATGGGTACATTTGTACTAACGGACTTTTCTTTATCAATGGAAGGTGTCAAGGCCTTGGTTACAGCCTCCACTAGTGACAAATGTCAAACCACCAGCTAAAGACAGTGACTTTCAACATTGCCAAGTTACAGATGTTTACACAAAGTCTGCTTTAATTTACAGTCCTTCAACAGAAAAATGTATTTTAAACTATATGATTTTGTATTCTTTAGTGTGGCGTCGTTGTGAGAAACAACCTGTCTTCGAGTTCTTCTCTCTGAACTGCAACCAGAAAAGCCTCAACAATCTTGACAAAAATATATATATTTTTTTTAAATAAAGTCAATTTACTTAAAACCAACATTATTCTCTGTTGTGTTTCTACAAAGGTATTAAACACTGAATGTTTCTACTCCCTCACATGCTTTACTAGTTAAAGGAGTGATACAAGTAAATAATGATCTGTGTTAGCCCTTCAAGGAACTCATGACTATTTGTATATTATAGGCACTCACAGAAAGAGTCAAAAGAACCACATCTTTAGATGTACATTAGAATATATTAGTATATCTACTGCATATTCAAAAAAAAATCTTTATTCACCAGATATTAAGAGATACAAAGATAGAAGAATGGAGAAATATATGTGTTTAGTTAAAACCATGGTAAAAACAAGTGTTTGCTGCCCTCTGGTGAAGATTTATCAGTTAAACACAAATAGAGTTTTTCTACTCACCCCTGTGTCATTTCCACTGAGCTTCACCAGGAGGTGTTTTCCTGAAAAACTGGTTTGTGTTTAATGCAAGCCCTCTTCCGGTCAGTGTAGTGCTGTTTTTTGTACGGCGCAGAAAAGAAAATCATGGCCTAGATGCTGAAGGCTCACAGCTGTAGAGCACAGATAGTAGACATGATGTGACTTTCAACTAGAAATACAACTAGTGGGCAGGGCAGTGCTCTAACCTCTCAAAAAGTATTAATTGAATTATGGAGAGAAATATATCTTGTAAATCAAAGATAACTGTTTGGCCCCATGTCCAGGGTTTTTATCAGAATTTGTATATATAATAGTCTACCAAACTACTAAAACTACTTCACAATTTCCTAAAATAAAATGTCACATTTCTTTAAATTCAGACTGTAAAGGGCCTTTAGGATTTAGGATTGTAAATAATTGACTGTCTAACACACATAATTTATTGCCTCAGTTTGTTGCTGCCAATAAAATGATTATCTCTGGTTAAAAGACAGATGGACAGATGGTTTATATTCTCAAGCAAATATAGATATTACATTTTTTTTACATAGGCCTATTAAATCCTGGAGGACTTTTCCCAAGACATCCCAAAAACACACTACAATGGCACAGATTAAATACATGGATTTAATTAATTTTACAAAGTATGCTGGTTTTTACTTATTGTTGAACCCTAATTCACAGCTGCAGGAGGTAATTTACCAAATGACTCAGATTTTCTGAAAGAGTTTTTGTGTGTCCAATGAACTCAACTTAAGAAAACAGCCTGGAAAGTCCAGTATGAAGTGATAAAGTATGTTATATGGTACAAATCATGACTCTAAAGCTAGAATCTAGCCTTTAAACAGAGCGAGAAGAAAAGGCTGAAGTCCCACCGTGTGTTATTCTTCCGGCTCCTCGGCTCTGAGGAATGTGAACAGGTATTCTACCTGAATGCGCTGCCCTCCCACACACTGTGTGCTGATCATTTAAAACCTTGTATATTTTGAAATATACAAGAGTAAAAAAATGAAAAAAATGTATTTATTATGAAATACTATTTATTATATTAAGGACTTTATTATAATATTATTATAAGGAATATAAATTATAAATTGTAATAGACAGAATAACAGAATAACTAGTTTTAACCCTACTAACAAGAAATATTTTTTTTTTTTACATATAGACAACTATAGTGGCTCAGGTGGAAGAGCGGTCGTCCTATAACTGGAAGGTTGAGGTTTGATTCCCGCTCTCCCCAGTTCAAACTGTTGTTGTGTTCTATGACAAGACATTAACCCACCTTGCCTCCAGTGCCACAGCACTGGTATGAATGAGTGAGAATGTTGGGGCAATAGATGGAAATTAGCCTAAGGTTGTCTCATGTATGTTCATTAACAAGCACTCTCCCAATCAAATCAAATAAACTGATAACAATAACAATAATAATAACTACAACTTCTCTCAGCCCACCCTTATGCAACAGAGTAGGACCTGTTACGGTGCTTTCTTTTGCATCCATCCCTTAGACCTAACCTCCACCAGCCTTGCACTATCTGCACACTGTATATTGATATTTGATCTAATTTTATTTAAGTAGGCCTAGCAATTGTAACACTTCTCCTACACTCTGACATTAAGATTTATACTTTAATAAACATACACACAAAGTGTATGAAATATATTCTTGGCTTGCTGAGAGACCATAAATACACATGGATCTTTATAAATCACTGTAGTGGCAACTAGTAATATGAAATCTGAGATGTCAGCTGGCACTGTTGAGAAAGTTGAAGTTTAAAGTTTGTGTGATAGAAAAATATAGGCTATTATTTTTTCCATCAGCTGTTTTATTGTAGAAATGTAATGTAATGTACAAATCTTTTTACCCTTTAGATGATTGCTCAAAGTCAAACATTTCTGCCTCCTTCTCTTTCCAGAAAGCAAAACTACGATCAATGTATTTAGAAATGTCTTCATTGTTGAAACACAAGGCGCCGCCGCCACTCAAGCACTCATCAGGACACGCAGTTTGAACCATAACCTTGGGCAGCACCAGTCTAGACTCTGATAACGCTGACAGTGACGGGCAACAATACGGTCTTGACTTCCCAAAGAACTGAGCTTTAATGTCCTCAAAACCATCACTCCATTGTCGTCTTCCAGTCTGAATTTCCCGCAGCACGGCTTTGTGGAAGTCCCTCACTGTCTCCCAGGGGAAACTGCCAACGTGGTCGAAAACCTCAAAGCACAGAAGATGTCTCATTTTCCTCTCTTCGGGCGACAGCGGTTGCTCTAAAATGTGAAAGTATCCCAGCATGAATAGATCCAGAGTTAGGCTATCGTAGGTCACTGTGTCACCGTTCACATCAGGAAGGAACTGCTCAGGCGAATAAGTGACAGAGGGGAGTTTAATATGTGGCATTTGTGCATCTTTGATTTCTAGTTTAGTCTTCCATGTGTTTAGCATCTTGTCTACAGCACATTTCTGCTGGCAGAAGTGAAACATGCAGTTTTCTTTCTGCTGTGTTGTGACTGCATGTTGACCCTGTTTCAATCTCGCTGCTCTCGTTGAAATGGCATAAGCCGACTTCTTCCAGTGGCTCAAAAACAACACGACTATGCGTTCTTTCCTCAGCCTGGTGTTTTCCATCACAGGTGAGCGTTTTGTGGCTCTGTCACAGTCTAGGCCCTTACTCACAGCACCAACCACTGAATAATTCTTTCCCGTATCTTCTTTCATAATGCCAGCAAAAGGATAAACCCCACCAATTTGACCTTCAAAGTTGGATCGAAGGTTTCTTACTGACACCCCAGACTGTTGGATCTCTCGTTGCACTCGCTCCCTCTGACCTCTGTTGTAAGTACTGGCCTCTAAGCGGTGGCTGAATGCTGATGCCATCCCTATGTGGGGTATTCTACATCCACCTAAAGCCTCACTATTGCCTAATGAGGTCGCTTGTCCAACTCCTAAACTATCCCTTACAACCTGGAGCTCCTTCATGCCCTCAACCATTTCTTTCATAACAGGCATTTTTTCTGCCTTTTCTGTCATTTGGCTCAGATTAGCTAAAAGCAGCGACATGTTCTTGACCATCTCAGAAACACGGCTGCACCAGGTTTGTAAAGTCTGACGTCCCTCAGTATCCATTTGCTGAAGGGCATCTTTGTTCAGGGAAATGTTAACAATAGGGTCTGGTAAAATTGCCCTTAGCTCCTCAGTTAGTCTGGTCAGCTCCAGCTCATAGGCTTGGCACCTCTTCTGCAGCGAGACGTTCTCAATCTGCTTCTGGAGATAAACTAAATCATCTTCACTCAGCAGCTCGCCAAAAGGTCCCAAAACTGCATTGTGGGCTTCGGAGTATTTAAAGCCATCTTCTGAAGGGTAGCCATTTGTCCTGGTCTGTAAAAGCGAAAATACTATTACGTTAGTTGATTCATTTTTCAACACTGTTTCCCTTAAGTGTTTTATTTCACATTCTTGCTTCAAAATGCTATTTAAAAGTGTCACATACCTGTTCTGTCTCGCCCTCTTCATCCTGCAGCCGGACCTGCAGCTGGCGGACCATCACCTGCCGCTTCCACTCCACTATAGGATGTCCAGCTGAGTCATGAGTAGGCACCAAGGATTCGACGTCGGCCAGAATCACATCAGCAAGGGGTACTTTCTCCACCATTTCTTCACTGTCAGGCCTCTGTCAGTGTTCAGCAACCAGTCAAAGATTATCAGCACAAGGTAATTTTTTAAGGATTGCATATATTTGTGTGTGTGTCAAGACATTAATGCATATTTGCATGCAGACCTTGTTAAATGATTTGTATGTACAGTATGCTTACAGTTTGTCCTGTGAAAACAGCTGTAAGGCCAGCGTGTCTCATTGACTTGATGGATTTCATGTGGGATGCCAAAGTCAGATCTCTCTCTGGAAGTTTCAGATAGTTGAACGAAGACACCACTGTTTATAGTGAGGAAATAAATACACATTTTCTTAGGATGAAGCAATGTTCCCACAGTGAAGATTAATTCAAATCAAAGTAAACCCACCCGATGAGGCAACCTGAACATGCTGGAGGGAGCCTGTGGAGTGTTTTTTGAAGCTGACGGCAGGGGTCACAGAGAAAGAGGTCACAGGATGTTGGGCCTGGTGACGAGGCAGAGGGGGCACCTCCTTCACTGGCTGCTGGGGAAAACACGAAACACAGCATTGGTGAGCCATATTCACAACTAATCAAACCATTTTTTCACTCTCCAAATAGTTGTTTAAGTTGTATAATTGTTTGGTCACCTTCATGTTCTCCATTTGGATGTTTGAACCAGCAAGGATCTCTTTTTTCTGAAAGTGAACAAAACTACATTACAAATAACATTAAGAACATATCTCTACAAAACAACAAAAATCAACCCCTGCAGTGGAGAAATATGACACAGAATAACCCCTAGGAGTGGGTGTTGTAATTTTCTCAGACTGAGACCCCCCTGATAGCAACAAACATAATGTGCCTGTTGTTGCAAAAACACGAAGTGGTGAAACAGAAAACCCGATGCATGAATGTAGCATAGCCCACACAGAGTGCAGGAGAAAGCATGGTTGAGTTTAGAGATATCTGATATCCTGCTTCAGGTAACCTCACTGATTCAAAGCATTTTTAACAACCTCAGTGGCATTCAAGAAACTAAGTACTTACTTACACAGTAAACGCAGCAGTTTCTAATGATTACACGCAACACTAAAAGGGATTAAAACGTGATACGAGACACTCTCTGAAACCCAAATACTTGAGTGAATAGAAATTTAAATCAAGCACAATTAGAATCCAGTATTTAGTTTTAAATTTGGATCAAGAACATTTTAGTTGTCCTCACTTTAGGACAACTCCAATGTACTGTAAAGCTGACAACACTTTTTATGTAACAGACTAACACAATCACATACATTGGCAATGCTTAATTGTGGCTAAATTAGGGGGAGACAATAATTAAATGTATGTCTAATAACTTTTAAATTCAAAGAACATTAACAAAAACATATGAAGCATTCAGGATCTAATATTAACTCTTCTACTGTATTTTGAAAGTTAGTCATCTGTTTGAAAATACCACAACGTATTGACCAGCTTAAAATTGGTTTTATTTTAAGTGCATGTGGGATTACATTATGACTCTTACAACCATTTGGTAAACTAAAATAATAATAGTACATTCTCTATTATCTACAGCAGTCACTTATGTAAAGAATCACTTTTCATGTATCAAGTAGTTGAATGCATACTTACATGGCTGTTTTGTTTTTTTCACACAACACCAGCTCCTTTAGAGATAATAAAAGTAGAAAAAATGAATAAAGCATAAAAACATAACCTGAAAATCCAGACACTGTTGTTTGTCTTTTGGCAGCAGGAAGCCAAAGAAGCCCAGGAGCAAGGAGTAGCATCACCTGGCTCCAAACCTCAGATGGGGGTCCTTCTTACTGTGCATAATTAATAAGGTGGGATTGGGTGACCCACACCTGGAAGTATAGCTCCGTGAATGTATGTTGGATACAATATACTGTACTCTGGGGGGTGTATGCAGTGTTAGAGTCTGTATGTGTGGTCTGCACATGCTCACATCTACACAGTTGTAAACCCAACAGTGAAAAAGGTCACAGAGGAGGCAGAACACGCATTGTATTTTTTACAATCTACATGTGTTGTATAAAGCTGTTAACGGCGTGCATGATGCCCCATCTCAGAAAGCAGGCGACAGCTGCTCCTCACTCAGCCTGGAGCCTTTGTGTCAACCTTCCTCTTATGCCAGTGCTGTTAGTGGATTAGCCTGACTGGCCCCGCTTCAGCTGAGTACATGGTGAGTGCATAATCAATAATGGAGGGCTGTACAAATGGCGCAAAACAGCCGCTCATATGAGCAACACATGGGAAAGATTCTGATGACTCTTTGGCACGTCTCAATGTAATTGTTGGAGTCATGCCAGACTGGTTGTTAAAAAGTCTTGCAGGGAAAATAGACATTATTTTGCAGCTTCTAGTATGAGCAGTTTAGCTCAAGTGGGAAAACAAGGATTGCAGAAAACTCTATACGAATATGCATTACCATCAAAAACATGTTAAATTTGCCCAAAATATGACAAATTCCATTTTTCTCTGTTTCACCTTTCCTGTCCGTTTACGCAATGTATGTAAAGCCTTGCTTTTTAAAATGTCGGCTCTCAAAGCTTATAATAAAAGAAAAACAGGAGGTATTTATTGATTACATACTACTTGTAAAAAGAAAACCCCTTCTCAGATTAAAAAGGCAATTATGCATATTGGCCCTTGGTGTACTATATTGTATTGTAGTATTATTTAGCAGAGAGGTTCATGGTGCCAGAGGGTTAGCGCTCCTGTCTCACAGCATCAGGGTTGTAGGTCCAATCCCAGGGGCAGGCTAGTGACTGTGGAGTTTGCCTTCACTGTGCGTGCTACAGGCTTCCACCAGCCATAGAGATGCTTGTGTACATACATTTGTGAATGGGACTTGCCCAGAGTGAACAAGTGTGAGAGGTAATGGGTGCCTGTCTGTGTTAGCCCTGTGATTAAGTAGTGCCTGCCCCGCCTCGCGCTCAAAGCATCTCTCACCCTGTGACCCATAAATTCTCTCCATTAGAGGTGAAATATATGACAAAATTTGTATTATGATCAAGTCAAAAACATTACCCCAAGAAACAGCTGAAACACTTAGTTTATTTGCCATATTTTTTTTTCTTGACAACTTTTGTTACATGTTCACAGACATGAGAAAGAGCTCCAGAACACTCAAAAGAGAAAGGTGAGCACTGAGACTTCATTACAGGCCTGGTCCTGCATCTGTTTCTAACAAGTGCCGTCCTTGGGTCATGCAGCTCAACCCACATCGACCGATCTAACCACACTGTGCTAGAATGTGCCAAAAACCAAATATAGGTCCACACTCTTGAAGCTTAAGTGACAGTCAACAAAGCAGAAGGTCATTTACTTATTCATCATGATATACTTAATATCATCTGTGTGATTGGAGCCAACACAGAAAAATCTCCATTTATATACAAGACAGAGCCAAGAGGAAGGTTTCAGTCAGTCATTACAAGGATCAGGGATAATACTTTACAAGTAGCACTTCATGGGAGGAGAGCTGTTGTCATGAGCAAGTGGGAAAGCAGGAAAAAGGACAGGAGAAAAATCAGTACAGTTAAAGAGAAATGGACCTGCATGCTTCGATCCAAAGCTATGACAGTTAAGAAACAGCCAAATATAACGTAATTAAACCATTTAGCTATCAACAATTACTGGCCAGTACAGTCAAACTTTTCCACAAAGTGTGTGTTTTTTATGATATAGACAAATCTTCCACTATGGAGTCTGGTTATCTGTAATAGCAGTGCAGGGCTTTGATTTATAAAAAACAAACAAATCTCATTCCGTCAGCACAAAGTGTCTCAGTCTTTTCTTACATACTTAAAAGCAATTAAAAAAATCACATGAAATCAAGAAGCTTTGTACATAAACCTAAATAAATAAGGCTAAACTTTATAAATAATTGTTTTTCTTTGTATTCTCGACCAGCAGGCAATACATATTTATACAAGCATTTTATCAAACAACATGAAATACCACCATGGCCCAAAATCTTTATATATCCTTCAATTAAATTGTAATGGGAATGAGAAAAAACTGTCTCAATAAGTCAATAATAGGCTGCATTGCCCAGCAGGTTTGCTGGCCTGTGGCATACAGTCCTAAAATCCATCAGTATACAGGACAAAATAGGAAAGACAAAATGGCTGGTTGACCAAGTCTTTACCTAGCTTCAATAGATGACAATACACGTATTACCAATGTTTCAAATGCCATTACAAATTATTATTGGTTTTGGATTATAGTGGTATAAAATTCACCATTGCTGTCCCCGATTCTGTCACAAGCATCAAGTTGACAAATTTCTAGCAGCCACAGTTCAAAAGCATTGAGGAGCTGTTTTGAATGATATAGGTGCAGTATTGTTACAGGACATACTAACACACTACATAACATCAACTATCCTCAATATAAAAAATCTATAGTGTCTACCTCTTACAATGAAAGCTTACTTTCTTTGTTGATATTAAAAACTGTGATTATATTTAGGACCAGCTAAACAATAGTGAGGAAAGGGAGGCACTATCTGGTGCAGGGACAACACATTTGCCCACTTCAAGGAGTTATATTATTCTAACGACGATGACAGGTCCAACCACTTCCCATTCAAGCTACTCGAGGACACTTTCTCCTGGCCCACTTTGGATAAAATAAGTGCTTACAGTCAACAAAAATGATATCGTCCCCTGTTCACCAGCCATAATGACTGCTTTTATGATGTAAAACATAGTGGTGGTACAAGTGGTATCATTCTCTACAATTCCCACTGTCTGCTAACAAAACCCCACAACAATGCTTTGGTTAAAACAAAACTATAATACAAATAATACAGTAAAGTGTCATGCAACAAAAACGGTCTGTGGTCCCATCACAAGGTGTAAATAGCAACAATAAAAAGCTTTTTCAAATATATATTAAAAATTAAATTATATCAGAACAGGAAAAACAACATTTCCGACAGTGCAGTTAGTTTAGCCAATGAATGTCATTTCAGAAACACAGACACATGTACAACGACAATTACCCCTTTCGGATCACTTATGCTACTATAATGTTCAAATGACCAGCGGTAGAGCACCAAGCCATTACAAAGTGAGGTAACGGTATCTGAAAGACATGGGCTGTATATGCGTTTCTGTTATCCCTGCTTTACACTTAACTTACAAAGAGAAACATCTAGGCTACAAAGCAGATGTTTTCATTTCCATTTCCCGATGCTATATTGTTATGGAATATATGGATTGTTTTTTTTTTTAACTGGGACTAATGAATTCGGGGTTGATCACATAGGCTTTGCCACTATTTCTCTACACAGATATGATAAGACTAAATAGCATTAATCCTTTGGGTGGTCTTAAGTGTCCTCTAAAGGTAAGGTCATGCAGGGTTCTGAGAGCAACTGCAAAAACAGAGACAGCACTGTTTTGGTTTTAGGTGAATGGGCTAGTATTCATTTTATGTATGAGTTTGTATATTATAGCAGGTTCATAAGTGGGCCATTTAGATTGTTTAAAGTTTCCACCAACTGCTCCACCAACATTACATCCTCTGAGCCATCGCTACAGGCGGGGCCGACTGGACTGACTTTCTTCTTGACAGTTTTGACCTAAAGACAAGAACAAAAAATGTGTCAGAATTAATACTTTGCATTACCACATCTCTATTCCAGCTCATTTCACTGCTTTACATCTGACACTTACCTGATGGTGCCAGCTAAGAGTGGGTTAAAAGCATACAGCCAGTCATGCATCTCTTTATCATTGGTGGCCTGGAGTAATATCCCACGATGCTCAGTGCACACAGCAAACGTGTTAGGAGTCTGTAAACATAACATAACATAAGATGGTAACTAACATTTATTTTTATGTTCAGAATTTGATTTCTTTGTTTGTTTTTAATGATTGAATGGAAGGTTCAGTCATACCCGCAGTAAGGTCTGTTTGTCTTCACTGTATTCAACCTTTGCAGACGACAAGTTAATAATGGCTCTCTCCACACTGTCCCTCTCACTGCGGTACAGATAGACATAGGGCCGGCGGACTACTACATAGCGCTTCACCCAGCCGCTAGTGTGGGGCTCCAGGAAGTGCAAGTAGCCTTTCTTTGAGACAATTGGGCTGAAAGAGTAAAAAAGTAACAAATTGTTTAAATTAACTTTTAGTTAGTAGTTGTGCTAACATTTGAATCAAATAAGTGGTCTAACCTGACTCGGATCTCCTGTATGTCAGGGACAAATGTGCATCCTCTGAAAGCTTTCTTTTTGTCGACCGGGCTGTAAGGGTCCAGGTCCGGAGTAGATGCCCCTGAATTGGGCTCAGTGTGTCTACATTTGACCAAAGCATTACATAATCAGATCTATGTAACAAAGAAACTTAAAGTTATAGTAAATTTAAGTTAGTGTTTGAAATAGACTATAGCCCATTCAGTGTTGATGGAATTGAATCTTCTTTTTAGAGCTACAAATTGTAAAGATATATGATATAATAATAATAAAAAACTGCAAAACCAACAAGATCAAAATATATTTTTCCTGCGGGTGTCAGTTGTTTAAAAGTCCCATTTGTCATGGTTCTAATAATGGTGCTGTTAATGTTGTATGCATTTAGACTTCTATTTAACAGCTGTTATCTTTTAACAAGTGCAATACCTGATGTCAAAGTTTCCCTCAATCAAAGAGGGGCAGGTAGAGGATGGAGTTAGGGTGCTCAGTCCAGAGGAGGACGAATCCCTCATTAATGAAGCCGACATCTCTGAGAGCTAAAACCCACACACACACACACACACACACACATTCACAAGCACAATAAAGCACACACATACAAGACCAAAGGGACAGATACAGACACAGACAAAACATAGCAGCAAACAATTGAGCACATACAACATAGTCATGCATTCAGAGAAAAATTCAATCAGACAATGTGTACTTCTAGTCTCGTACTATAGACAATTTGTGAACACTTCCTTATGTTTTAGAGCCCCTTGCTGATAATTGTGTTAAAGACATGCAGGAGTAAGTCTAGGTTAGAGGGAGACTCACATGTTTTAAAGAGTGGGGAATAAGGGAGGAATATAATGTGTTTTAAGAAAGAAAAAGATAAAACTATACATACATAAACAGTGGATGAGTTAATGCAAAGGTACTACAGATTAACGCTTCCTTTAAATCGGATTGGGTGGTCCTATTTGCAGATAATTGTCATTAGCCAAAGTGAGGCCAAGCTATTATGTTATTATGTTACTTGATTAACTCATATTTTAAATAATTTAATAATATGCTCCAAAAAACGTAGTGTTCAAGTGTCAGCTTTTATATCTGCCCCTCAAAAGCTTGAGAAAAAAAAGCGAAATGATAATAGAGCTGTGTATTATAAAGTGCCATCAATGTAGGCAGATGAAATAAATGATAAACAAATGAGATGTTAAAACATGTCAGGTGGCTGTTGGGTCAATAAAAAATGTAGAAAATGTAGGAAATAAAGTATAATTAACAAAGGATTAAAGGCATGAGGATAAAATGGTGTGGGTTTGTAAATTGGAAGCAGGGCAGAAGATTTACACGCAGTAAAGGGCCTGGTTAGAAGGGCTAGGCTGGGGCTCACCTTGCTCTCACTGGCACTGCTGCTCACCTGGCTGTACTCTCTGTTGAAGGTGTGCATCAGCAGACGCAGACACTGTAAGCAGCAAAGGAGTGTAAGGTTTCAAAATTAAGTTGTAAATGTCACTGAGAGTAATTGAAATGCACATGTTATACACTTAGCACTAACCTTAGCAGCCAGCTCTCGCTGCCTCTGGTTGGGACTGTTTGGGGCAGGACTGCTAACTGGACTTTGGGTGAGGACAGGGCTCTTGGCGAAGTCACTAAAGTCACTGCTCTTGTAAAGTGCATCCTGCCCTGCCAGCAGAGTGGCTTCTAACTTCTCCCTTAGCAGCAGGTAGTGCCTGGTCTTCTCCACCTGAACAAAAAACAAAAGTAAGCATATCCACATCAACATTATGCAATAACACTGTACAACTCTTTTCTGTCTGCGACCTATAGCTGACCTCCTGCAGCAGGCTGAGTTTCTCCAGCTCCCACTGATGGTCAAGGATGAGACTATCGCTACGTGGCCTCCATCCGGCCAGGTTCTCCTCTCCACGGACATATGCCACAGAGGTGTCCAACACACGCCTGCGACGACGCTGCATACCTGGAGATTACACATTATGTTGTTGTATCTAATTTAGTTCAGATGCTTTTTAAATTTAACACCCTTTTTATTCTCACCTGGACTTCCGTTGTCTGCCACATGGCAAAGAGTGATCTCATAGACTCCAGTGACACGATTACTGAAATAAATTAAAAACAAATCATTAAAATGAAGTGCTACTGTCACAAATGAACGAGATTTTAAACAGTACAGAGTCGAGCTGTACCTCTCAGATGGCCTGAAGCAGCCGGTGCTGAAGAGGTTTCTGATGGAGCGGGAGGCAGGTAGCTTGGTGTCCCGGGAGTAAAACACCATGCAGAAATCTTTGGTGATGACTGTCGGCTGAGTGCAGTTTTCCATCTAGTTCAAACATATATGGTGCAAACAAATAACAATAACTAATTAATAAATAATAAATAATAATTGTATTAGGTAAAGCTGCTTTACAAATAGTTAATCTGTACCTCTAGATAAGTAGACAGTGTGATATAGATCTTCTCGCCGTAAGGAGTGACTCTGTTCAGGAGCAGGGAGTTGTGCATGGAACTGTCCCAGGCCGCCTCGAATCTGTAGAACGTTCTGCAGAAATGGAAACAAACCTGCATTAAAAGTGTATGCTGAAGGACCTTAAGGAAATAAAGATACAGAATATTAAAACGTTATTATACCTATGATCGACACCCAAAGAGACACTGTGCATATGAAAAATAAAAACAGTGTTAGAAAGCTGTATTAATTTGGCCGATAAATTAAAAAAAGTCACAAAAAGAAGAAATTTTATTTTAGTCAGTTTAATGTGATTTGATAACATAGGTAAAACAACAAAACAAAGTAGAAAATATGGTTCTAAAAGTCTAGAAAGTCATACTTGTCATCATGTTTTGGCCAGTAATATCCAGAAGACAGGATGTTGAGAGAGAGGATGTTTGGGTCGATGATTGTTTCATCCGCCTCAGGGGTGTTTCGAATACGACCTAAAAACAAGATAACATGGGATTAAGAAGATGACGCTGACTAAAGATCTTCAAACAGTTTCTCACTACTTACCGATAACCAGCTCTTTGACCTCTTTCCACTCAAAATCATTTTCATTTTCATGAGCGATGGTGACTGTAATCCTCCTTTGAATGCCCTGAGGAGCACCAAGATGTGTTTTATAACCTGCCTTTAAGGTTTTAACAGAAAACTCTGTTCTATACGTTTACCTGATGTAAAAGGAAAGTCCCATGGCAGGGCATGCCCCCTCTGTGATCAACAACAGCTGGGATGTACCTTCAAACAAAAAAGCAGACATATTGGTTTTTAAGTAAGAATAATTCACACACTGTAGATAATACAGGTCTGTCAAAATGTGATTCTACTTCAGGAAAAATAAAATGTATTTTCGGTACCCTACTTTTTGGGTAAAACATTAAGATTCCACTCACTCTCCGTTGGCCTCCAGCTCACAGATCTCAAAGAAGACCATAAGGTCATACTTGGCGTGACAAGGTCCTGCAGTGGGACGCGTCAGAGTGCTGAGCTTTGTGGCTGGCACTGAAAGAATGCAGAGATACATTCAAGATAACTGTATACTTAAAGTGGGTTCAGGTAAAATTCTGTTTTTATTGACTACTGACCTGGTTTGGATAGGGGCATGACTCTCGGAAACTGACGTCTGGAAGGTCTAAGTGGACTAAAATAAACAAAATAAAAATGTAAATATTTCTGTGAGATTAGTTACTTATCTGCTGCAAATAATAGTTATTAAAGATGACAATGCTTTCAAACCTGATCAGGTCTTTGCAGAGCGGAGGGAAAGGCTGTTTCTGGTAATGCCCGAATACCTCAAATACTATGGGCTGAGTCTTGATGTACTCCACAAAGGATTTTGTCACCTCTACTGTAATCTAGAGTAAAGCATTTTTTTCTGTCAAAATTGCCCAGATTTATAAATGTGCCTCATTTGATGTTTTGTATTTTCAGTGTTTACATTTTGTACATGGTAGAAACCCAAAGGTGGACCTCTGCCTGTGTTCTTCAGTGGCTCTGTGGAGAATGCTTCATCATGACGATGGATGAAGCTAAAACAAAATGATGCAGAATAAGATTAACCTAAACCTTTGCCTAAATGCCTAATGACAGATACGAACTACTCCTATAATATTGCATATATATAAATATATAAAGAATAAAAAAATATATATAAAATTAACTCACTTAAACTGGCAGAAGATGTCAGCATACTCCGCTGAGATGCTAGACGCTTGTAAAACTGTGACCCTGAAAGTGAATGTGCTGCCGATCTTGAGGTGAGACAGAGCTGTTTCTGGGGAGAGGTCCAGAGGAAGGTCCAGACCCAAGCCTGGGGTCTTTGCAGGGCTTGGTGGAGCATCCACAGTGGCTTCAAAAGAAACAGCAATACAGTATTAGCAAAATGAACGCATTATAAGAGGATATTTACTAAACATTACTAAATTACTGGATTGAAAGAAGGCTTAAGAAGCTTTCCCCTCACCTGCACAAGTATTGTTGTTAACTTCATCAGCTGAAATCCCCACATCTGCATTTTGTCCCTCTCCCTCGACAATTCGCAGCTCTTCCTGTGATGTGTTGGAGTGTGACATACCACTTGGGGTTGACTCTGTCTGGAACTGAAACAGGTAACGAAAACAACAGTGACTAAACTTTCAGTCATTATTCCCAACCTTCTTAATCTCTGCCACACTGTTCAGAAAAATAATAATAAGAAAAAGTTAGAAAGTACCTTTTCAAACTGTTTATCTTCAAATGAAATTTTGGCAGTGCCTGACTGCCGCACTCCAGAGCCATAATCAGGAGCCTCTTCATCAGCTTAAAAAAGGCAAAAAAGGAAGAACAAAGGTCTACAATCTTTTCTCCACTACAACTACTAACACAAATGTAGTTAGCTGTGTGATGTTGCTGTCTAATTGCAAGTGACATTTGATATTTTTTTACTTAAATAAAGTTGCTTTTTTTTTTTTTTTTTTTTTTTTCAGAGAAATGTCTGGAACTTCAAAGCAATATAATGACAATAGTTCAATATGAAAATAGTACTTTATCTACATCATTATTAATTATTAGACACTGTAGCTATTTTTAGCTGTACCTGATATGGCTTGCACAGCTACTCTGAGGAAACCTTTGACCTCTCCTTTTTCACTGACAATGGCCACACGATGCACCAGGGGCACTGGGTACAGCAGATTACTCAGGTACACAAATGCCCTGTGGAACAGAACAAGAGGGGCTTTAACAACCTTTAAGTGTGCAATAAAGGTCCATAATTTAATTACATTGTGCTTGCTGAGGGCAAATGTTGTCTACAGGTGACCTACCGGCCGACCAGTCGGAACCATGGGAAGCGGTCATAGAAGGGGTCGCCTCCTGTAAGGGCGTGGTCACAGTCCTCTACAGCACTACTGGGCAACTCTGCAGCTCGGTCGTACATTTCCCTCATTAGGTCTAGCCTCTGCCTGCAGAGGGCAGCATGCAAGGAAAAAAACTCAGGGGTAGGTTGCAACAAGTCTGAGTGCTAAAACACAACTGACTGTCATAGCTTGTTACCTGAGTTTTTCTAGAGTCCAATAATGTGTGGCTCCGTTCTTCTGATCCTGGACCTCCACTGCTACAATTGTCTGGGGGAAAGGTCGTCTCTCCCTCTCTTTGGCCACACTTGGGGGCAGCAGGTCAGGAGGCAGTGGGGAGTAGAGTGTGTCGGTCAAAAGAACAAACTGGAACTGCACCTGTGGACAAGATGCGTTTGCGTCATAAAAACAGTGTATGGAGTGTGGGACTGTGGCTTACAGACTGCACATTGATTATTCAAATAACTCCTAGCTACATCGCTGAGGCATGACTGGACAAATAATGACCACTGAAGGGACTCACACTGACACAAATGCAATTAAGTAGGCTCTGGTCAAAGGCCACCGGCAGATAGTTCACTGCCTCCAGTCCACACTAAAGAGCTAACACTTCGGGTAACAATTACATTAAAAAAACTCTATGAAAATGTTAAACGCAAGCAATTTATTGTTTTAAATACACATGAACTGATAACTGTTATTCACTGATTATTATGCTTGACCTAGATATATTGTTAATAAGCATTTATTACTAAATACAGTTGCAAAACACACACCTTTTTCTTCAGTTCCACACTGATAGCATTGGCCTCTTTAAGAAAAATGGCGTTGCCCCACAAAAGGTCCCTGAGAGAAGTGAACTGGTAGAAACGCCACTTTCGGAAAGCCCACAGAGCCAGCTCAGTTTCGTGTTTAGTCCATGGAACTGAAGGTTAAGACAATACAAGGATTAAAAACATTTAGCCTGAAAAATATCCATAAAGCAAAAAAAAGAACAAAATGACAATAAATAAAGACAATTTTAAGTGACAGTGACCTTCCTCTTCAGGTTCCTCCTCTTCCTCAGGTGACTCTAAGTATCGAGAGTCTACTTGTTTTTGAAGGGCTTCCAGTTTGCTCTCATAGTCCTAGTAGAATGGCAAAGGGCATTTTTTCCTCAAAAACAAGATTTAACCTATTCAAACCATTCAAGCCAAATTTTTCTTACCAGTCTCTGTTGTTCAAGTAGGTTACTGGCTTCTTCTCTTTCTCTTCGGTACTGATCCTCGAGCTCCTGAAGTCTGAATAAAAATAAGATATCATAAAGGCCAATTCACAGCGGGTGTGCTGTGCAGAGCGTTAATTCACACTGGACATGGCACAAAACAAAACGTGTCAAGCAAGGGACAGAAATGAGTCTGTGTCAGAAGCAGAAAGTGTCCCCTTGATTACAGCCGAAAGAAGGAGCAAGCTGTTAATTTAGGCGCAGCCGAGGTGTGAATTGGCCTTTATTCTCCTTATCAATGTTATAACAGAATAATGTTCAAAACAAAGCCTGACACTATTCATTCTAATTTATAGTTCTTTCTCACACACACCTCTGCTCCATTTCCTGCTTCATGTCAATGCCCTGTTTCTCTAGTAGTTCTCTCTGAGCGAAGGCCCAGTCCACAGGCTCCACGGGTGTCTCAGCACACGGCGTCCTCTCTCGCTCCAAACGAGCCTGCTCTGGGTCATTGAAGCGGAACACATGGCTCTTTCCCATAATGATCCGGTTTCCTTTAAAGAAATATCATTATACATTGATCAGACAACAAAACCTTTGGATTGTTTTGAAGTTTACCTGATCTCAGGACAATAGGAGAAGTCACTCTTTTTCCATTGACATAAGTTTCCGTACCCTCGCATGGCTCCAAGACAACACAACCTTTTAAAAACCATAAAGAAAAATAAAGATGGGGCCCCTTTTTAAGCAAAAAATAGATAAATAAAAAGACAAAAATTTACTCAGCCTTTACCTTCGCCTTGTGGGCCTGTGGTGCTGCTAAAGGTGCAGTGTTCATCTTTAATAAAATGGCCGCTGAGAACAATGTCTTGGCGAGACTTTGCATTTTCACGTCCAACTCTGAGAAAAGGAAGGATTTAGGCCAAATCCTAAAAGCTATTTAAACAAATCTCAAACCTAAAAACCTACTTGGTAATGCCGTCTTTGATGTAGTAGAGCAAACACTCAGACATCAGTGGGTCCTCATTCAAGTTCACCAGATGAGGAGTCTTCAAGAAAATCAAAATAAACCCTATTAAGTACAGTGATGATACGTTATATAATATATATGCAATACAAGAGCATTGCATGTTACCTTTTTAGGTGAGAAAACACCCAAAGTGCCTCCATCTTCTCTCATGGCTACACCCATCTCAGCAAGCAAGGCCTCTCTACAAAAAGATTACAATCAGTATGTATGTCGACATGTTCTTTTTCCTACAGTGTTTCAATAAAATTTACAATAATAGTTGGCAAGCCATTAAGCAAAACATCACACTACAATGATGTTTACCTTTCCATACGGATGGCTTCAGTGCGTCTTAGTTTCTCCTCCCAAGTCTCATTTAGCTCTGCAATAATTTTCTCAGTTTCCTGTTGGAACACAAAATATTATTGGAAAATTATCTCAAGCTATACATTTCATTTCATTTGACTTTCAAGTGCAGTAAATATTAGCACTTGCCTTGAGCCTCTCGATGGCCTCCTCGCTGGCTGGGCTGAAGATGCGATCATGGAGGTTGCTGATAGACCCGGCGCGACTGGATAGAGCTGAGAGCGATGGAGAGGGGCTCATTCCCGTCATAACATGGGTCACTGTGGAAAGATCACCCCTTTGATTGAGGGCCTGGCGATTATTCATCAAGTTCTTGTAATCGCACAGGTCTGTCAGAGAGAGAGGCGTTGTATGGGAGTAAGCACGAGAGGGAAGGTAGGAGCAGACGTCCGATGATTAGGGATTAAAGAACACGCAGAAAAGTGGATAAAAGGGGAAAAAACGGGGAAACACCAGGGAGTACAAAAAAGAGAAGAAATTCAAACAATTTGTCAAAGAAGCAGCTTACTAAAACAAAATTACAAACTTAATGAGGAGAGAAAACAAATGGGCACAAAAGAATGTTAAATGCTTTTTTTCTCATTTTCAAATAGGCGCACATTCAACAAGCTTACAAGCATGGTGAATGAAACAAAAGTCCATCTTTAAAATGAGTATAAATTGATGCATGACTCATCATGTATGAGCTATTCAGCACAGCCTCAGTGTATCTCCTGAAAGCAACTCAGCACCTGACTCATAGTTTCAATAAGCTCAACATACAGAGACCCAGGATGCTCCTAAGAAATCTAAAATGGCTACCTCCCAGTTTCACTTTTTTTCTATGATTGTCACAATTATTGTTTTAAATCAAGGCATTCAGGAGGACATGCTTCTAGTCAGCTGAGCCAACCAGCATTGTAATAAAAAGGGCAAAAGGCTCAAAAGAGTGCAGTGCTTTCCTTTTAAATCCCAGTTAATCGAATCATATATTTAAAACAACTTTCTAGTCATGACTTCTTCTTGCATGATATGTCTTTAAAATAATCGTAGTCTCCTGGGGTTAGTTTCTCTGTTGTCAGCTTGAAATTTATTACTATTAGTTGCAAAGCACAGGCTTGCAGTTACTGTTATACACACATTTCAAACCATTGATGACGGGGCCGGTGCAGCGATATGCTGATAGGACAGAAGAGAAAAGACAATATGAATGATAGGCACCCACAGTCGTAATTCAGCACCTGTGTTGAATGTTCCAGAGTTAAGTGATAGTTTTGGGTCTTAAAGAGTAGTTATGTGGGACCCTTGTGGATGGATAGTCTATTACCTATTAGATAACAGAACAAAATAGCTACTGCAAGAAAAAGATTAATAACAATACTGATGAAGTAAAAAACTCACTATTATACTTTCAAGCTATCACTTTAAATTCTGTGCTACTGGTTTCACAAACATTTTGTCACATACAAATATGTGTATAGTCACACTCACTCTCGATGATGTCTCCCAGTCCCTGTGCATACAGCAGATCTTTGAGACGTGCCACTTCCTCTTTCAGCTCACGCACCAGGCGGTTGTTGGGGTCCTCATTGATCACAGCGTTACAACGGATTTGTTTGGCACGGTCAGCATACCTAAATGAACAAAAGAAGGTGTTAACAAAAAAAAATCTGTAATGGGTTTAAAATGTGAAAAATGTTTAATGCAGCCAATTAATCATATTTGTTCAACCAGAACTATTTGCACTTGAACTATCTAAAGTAATGGAACATAATAAAGAGGAGGTCATTGACATTTGTCTTACCGCAGAGTGCTCAGTGTCTCATCATAATTAATATCTGCAGGACTGAGAGCAGCAACCATGGCTGTGCGTGAGTTTCCTCCTAAAGAATTTTGAAATTACACAGTTAATACTATTACACAGAAAACCATGTTGTGTTTTTACAGCTTAATTTTTTTATTGATGCATACCCAAATTTTCCCTGAGGAGCCAAGTCAACACAGAGTCTCTGTATGGAATAAAACTCTCCACTTTCTTCTTTTTCTTGTTCTAAGCAAATAAATTAGTAGATGGTCAACTTCAAATGTATTGTTTGGCGCATAGAAATCCTTAACACACACATTATGTACTTACCTTATTTGGAGCTGAATCCTAAAATAAAATAAAAAAACAACAACTTTACAATCAAAGGTATAATGTGACAGAATATGAACCAGAACACACAGAAAATACACATTAGAAGATGAAGAATGACTTACCATAGATACAAGTTCTGCCAAAGCGGAAATAACTTTTCCTAGTGTGGTCAGAGATTTGTTGATGTTTGCGCCTTCCTAAAAAAAATTATACATTGTGCAACGTCATTACAATCAATTTTTCTTGAACATTTCCACAGAAATATGAACAAAGATTTTAATCCACACTCACTTTCAGTCTGGTTCCTTTCGCTCCTGTAGAGTCAGCCCTCTCACTGCCTGCCAAGTCCACAAGGCTAATTTTGCTGACCTACAATGACATAACATTTGATTTATATGGACTTAAATCACGCTAAAAGAAGTAGCAATAAAACATGTCAATGATCACAATTTAGGTCCAAACACTTCTGCGTCAGAGCCTCTTTTCTAAAGCCTCTGTACTGCAACCATTTTTCCAACAAAATATTGATTTGTATTGCACCTTTTCTGATGTGTTGTCTGACTCCATATCGTGTTTCTTCTGTGTAAAGATGATGTTAAACACAGCGTGGGAGCGGCTGCTTGTCTCGTTCATGTTGGTAGCAGCCACCGTCCTGCAAAAAAAAAAAGAATTTGTTGTGAGAGATGAACAGATCAACTACAACTTCTATGAGTCTTGTTCACTTGTATTTTCTTACCTAGCCTTGTTTCCAGAGTCCATAAGGTCCTGAATGTCAGTGTAAGAGGTGACAGCAAGTTTTGACAGATCTTCAACGTAGGGTCCCATCAGAGGATGCTCCCTGACTCGCAGGTTGCCTTTGTTTTTGGGATTCAGCAGGTCCCGCACACGCTCACAATATATTTCCATGTAACTCACCTTAAAAATACAAAGATACACTTTCATCCAAAAGAAGTTCATTCCTTTTGCTTTTGTTTGATTAAGCTTGTTTTAATGTGACATGTCTCACCTCCACAGAATATGACATACTATTGTCATTATTGCTGCCATTAATCTTTGTAAAAAGATCCTCACAAAGCTGGAAGACAGTGAGGAGATAATCAAACATTTAGAATTAATTTATTTTAATTTATTAATGTAAATGAAAAGACCTCGCATTTACCAGAGGTATAATGCCCTGCTGGTCCTTTTCCTGGCGGCCCATCATTGTGTAGCTTTTCCCCGCTCCTGTCTGCCCATATGCAAATATACACACATTGTACCCTTCAAATGCATGGAGCAGCATTTCTTCTCCAATGTCTTTATACACCTGCATCTGGGACGCATAGTTGATGTCCTCAGGCTGCAAACAGAAAAGAAAACAATTGCTAAAAAAAGGCAGTAACCATTTGGTTTATAATTCCTGTTTGGTTTAAATTTACCAGTGTATAGCAACAACTGCTTAAAGTAAAATGTTGTTGAGAAACTTACTGTTGTGTGTGACCAGTAAGAGTAGTCAAAGTTGAAGCTCTTGTTTTCTTTCGGCTGTTTGGGGTTCAGGATTGCTAAAAAAGCAGAACAATAATATGCATTGACATCAACATATTGGATTTGTGATATGCACATGCACATACTGAATGTAAACATTAAGCAGTCTATGAATATAAAACAGGAAACAAGGTGGAATCCTTGCTCTTGTGGCCCCTGCAAACACGTTTGATACAGCAGCCGCAGCCTACATTTAGGATTTTCTCAGGCATGGTGGCAGAAATATGCACAGTCAGAACAAAACAGTGATACAGAAAAATGGACCAGGACTTTAAAATAGAGAAATAATATATTTTTACCCCTAATGAGGAGCCTTATTTACACACAAATGATTAGCTTTTTTTATCCTGTGCAGCTTGTCTGATGAGGAATAATGAAATGATTGCTGCATCCTGCACACACTGCAGGCTTTAGTGGCCAGGCCTGACTGAAGCTATTGTTTGCTTCCTCAGCCGAAAAGAGGCTGCATGCCTATGACTACTGTTGTGTTCTGTTCTAGGAAAACTGTCTAGGCGACAAATAACTAAAGACCGGTACCAACCAATGTAGGTCACGGAGAAATTATTAAAAGAGTTACAATATTTCTCTTTTTAATGCAAAAGATAGACACACTTCATAATGATAATACTCAACTATTTTCACCAAATACCAAAATGTTAGCCATGTGTGCCCTGAAGAGACTTCCTAAAGTTCCTAGCTTAAAGCAGAAATGGTGAGTAAAAAAAGCTGAAAAAAAACATGATACTTACTTGTTGTGTTTCCTGACATCTGAATGATGCACTTGCTATCCTTCCCAATCTCTCTGGAGTTAAAGGGTCTGACCCTCACAGCCACTTTGACTGAAGCCCCTGCCATGACGCAAGAGACCGAGAGAGCAAGCCTAAGAGTTGGAGATCTGTGTAGTTACACACCAGTCACCTGCACACAAACAAAGACAATATATATATATATATATATATATATATATATATATATATATATATATATTACAGACAGAACAAACCATAACGTAAAACTATAGAATGAAATGTAATTATTAATAATCTATGTGTGATGCACAAACCACCTCGCAGTTATATAGTGCAGAGGGATTGTATTTTCATTTAGAGATGACTAAAACATGCTGATCAAATAAATAAAAAGGATCTATCTTAAAAGGATAGTTCATAGCATCAATGGCTCCCCTGTTATTCTACATTAAAATGGCTGCTTATTCTTTGGGCATCTATTCTGGCCTCCTCTGTTACAGCCCAAGGCCTTGTTAGGAGAGAGCTATGCTGCTTCCCTACATAGCATACGCAAATAATAATAATAATAATAATAATAATAATAATAATAATAATAAAAGTTTCATTTTTCATAGCAAGATAAAAGTAACTTAAACACTTATAATGTTGCTATACCATTTCGTTTCTCGTGGATTCTGGATGTGTCTGTAGCGTATGTAGCGACAGTAAGACATTTCCACCATTTCTACACCTACAAAAACAGCGCCATATTAAAGCTATAAAAGAATCTCAGAAAGAAAATATAAAATATATATATTTTTTAAATGAAATTAATATTTAACATGTACAGTATGTCGAGACACCCATCCTGCTTTGCTAGCCACACCACAAAAACAGGCCTCGTAAACAGAAACGCCACAAAACCCAAACACCCAAGCTAATACTGCGTCAGAAAGGGGGTCAACGTCCAGTTACTGTATTGAAAACAACAGCGAGTGGTGCATTTGGCCATGAGATGAATACAGCCTCTGTTAATTTTACAAACCTATGTGTGGACCATTTGTTGTCTGACGCAGCGTTTTAGAAAAAGAAAGGGTCCACATCGTTTATTTCCAAGGCGTGACACCCGTTTGTACCGACGTTGTAACGTAAAAAACATCTGAAAACACCAAGAAAGACCTTACCTGGACAGCTCAGACTCGACGAGTGCTGAGGCCAGATCCTGTAGCCATGCAAAACAGTCTCTGCCTCTCCCACCAGTGTTTTCTGCGTTTCTCAATCACTGCTCATCCTACAGCATCGCTCCTCTTGGTGCGGCCATACATGGAGCATCCGCCGGGGAAACTGAACTCAACGAAGCGTCAGTTACACACAAATTACGCGAGTAGGAGAGGAGGAAAAGGAAGGCATAAGGGAACACCGAAGATGGGTGCGGGATGCTCGAGCCGCTTGTCGTCGCTCAGTCAATCTGGGGATGGAGGGAAAATGGCGGCGCTGCTGGGGCAGGGATGCTGCGAGGCGGTGGTGACATCAGTAACAGCATCATCAGCGATGCAGCACACGGTCCTACTCTCACAGACAGCCATACAGAGGCAGGTGGTGTTTGTTTGGAGAATTTTAGAGAACACAACGCTCACATAAAATACTAACTCAAATTAGTGAATAATCTGAGATTCTATGTCCCGTAAAGCAGGGGTCCGATATTATATATATATATATATATATATATATATATATATATATATATATATATATATATATATATATATATATATATATATATATATATATATATATATATATATATATAACATACAACATACAACTGAACATACATGAGACACAATTATGCCAGACTGGTGCCTTAGACTAATTTCCATCTGTTGTCCCAACATTCTCACACGTTCATACACCAGAGCATTATTCTCACACGTTCATACACCAGAGCATTATTCTCACACGTTCATACACCAGAGCATTATTCTATTTTCACACGTTCATACACCAGAGCATTATTCTCAAATGTTCATACACCAGAGCATTATTCTCACACGATTCATACACCAGAGCATTATTCTCACACGCTTCATACACCAGAGCATTATTCTCACACGCTTCATACACCAGAGCATTATTCTCACACGCGTTCATACACCAGAGCATTATTCTCAAATGTTCATACACCAGAGCATTATTCTCACACGCTCATACACCAGAGCATTATTCTCACACATTCATACACCAGAGCATTATTCTCACACGCTTCATACACAAGAGCATTATTCTCACACGCTTTGTCTTTCACATTTGTCTCACTTTAACGTGTAGCTAGCCTAGGCCTATAGCTAATTCTATAATTACTAAAATAAGTCAAATTTGGAATACATGATTTAGAATTATAATATGTATGAATCTATATTTTATATTCATTATGTGAACAATTGTTTTGATTTTGTTAAGATATTTTTCATGAGACGCTAATGTGCGCCATTAGTCCTAGTTTCAGTAGTATTTAGCACTTTTGTTTTTCTCCTTTCTACCCCCTCCTAGGGTGGACGCAAACCTATGATTTGCTGGGTGATGTGTACTGCTTCCCCCCCGACTCTGCTCCAGTGTTAGGACCCCCAGGTCATCTTTCATCTACCTTGATGTTGGCTGAGGTCTCATCGACCTTACACACACACACACACAGAGTAGACACTGGACGCTGTCAACATAAATGTTTTTTGTGAATATGTTTTGTATTTATATGTATTTTTTCAACTGTCCTGGACACATTCTTGCACGGCCTGTCCGTCCTGGGAGTGGATCCCTCCTTCTGTGGTTCTCCCTGAGGTTTCTCTTTTTTCCTATCTGGGTTTTTTTTTGGAGTTTTTCCTCACCCTGATGGAGGGTCTAAGGACAGGGGATGTTGTCTAGTGTAGTCTGTTAAGCCCTTTAAGGCGGCTGTTGTTGTGATATTGGGCTATACAAAAATAAATGTCTTGTCTTGTCTTGTCTAGTTCACTTTTTAATGAAAAGTGGACTGTTTTGTCTGTTTTAATCCCAAACAAACATATACTTTATTCTATTCATAGTTGGTAGCAGGGCCGGTTCTAGCCTGTTACAGACGTCTGCAGCACACTCAGTGCGCACAAAGCTGGTGGTGCCATGTTCCAACACACAGTTGTCAATCAAGACAGTCTGTCACGGCCCCTCCTCTGCCTGGCAGGGGTGGTTCCTCCTGCAGGCAGAGGAGGGTCGTGAGTAATTGGAGCCACCTGGGCTCAGGTATTTAAACACCTGCTAACCCTTCTCCTCTCTCCTCTCAGCTCCTACAGGTATGGTTTGGTTTGGTAGGTTATCTTGCTTTGTAGTCTTGGTTAGGTCTGCACTCAGTCATTTCACACATCTATGCACCCTACATACACCTCCTATTTTGACATACATACACCTCATTCCTTTTATTTGTTAAAGTTAATGGTTTAATTAATAAATACTTTTGATTGGCCTACTTGTTGTCTGTGTCCCCTCTTTGTTTTCCACATGAGCCGGCCTGTGACAAGTAAAACTGAACTTGTGCCGATGACAAGAGCTCTTTTTTATCAGAGTTCAGATGGCGGAAGTTTCGAGACATCCATGTTTTAATTGAAACGAGGCCTCTGTACCTGCCTCGTTTTCCTCATTATACCATGGCGTAGGTTCTCTTGTTGGTCTGGGCTTTGTCCTGAAGGGTGCCACTGAGTCGGTAATGGCCGAGAGGGTTGCATGGACCTCCTCTGTGTAAGCCTCTACCTAGTGCCTAAAGGGAGGAGGTACAGCACCTGGCCACATAGTGGAATGACAGTAACCTTCTCCTTAACACCTCCAGGACAAAGGAACTCATTGTGGACTTCAGGAAAGAGTCACACATAACATAACACCAGCTCGCAGCATCCATAAAGACTCCTCTCATCCCGCCCATAGACTGTTCTCTCTCTCTTGCCCTCCGGCAGGTGTTACAGGTGCTTCAAAAACAGAACCAGCTGACTGAAGAACATGTTCCCCACAGCTGTCTGTTTATTGCACTCTGGCCCCCGCTGATCCCTCTGCCCCTAACATATACTGCCACAACCCCCACCCAACCTGCCCCCCCTCACTGCCCACACTCCTCACAGTGTCATTTGCACTACTGGACTGTCTATACATAACATTATGTTTACTTGAACTACCAAGTTGCTCATTTGCACTGCCCACTGTTCATTTACACTACCAAATGTTCACATATGGATCTTTGCACTACTGCACTACAAGAATATGCAATAACTTCCACTGTACTGCTGTTACTCAGACAGCTTCTGTTTGTAA
>JALDNG010000053.1:0-55000 GCA_024349245.1 Neodontobutis hainanensis
CTGTGATTAATCACAATTAATCACATTATACACAAAATATTAAAAAATGGTCAATAAAAATGAATAAAAAATTAGCGCATTGCAACTTTTGAAAGTTGGTTTGCAAACACTTTAAACAAATAAGGTGCTTTTTACAACAGTTAAAAGTTAGTAGCAGTTGAAATATTTCTTGTAATTCTCAACTTAAGCATTAATGTAATCAAATAAAATATTAAACCAAAAATATTTGCTCCTGCCAGGGCAATAATATTTAGTTTAGTTTGTTATAAAAAAACAAGTTATGTCCAGAGCCTCGATCATAACATTATAACAATGTAAACAATATAAATGTCTGTTTTGTATTTTCAGTCAAAGCATGTGAGTGCAGTTCCCGCTGTTCATCAATATAATGCACTGTAACGCTGCGAGCTAATTATGTTTGCCTAGCGATGTCCAGTAGTCTCCGGTGAGGCCAACAGTTGGTGCACGTTGTAACGCCATCGCTTTTGTAGTCCTCTCTTTTCAAACAACTCGTGTATTCTTCTTGTGAGGGTGCGTCATGAGGGCGGCTCATACGTGCATTTATTCATTACGATCCTAAGAATGTTCTTCAGACGGACATCTTTCACTTTACTAATTGGCCAACGTTAATGTGCGATAAAATAATTGTTGGCATTAACTTGCCTAGCACTAGTTAAAACATAGTTTCAAACACTCAAAGAAAGAAAATTTATTTTGTAAAATTGGAGAGTAGCAAAGGTCATATTCAAAAATCAGCTAATTGTCCATATTAAATAGGTAAGTAATATTTGATTAAGTGACGTGCATCTTACTTATTTTTTTCTGCAAAAAATCTGGATTGAAACTTGATATCTGTTCTTTTATCAGCAGTGGAAGATTTCTCAGAAGGATGGGGATGAGAGAAAATGGAGGCCTCGTTTAAGAAAAGACTTTTACAAAACCATCACCCAACATGGAACAAAAAACTCCACTTGCATTTAGTAATGTTCAGTGACAAGAGTCATATCTATGGTTTGAATCTTTCTCATTCCTTGATATGTTTTTATCAAATGCAATCCTCCAGTTTTTCCAGTAATGTGGATTGTACCTGTAAAAGCAGGCGCTCGTCTCCGATGATGGCAGCTTTCCTCCAGTCGATGACCTCTGAGAACGGCAACTCCCAGCCGTTACTGAGGATGACTGGAATACACGCTGCCTGAGACACAGAAAGACAAATGATAAACAGCTCCTCCTATTCACATTTTCTACTACTTGTTGCCTAGTCAACAAAATGATAGCTAATTGCAGGGCATGCAATTAGAACGAAACAATTCATACACATATTCACTCCTATATCTATATCCTACACACATTTACTGCTATTGTAATAATAACTTCACATTGGATACACTTACACATTAAACTGGAAGATGTTTTTTGTTAGATTTTAGTTTAGACTTTAGAGCAACTTTGAGTCTTACTTTTACTGTTAAGGAATTGTACAAACATAAAACATAAATTGTATTGTCACTGAGATTTATACATTGTGTAGAGTCATGAAAAAGACCTAGAGATGAGCAGAAAATACTGAGGAAGTCTGGTATTTTCATTTAAAGTTCAAGTTCGCCTGGATTGTCAATCAAGTGACTGTGAGAGATTAAAAGAGATTCACAAAATGCTGAGTGCATGATCAGTGACCTGTCTGCGGTAAGTCTCTGTGCTTTGATTAGTCTGGCTTTGGGAGATGACTTCTCTTCATCCGATTTCTTTGTAAGCCTTTCATACTTCTCTTTTCTGTGAATTTTAATGATTAGTTTACTTTTACCTTTCTCTGAAAAGCACATGCACTCACCTACACATGGTATAGCTGACTGGAATACAGACTGACATTGGAAAAGGTTTTGGTGATTCAATGCAGTTCAACTGAATTAACCCCCAAGAGGAAATTTAATTGTTCGGTCTCTTGATGGATTCAGACTTAATTTGGACATTAAAGTAGTATAAGGTATATGGCTCACCCAAAGTTAAAAGGCAATAGTGCTGCATCATGCAACCACATTATTGTATCACTCTCACACACTTTCTCTGGATCTGTTCCACGTTGGTGGAATGATCTACCTGCTGCTACAAGATCAGCAGATTCTGTAGCCATCTTTAAGAAACGCTTGAAAACACATCTTTTCCGTCAACACCTGACTGACAAACACTGAATTCTACTTCCTTTCTATCGATTCCTTTTCAAAAAAAATAAAAAATAAATAAATATTCTTATCCTTGGCTTTGATTACTGTGCTAGGTTTTTAACTGACTAGTTTTTTTGCACTTATGCTTTTTGTTACCTTGTGTTGTTGAAATTGCTTCCATTGTTTTCCTCACTTGTAAGTTGCTTTGGATAAAAGCGTCTGCTAAATGACTAAATGTGAATGTAATGTAAATGTAACAGTGGACTAAGTTTCAATTTCTCTTAGGTTTAGGAAAGGCTACGTTTCAAGCCAAGGATTCAGGGATTATAGTTATAGATTATAGTTATTCTATTTGCAGACTATTTTCATGTGAGACAAGTTGATTTCTTTAAATTCATTAAGTCAATTTTGATCTTAAATCAATGTCCAACTTGTCAGAAAAGTAAACTTGACCTCAAGACCCATTCCAGTGTGTGGTGTAAGTGCTTAAGTAGATGAAGGTGAAAGTATTGAGTAGCCTTTTCTTTCAGGTCTAATAATCTAAGAGAGACGACTCAATCCTACATCTGAGCTATGGATTTACTGACTATAGTAGCTCCTCGAATCAGCACTTGTTCTCCCTAGTTAGCAGCTCTCCTGGGCTCCGAGCCAGGTTTTCACTACAGTCAAAAAACACATTGTCTTTCTGCTCTCTGCTATTAACGATACATTTAATCAGTGCTAATTGTGCTAAAACATGATTAAGACAAGGCAAAACAGGACCGCCAGAGGCACCCAAGACAGAGATACAATACCCGGTGTCAAAACACAAGGAAGACGACTAGAAATGAGGTGCTAATGAAAGCTGAACACATCTGTGGTTTGAGGAGGGGTGTATCTGCAGGAACAGGCCTTCCTCTGGCAGGAAGATGACACATTGTCAATAGTAATCAGATCAACTGCTGGGAAGAGGAGGACAAAAAGACTGACGTGCCACTTTGATCGCATGTAATGCACTGCCCGAGCTGTCTGATAAACACAACAGTGGATAGCCATGACAAGGAGTTACTTTATTACAGTAAACAACCACCACTTCAAGCACAGTTAGTGTAAATTTGTCAAGAGCTAGTTTATGCTGGCTTTTTTATGGGATGGAAAAATGTGATGGCAAAATAGCCACTGAATCAAAGGAAGAGGTTGCATAGTTTCTTGATGAAGTGTTAAACCCCAAACTGGAGGTAATAGTTTTACATGATACCTGACCCTTGGGCTGGCTGTTCCTTGTGTGTCCGCCTGTCTCTCTTTGCATTTCATGGTTTAAAATAAATTGGCTGAAACATTTTTGGGCAAAGTTGTGACAGTGAACAGAGACAGTTACCTGCAGCGCCTCCAGGAATCGAAAGGATCCCAGTCGTCGTCCACGAGGGACAAGACAAAAACTGGAGTTATGGAGCAGCTCCTGATAGTCAAACCTGCAAACATAAAAACACAGGACAATTAGTTAAAAAACGGGTTTAAACATAAAAATAAATGACAGAGAGAGACCTGCGGACATAGCAGTAAAAAGAGGATTTTAAAACTTCTAATGTAGTTCTTCTTCTTGGCTTAAATCTTGAAGGTTTCGAAAGGTGAAGGCATTTCGAGGACATTTTTCTCAAGAACGGAGAAAGCAACAAAGGGCAATGCGGAAAATGATTGTCAAACCCAAATCTATGTCTCCACTTGCCATTTCCTCACAATCCCCACATCAGCACCGTCAAGAAGCCCAAGCACAAGCAGCTTATTCCTAAAAGGCTATAGCAAAGACTTTTTCAAGGACTTGATCTTTTTCATTAAATCTGTTTGTGTGCACTTCAAAAGATAAACCCTAGATAAATAATAAAATGTGCTGCAAAAGCAGCACCGCACGTGGCTGTTAAATAATCAAACACCAGTGGCCTTTAACTTATTTTATTTGATCAGGACTTGAGAAGAAGAGATCCCACCTTTAAGTCAAGCTTTTATGGTCATGTTGAGAAGACTATTGATCTAACATCATAGCGTATCTTGTTTGTTTGAGATCAATGTGAGTTTTGAAGGATAGAAGTAATAAGTTTCTACTGGTCAGACTGTTGTAGCTGGCACAAGCAGCACCTCAGGGCGGGACCAGGTTGGATTGACTAAAAGTAAGAGTGCTGGAGGAAATCTAGGACACTATCTATCAGACTTATTAGGTACTTGTTAAGTGTGGTTAGTAGTGTTTTATAGTTTAGTAGAAGTCATACGTTGATGTAAATCAATCACTGTACCAGGCGAGTTGTGGTGTAAATGTACGGCCATGAACCGTGCACACGCTCCTCAAACTTCTGACTTTTCAACTAAAGTCCAAAGGTAAAGTCTGATGTGACTCTCTGTGAGTACACATGATCTCAGGGCTGGCCTGGAGGAGATTTTAGATTGAAGCCTAATCTGTCTGGGGATCAACTGTCCTCAGAACCTCACCGCTAGACACCTGTGTGTGTGTGTGTGTGTGTGTGTGTGTGTGTGTGTGTGTGTGTGTGTGTGTGTGCTCAGACAGAGGCTGCACTAATGTGTGTGTATGATGTCTTTGTGAAAGGGGAGGCTCAGGCGTATCACTTTCTGATGGCCACATGTGTGTGCGGTTGGTTCTAAAGGAAGATGTGAGAGAAAATAGGATGTCAGGTGTCCAGAGTGTCACCTAAAGACAAGGTCATTCAAACCACAGTTGAACAAAGTCAGGGAGAATGACCACCACATCCATGTAATGATGGTTATTTTAGGAAATGGGTTCTTCAATTAATGTTTTCTCATGTTTAAGTCTGAGGCAATGGTATAAGAGGCAAGAGAGCTGTTCCCTTGGTTTAAAATGAAAGACAACCATGCTGTTTTCAGCCTCAGCTGGCTCTTAACCTTGAAATAAAATGGTTAAAAAACAGACCTACACAGACGAAACAATTGGGGTTAAGATATTACCAAACTACCATTGCATGCTAAACTCAGCTTCATTAACTCAGTTCAGATTGATGAAACTATGATATAATATGTAGATTCTTTTAGTTTTACTGGACAGTCTATTTTAGATCATGTGTGATGTGACAACCTCAGTCTACATCTACTTCTTAGCACCACCAAAAAGCTAAAAAACAGAAAGTTATCATTAACAAACAAAACCAACCAGACCTTAAATGAGAACATAAAACCTACTGTATGTTTATTGAAGACTGGACTGTGTCTGAGAGAAACAAAAGTTACAAATGTGAAAAAAAACCCAGCATGAGATGATGAATAGTCAATATACGTATGCCACAATAAACCTCTCAACAAAGTGTTATTTACAGTCAAGAAAAAGACTTCCCTCTATAAAGATTTTGGGATGATGGATCAATATAAAACATGTACATAGCCCAGGCAACAAAACGTACCAGTTGAGCTAAAAGAGTGTTCACATATTTGGACAAAGTGCAGTGTCCATGGTTCCAATGGTTTGATGAAAATGAGACAATGTTCACAACCCTTTTCTCTTTGCAACAAAGCAGCCATAATGGTAATTGTCTCTCCGCAGATTAACAAATTCAACTGATCTTTTACAATTACCCTGCCAGTAGTCCAATTTACCCATCTGAATGTCTCACAATTGAAAATATAAAAAGAAAACAGAAACCATATTATGTATAATCATCTCAAAGTTATCTCAACAAAATGCAAAAAAAAAAAAAAAAAAAAAAAAAAAAGGATTTATTATTAGAGGCTGTAGTCAAAGAGGCTGGAAAGTCACCGTAATCTGACTAAGCGCTACAAACGAGAAGCTATCAGGCTCACAGGAGCAAAGGACAGTCTTACACTGAGACTGTAGTGGTCCCTCTCGGTGTAATTGCTCACTTGCATTGTGTCGAGCCATTAATTATGAAGCAGGGAACCACACACAGGGATGTCCTTGAAGACGAAACAAACAACGGTTGTTTGCAAAAGAGCAAGCGGGGCTAAAATGTTGCTCACTAGTGCAGTTTATAAGACAATGGAAATAAATTGAAGCATTTGTGCAGAATAATGTTTCATTTCACTTTTGGATAAACGGACAAAGCAAGCATACAATGTTGACATGCATAGTGGTATCACAGGCATTTTCTGCACTGTATTATATTTTAATTACCAGAAATAATATAAAACATGGCTGGATAAGATTTGAATAATGCGTCACAAGATGAATCATGTTGCCAGGATGAACTCAAACTAATTAAATCCTCTAATCAATATGAGTTATTATAAAAAAAAAAGGGCAGGAGTAAATCCATGTTGCAAATCTGCAGTAAAGGCTTTTTAGTAATTGACATATTGTTAATGATGAACCACAAACTACAAAAAAACGAGTAAATCGGTATGGGTCAAAGTGTAAATTAGGATTTTTGTTTCAGACACAAACCTCGACAAAAAGCAGTTGTAAAGTGTCTGTGAATCCCCGAGCGCCTACACACTGGGAAAAGCTGTGTGCATCTTTGAGCAACAGTGCATTTAACCTTCTTTCCCAAATGTGCCGCTCTGGTCTCCGGGAGGCCGAGGCCAAGCGGAGGTCGGGGAGCTAAGGGGTCCCTCAGGAGCTTTCGCACAAGTTTATGTTACGGTTCAACCACTTGAAAGAGAAAACAATGTTGGAGGTCCTGTCAGGTTTCATTAAAACACCTGAAGACAGATGGCACGACTTCACAGAAACAGCCCAGCTCTGAGCGAGCTCGTGGAGAATCATTTGCATGTTCATTGCTGTGGTTTCTGTGTTTTGGAGACACAAATTTCCATATTTATCACTTTGTGCCAGAGTTTATATGGGCATGTAGATCAGTATACAACATAATTGGTGGAAACTTTTTGTGAAGAAAAATGTGACAAATTGGGATATGGGCTCTTTCCCTGTTTCAAAAGGCCCAAAGGAGCACTGGCTTTCCCATTTATGTCCAGCTCATTCACACGTCCTGTTTCACCCCCTTTTCAAACATTCTGCTTCAAAAGAGGTGCTTCAGTGCAGTGACAAGAGATTTTTGGGCTGTTTTGAGAGGACAATGTATGAAAACTGATGAAAAGCTATATTAGACTATGTTTGAAGCAACAGTTTCTCTGTGCAGTCCACCGAATATGTTTCTGGTTTCTGCAGGTTATAGAAAAATTACAGCAAGTCATAATACTGAGAAGTAAAACTACTTTCTCACAACCTATTTACAATTTTAATATCTAAAAAAAATGCAACTTTTACTTCTAAAGACAGACAGTGGTGAAGAAGCAGCAACTTATCCTGTTTAACAAGGAATCATTTGAAGAATCATTTAAGGAAATAAAATGCACTGTGGAGCCTTAGAAAACATTTTACATGTTTTTCTTCTTTATCATTTTACTTATTTTTCACGTTAATTAGCTTCATAGTAGCTCACTTTTCCCTTTTCCCATTTTTGTTAAGTGATCTTCCACTTTTAGATTCATCGATGCAGCAGATAGTGTCACAGTAATAGTGCAGTATTTGGCCTTGGGTACATCTAAAAAGAATTAAGTAGAATCCAATCTCATTCAAGTGGGCTCAACAAGCTCTGTAGCCATCGGGCAGACATTTCTGCACAAAACAGTTAAAAGCTTTTTGCTGTTAACCAATCAACTGTGACCTTTCAGGGTCGGCGTTCTCAAGCTCCTGCAGCACTGCCAAACAGGAAAAAAAAAAAAAAAGAAACTCTCCCCAAAGTATAAAGACATAAAAAGCTGCAAAAGGCGCCTTTCTATTGAGCTTGACATTGTGGTCATTATCAGCATGTGTTGTATCAGCAATAGCTATGTGACAGTGGCTTAAGGAGTTACACCAGCCAACCTGACAATTCCTCTTGTGTTTGTACAAATCCTCTTTCACTGTGATCAGGAAACGCTGGATCTTTCTCTTGATGTAAAATTTTGAGCCATAATACAATGACATTTTCCAACATTACACTGAATATTTAGGGTTTTTCCAGTGGGGAGTTAGAGTTGACTCGGTCAGGTTAGTCAAATGGTCAGGTTTAAAGGGATGTAGTGTCAGTTCTTTCATGGAAAATTAAATTAATACTCAGTTGAATATTCTTTTTTTCCAACTCCAAGTCCCTCAAGAACAATGTGAATACGTATAGTATATGTCTCTGTTTTCTTTTTTGACTGTGTTGCATCTTGATAAGGACAGTTTGAGTTTTCAGCCAAACACAGCCCACAGGAAAAAAAAAAGTGTATGATATTCAAAACAATTCACACAAACGATTACAATGCAGATTACGATGTTTTTGGTTCCTTCATAGGTGTCCTGTATACTTTTTTACAGTCTTACAGCCTTGTCTACTTTTTAATGCTCCATTGCCTAAAATAAAACCACTAAGCACTGCTTTTCTTTTGGAACACACCATAATGCACTATGAACTAAATGGCCCTTTCCACTGAATTTAAAAGCAAACTCATCATCTGACTCCTTTCTACCAGATGTTTTATGCATAACTGCCTCATTAAAAGTAGTGTGTAAAATGAATTTCCCAATTTCATCAAAATCCCGACCATGTGAGCGACCCCATACATAATTCACACTATTCACACTCAAAAGCTGCAAAATAAACTTGTGAGGTTACCCCCAGTGCAGCCTGCCACAAATCAATACTTGTTACTACCCACCACTAGCTTCCTCTTGCTCTCTCCATATCTCCGTCAGAATAAGTAAAGAATAAAAACTGCCCAGTCAAAGTCACTGATCCCCTTTCCTCCCTCACTGCGAACATGTCCCACGGCCCCCTGTTTCCTGAGATAGCGGCTGACATTAAACAAAATCGCACTGGAAATCTGAGATGAAACAACATTGTCTTCCTGTCACTGAATTATTGAACACTACAAAAGGTAGCTAATGCCGACAAACACACACACACAGAACGGCAATATGGAATTTCATGCTGCGACAATGATGATGGCTTTGATAAGAGATGGACCAGACAGCATCTTACTGTATTTTACATCTGCGCTCTGAGTATCAGCATTACAAGTCAGTGCTGATTTGTGACTTGATGCCAGCAGATGGTGGTTAGTGATGCAGCAGACCACCTCCTTTGTCATCAATCTGGATGGATATTGTATGGTTTCTAAATAACAGGCAATAAGGTGCTGTTATTTGCTCCGCAGTTTGTCTTGCTTGAGTTGGAGTTTAAGAGAATTTACTTATGCCCTATAACCGGAGTGAGAGAATCCTGAAATGTTTTAAATAAACCCATTCGTTTTTTGTTTGTATGTGTTATTTTGTAATTACGTTAATAATAACTTTCTATATATGTCACATCTGCTGGTAGAAAATTTACATTTATGATGCAAAACCCAAGCCTCTTTCATGGAACCCCTTAAGGGTGCCACCATACAGCGATATACAGCAATATACCGCTGTCCACCAGAGGGCAGGCTCCAAAAGCAGAAATTTTAGTAGAAACCCAATGGCAACTTAACAAGTGTAAAATCATGTTTACAGCCTGGTACAAAAGATGGCTCCAGTCTCTAGAGCTAAGTTTTTACTACATGACAACGGGGCTGAATTTTTGATTAATACTATTGTTTTACTTTGGAGTAAAAGCCAAAAAGCCCGAATGTAACTGCCATTTTATTGCTCTGTAGTAACAACAATATCGGTGAATAGGGGACCAATGGGCGGAAGACATCCATATTTTAAGAATCATTGGCAAAACCTGGTCTTTATTGAAATAAGTGGAGGTGGGTAGAGTAGTCTAAAATTGTACTTAGGAAAGAGTAGTGTAATTTCACTCAAGTAGAAGTAAAAAGTGGTTGTCCAAATAATTACTTAAGTAATAAAATAAAAAATGACTAAAAATAAATAAATCTTTACAAAATAAATTAAGGCACAAGAAAGAGTTTGTGCTGCTATGCTGCCATGGTTAGTGTGTGGCCATGTGACTGCATGGCTTATTGGTGAAATGAGTTTTGTGATTATTGTTGCAGCATCTGATTGATGAAACAGCATTTCTCTGGCAAATATAAAGCATAGAATGTGTAGAATAAATGGTAAAAAAAGGGTAACTAGTCAAGTGTAGTGGCGTAAGAGTAGCATATTTTCTTCACAAATCTACTCAAGTTAAAGTATGGTGCAGTAAAACAAATCTTAAAAGTACTTTTCTTTTCAAAAAGTTAAAGTAAATTTAACCTAGTAAATGTAACTCGTTACAAACCACCTCTGGATATAAGTGCCCCTTAAAGTTTAATATCAAGTTATGAGGAGGAAAAACATCCTCACTGAGGTCTATATGTATAAACAAACAAATGCCTCTGTTGATGCATGTATTGGTCATACCTTCTCACAGTACATAATGTACACAAAGCCTTGATATAAAGCTAAATCTGATTAATCTGGTAGAAAACAAAGCATTCATGCTGTGAACCCCCCATAATTTTAAATTTCCTTTCATGTGTAAAAAACAGGTGATTAAGAAACCAGAAAGTCAAAAAGTGCTGCGGCTTATGAGTCAATCATGCAGTTTCAATATTACAATTTCACTGCAGCAGCATTTCCTGCCAACTGTGCAGCCATTAGCACTTGCAGTTACACATTCATCCAAAAAGGCCTTTTAAGGAGTCGGATTAATTTCTAAGACTGCCCATTTGTCATTACAAAAGGTATATGTAAGGCAAGTTTACAGCTTTGACATTAACGCATCCAGGTACAGCTACAACTCACTGAGTTATTGACTAAGTCTTAACACAGCAGCATAAAAGGCTAATAATTATGCAAATTATGTCAAGTGAGTTTAGTTTATGAGCCATTATTTTGTTATGTCCATTTTCCAACTCCTTATACTGTAAATTTCTTCAAAAACAATTCTTTCCATGAAGCTCTTTTCTTGCCAGCCTTGTTGTCATTGACTTTCATAACAAGACCTCTTCCCAAATCACCACTGGGGTCTATTTTCTATGAGCAAATGATCATTAGTCATTATCGATAAACAGAGACGGTGAAGCCCAAAGCGGGAGATCGAAGAATGTATTCTTGTTGAGTGATTTATTTCCGTCCAGTTTTTACATACAGTGTGTATTGCCTCCAGACAAACTGGTTACAGAGTGACGAATGAAAGACCAGGACATCATCAGTTCCTGTATCGATTTTGTTGCGCCGATGCTTAATTGGAGTTGTTGGGTTATACATAATTGAAGTGGGTTCTCTCAATCACTCACACAATATTTCTCTTTCTCCTCAAACATTAAAACAAGAGACCTCTTCCTGCTCTCTAGTCTCATTTATTTTCAAAAGACAAGTGTTAATGGGGAAGCCTGTAGCAATGTGGTTTTGATGGAGTAGGAAACTGTGAACATTGGGAACCTGTGTGTTAAAGGTGGACATGCAAGGAAAGCACATTTGAACTCCGTTAAAAACCAGTCCCCGGCAGTGATCTGTTCGGAGTTCATAAAAAAAAAAAAAAGACAGGTTTTGTAGCACTTGAGACCAGTCTTTAATACAAAGTTTCCAGTACATTACAAGGAATACATTCCCAGCAGCTCTAGTAAATTACAGTATTCACTCAGAACATTGCCAGGTCATTCCTGTTCGCACTTGACCTGGAATATAATCTGGATATATAGTCACTGTTGGTGCTGCTAATGTTCATGCTTCCTGCATGAACAGACAGACAGACTCCATCAGCACAGACAGACTCCATAAGCACAGACAGACTCCATCAGCACAGACAGACTCCATGAGCACAGACTATATAAGCACAGACAGACTTCATGAGCACAGACAGACTCCATAAGCACAGACACACTTCATGAGCACAGACAGACTCCATCAGCACAGACAGACTCCATCAGCACAGACAGACTCCATCAGCACAGACAGACTTCATGAGCACAGACAGACTCCATCAGCACAGACAGACTCCATAAGCACAGACAGACTCCATAAGCACAGACAGACTCCATCAGCACAGACAGACTCCATCAGCACAGACAGACTCCATCAGCACAGACAGACTCCATCAGCACAGACAGACTCCATCAGCACAGACAGACTCCATCAGCACAGACAGACTCCATCAGCACAGACAGACTCCATAAGCACAGACAGACTCCATCAGCACAGACAGACTCCATCAGCACAGACTCCATCAGCACAGACATACTCCATAAGCACAGACAGACTCCATCAGCACAGACAGACTCCATCAGCACAGACAGACTCCATAAGCACAGACAGACTCCATCAGCACAGACAGACTCCATAAGCACAGACAGACTCCATCAGCACAGACAGACTCCATCAGCACAGACAGACTCCATCAGCACAGACAGACTCCATCAGCACAGACAGACTCCATCAGCACAGACTCCATCAGCACAGACATACTCCATAAGCACAGACAGACTCCATCAGCACAGACAGACTCCATCAGCACAGACAGACTCCATAAGCACAGACAGACTCCATCAGCACAGACAGACTCCATCAGCACAGACAGACTCCATCAGCACAGACAGACTCCATCAGCACAGACAGACTCCATCAGCACAGACTCCATCAGCACAGACATACTCCATCAGCACAGACAGACTCCATCAGCACAGACAGACTCCATAAGCACAGACTCCATCAGCACAGACATACTCCATCAGCACAGACAGACTCCATCAGCACAGACAGACTCCATAAGCACAGACAGACTCCATCAGCACAGACTCCATCAGCACAGACAGACTCCATAAGCACAGACAGACTCCATCAGCACAGACTCCATCAGCACAGACAGACTCCATAAGCACAGACAGACTCCATCAGCACAGACAGACTCCATAAGCACAGACACACTTCATGAGCACAGACAGAAACCTACAGGTAATGTGAAAATGTCAAATTGTCAAAATTGACAAAGCATTTTAGATACTGTAGTTTGCTAATAGTTTAAGAATCAGTTTTTTTGGAGGTTTAGCTGATTGCCACTGGACACTAGTCCTTGTTTTTTTTTTTGCAAAATGCTGACCCCTCCACAATTTTACATTTTCCAAAGACCTTGTACACATTCACACTACTCGTATGAGAGCTGAAAAGCATGTCAGACAAAACAGAATATGCATGAGCTATGAAAGAATATCTATAGATTTGAAAGGAAATATAAATTGCTGACTATGTTTAAAAATAAGTTTAACTTAGTACCCATTAATAATTTTAGCCTGATTATCTAAGCTCTAAACCATTCAAAATCACAATATCTACAAGTGTGTAAATGTCCAAGTACTAATGTGATCATTGACATTAGAGCAGCGCCCTTTAAGCTAGTAAGACAAACTCTTTTGGCATAACTGATTGAAGCCAAAATTCATTATTTTCTTTCTCTTCAGGCTAAAGAAAAGGAACCTGTGTGCTCAGAGCAGATTAATTGTTCCATCTGTTAATTTGCTGCCTGCCCCCGAACACCACGTGTCTGCATTGATTAAAGTTAGCCTGTGCCCTTTGTTCATTTAACGGTGTAATTGATGGGCCGCTTGTCTCATCCTCTGTCCTCCATTCCCTTACATCCGTCCTCTCATTTTTCTCTTTCCCTCTCTCCTAAACAGTCCTGTTCGCCAGTGGCCTAGCTCCTAAATCATGCTGTTTGTGAGCTGTCTCCTCAGGCCACAGTGTGTAGAGACTGTGTTTTTGTGTATTTCGCTAGCGCCACTGCCTTCCAGTAGTTTGCTTTGCTTTATTAATCTTGACTCCTTTATAGGTCAATATAACATGTAACAAATTGGGAAATATGAACATGAGATGTGGCCCACAATCCCATAAACTGAAGGATATTTCCTAAACTGTTTATGTTTCAACGCTGTGCTTGTTTTTTGCACCAAATGCAATAAAATCATTCCTCCCTTGAAGTGTAAAAGCAATAATTATTAAAAAGTGACACTGAGATGAAGGTGTTAAATGAATGTTTTTAGCAGTGCATAATTGCATCAAAACAAAATCGTTTTCATGTTTCTAGAAATAGATATTTTAAGCAAAGCAACCATTAAATGAAGCCATTTTTTCTGGTTTGTGTACAACCAGAACTGGCAAACAGAGCACAGCTAGAACAGAAGAATGAGTAAGCATTAACAGAAGGATTTAAACATACATTCTTGAGGGTGTGGGGTGTTGAACAAGATGAATGTGAATATTGGAATGTGAACCAATGATAGATGTGAACTCATCTTGTGAACTATATGCACTGGATATGTTTATAGAAATCATTCGGGCTTCCGTATGTGCTCACATAGAATAGAAAGGAGAGGAAACACTCCACTTTTACTGTGTTTTGAGAAACAAAAAAAATAAAATATCAAAAAATCAAAGAGCAACTCATCACTTGTGAACTGGTAAACACAGCAGCCATATTGAGTACAGTAGCAACTTAGCAAGTGTATTCATCAGACGTCTCAAAGATAGAAAGCCCCAGGTGTTTTCCTGAAACACAGACAGCTCAGCAGCAGAGTGATTAATGAAGCTGGCCACAACACTCACTTCAGACTGTCATTGAGAGTCTGTAACTGCAACAGGCTGCTCCGACACGTCATGTCAGTAACCTGTGTCTCCAATTGTTCTGGGCTTCTCCAAAACAAACCTGCACGTTTATCAATGAAAGTGAACATTTCTACACTTTAAAGTCTAAACTGTAGAAATGTAGAAACGTTTAGACTGACAGTGGCACTGTATCTCTTCTACAGACTGTTTTTGATCCCACTCTACGGATTACTGATATGAGCCAAACAATATCAGATAGTTTACAAGTACAGTCCAAAATAAAAAAAATCAACACATAGCAGAAAAACAGGGATTCCATGACAACAAGCTCTTCCCATCTGCTACCGCAAACTATAAAAACACCAAATGCCGTTCAGTGTAATTAAAATCCTTGTAATTTGCATGACACTTGAAGTCCGCTTTCTTTCTTCTTGTACATATTGACGGAAGGGTCAACACATTTGTACTTGCTGTAATTTGAAGCATGTGACAATCCTTAAAACAACTGCCAATAGTTGATTGTGAGCTGAGAAAACTGAGAGTACCCATGACTTCAACACTCCCAGTTTAATTTCTAACATATGTCTAAACAGACTGCTCTCACAAACACAGCCTGGGAGCTGTCTGTGCCTGAAAAAATACAGCCATTGACTCTGACAATGACAACAACAAGGATTTTTAGTTTTCATCTCACAAACCATCTTAAAAAAAAAAAAACAGATGGAGTGTATTCTGAATAAAAATAATGTGTTAAAGTTGTTAATGTTGCAACATTCGGTTGCAACATTATGAATAATGCTGAGTCAAGGAAGGTGTTAAGAAATTTTAGTTCTGAGAGAGAAAAATAAAACACAAACAACAAAGCCTGATTGAGACCATTACGTGGGTAGGTAAAAAATGTAGGGTTTGTCCAACAATGAGAAGGTGGTCATAAAGGATTTGGACCCAGTATTTTTTGGTTGTTTTCTACTTTCTCCAGCATTTCTATTATGTTCTAAAGACTGTCTCCTTCCTTATCAGTTTGTATGAACTCACATCCATCTCCTCCTTACTTTAATGGACTGTCTGGCTCTTTAAATTCACAATTAGGTTTGGTATAAATTTAGGAATGGATTAGAATTACATTAGTCTATCAAAGTACTGTATGTGTTTTTTTTTCCATTTGGCCTGGTGCCAGTGGTCCACTCTGAAGTAAAACAAGGAGACCAGTGGAGCTGTCACTCTCAATATCACACACAAACAGCCCAGTCACTTGTACGCTGTAGGCACAGAGCTCTTCTGTTCATCTCACACACAGTGCTTTGTCCAATTAAGGATGTAATGTGAACACAGGCTGTGGCCCTATCTGACACAGCACGGCCCCTGGAAGCACAAGTGTGGTGGCGTTGTCCTATATGATGTAGAGCTTTAAAGATGTTTTATTTGTTTAAATAATAATAATTAATTCATAGTTAATTCATACTAATTCATAAATCTTACCATCAAACTTGTTTCCCTGTTTACTCCACAATCATAATCATAACTCGTTATCACACTGGGTCAGGTTACACGAGGGAGTATTTTGTGCAATGATAATTCCAAAATAAAGCAGACTAAATGGGAAAAGTCTTAACACACCATTTTACATTTACATTACATTTATTCATTTAGCTGAAGCTTTTATCCAAAGCGACTTACATTGTTCTACAGTAATTACCAGTGTTACAGTCACTGGAGGCAAGGTGGGTTAAGTGTCTTGCCCAAGGACACAACGACAGTATGAACTGTGGGGAGAGTGGGAATCGAACCAACTACCTTTTGGGTTGAAAGACGACTGCTCTACCCACTGAGCTACTGCCCCCTTTTTCTTTTTGGGAAGAGGAAGTACAGAAAGTGGATGGAGGAGCTTCGTGGCACTTTTCAGCTGGCCTCACCTGGACAATAACAGGTCTCATCGAGTAAAGGTGTGGCAATGTGGCCCTCGTCAAACCTGCTCAAACCTCAATAGCTGACAGTATTTGAAGCTTGAATAACACATGGAGTGTATTTTCTGTTTTCCTGAAGAAGCTTCATTCGAGGTTGTCAAGATAAAAGATGTGTGCAATCCCAGGGACTGTGGTAACAGGACACAGAATGTTAGGCACTTCCACCAAAGTATTATAACTGATCAGTGTATACAAGCAGTAATAAAAACACTATTCAAAAAAAGACAAATACACTATCTGCACCCCCAATGCTGCAGTCCAAATGCAGTAAAAGCTTGGCTGATGCAGGGTTGTTGCTTTGTTGAGTGTTCACCAAAGCCAGAAGATCATTTTCAATACAATCTGATGCTTTGTTTACTCAATATGAAACATTCCCATACACACTGGAGCCACATGGAAAACTGTACAAGTTCTTAATAAACTACTGGGATAGGCTTGGTTAACTTTGTAACTTTTGATGTGCACATGTCTCCGAAAGAAATACACACTAACTTTGTTTCTGTCATGCTTTCTGTCTCCTCTCACTACTGCTGTCGTCCTGTCAGTAATGAAGCAGATAATAAGCTGCTTCACGCTCTGCTGTAGCAAAACCAAAATCAAAACACTGTTGATTTAAGAATCAAAATGCGTACACTCATGGGTTTTTCATCTTCCATGCTCTGTGGCAATGATGAGGTAGAGCTGTATATCAAACGCCCGAGCAGTAGGCCGCCGAGGCAGCGTTGAGAATCCATTCCTCGTGCCTCCTGCCTCATTTCAGCTTTGTGTATTTCCAAGAAATCATTTTCACTTCTCTCATTCTGGCTTTGACATTGATGTTGTCACCAGAAGACTCCTTGTTTTATTTATTTATTTATTTTTTACAATATTTTTAAATATGTAAAAGAGGAGAAAACTTAGAAAACAAACCCTTGTTTTGGAACGTGACAAAAAACAAAATGATTCTTCTAAAGTGGAAATAGAGGACCACAAAACTTCCTCTGAAGGAGTTATAAAGAGAAAAAAACTTTAAATACTTTACAGTGCTTGCCTTTTTTATTGAGAACAACTGTATTATTACATTTAAACATTTAGCATTTGAGTAGGGTTGCTCTAATTTGAAATAATAGCACTACTATCGGCAGCTTTTGGTTCCACAGATAAATGTTGTCAAGGCATTCACGTAATTTGAAATAATTGCTTAAACAATAATCTTGGGAGATCTGAGGATGACAGGAGTTTTTTTTTTACTTCTGCAGTTCTAAGTGCTTTAATATTGTTTTAATATTTCACCCCATAATTTACTTTTTTGTGACTCTAGAGGTGAAAAAGCAAAGCAATATTCCAATCTTTACAGATATTCATGTACATCCTGTCATTTCCCTTAGGTTTGCTCAGAATATATATGTGCACATTTACATGACTGACATGCTCGACAAGCGCCTGCAACAGAGAAGGTACTTCTTTTGATCTCTTTTTAAAATAGTAACATCCCTGTTTACACACTTCTTCCTGTTGCAGCAAGTGACAATTGAAAGAGAGAGAAAAACATGTCTTGGCATTAGATATGTGTTATGTTTGTTGTTAAGGGCCCGAGCAGCCACAACTACACAGTATATATTGAGTTACAGAGGTATCATGATGTTTGTGTCCTGGCTTCTCTTGAAATGAATATCAATTTTATTAAATATATTTTCCAGTTACTGAGAAATGACTGTAAACTCGATTGAGAACATGGTAATGATTCGTAAATAATAAGAAAACAAACTTGCATTAGCCAGGTCATATGAAGACAGGTATTTTGTATTTTCATTGCATCATTCAACAAAGAGCTGCATTTGTCCAATGCCTCCATTGTATAGTATGTAACCAAACAATGTACAGAGACTTAAATAGGATAAATTATAATGCAAACAACCCTGTCAAAGATCCCGCCATTTGGGCACTGTTTCTTATAGACTGTAAACATTTTGTATTTGGCCATCGTTGCAGCTCTTTACGCTTCTAAAGTTACATAGTTACATTCACTTTTACTCACATTTCACTTCCAACATTTGGATTCTTTAAGATGCTTTACCCCACAGTTTTGAAGCCAACTCGAAAGAAAAAACTGTACCTGATATTTTTAGAAAATGGTTTAAACAAAAAAAAAGGCTTAATTATGCCATCTACTGTTTATTATAGAAGATTTTAATAGATGAGACTCTCTCCTTAGAAATGGACAACATTGGCCTCATACATGCTCGAAAAAGGAACGCTAAAACGCTAAACTCTAAACTTCAGTTTGGTGTTGGAAAAATTGGTCTGGTTTCATGGGGGCGAGTGGAATCTTAGACAGGGACGTCAAAAAGAAAATCAGGTAGTGGAGCTTTAAGTGACCACAAACATTATCAGGCTTTCATGGAATTGTGTGGTGCGAGTGTGAATTTAATTGGGTGGATTATCTTACCCAAACAAGACTGTTTTGGCATCTTGGGGACCAATTATGACTTGAATGTGACTTTGTAATTGTGCTGAATGTTTGCTCGTCCATGTCTCATCAGCACACATGTTTGAAATGCTGCCTCTAAAGTAAAATGTGGAGTATTATTCTGTTCCTGGACGATGGGCGTTGGAATAACCACTCAAGTCTGGCGGCATTAATCCAGGTGTGTGCCACTTGTCGGTCTCTGGCGAGGATTTTAAGATGGATAGAATAGCTTTCAAGTGTGGATTAGGCTTAAGCCAGGTCTCTGAGGGTCATTATTCAATGGGCAGTGAGTGGCATCGGGACCTCTGCTTAAAGCCCCCTCCTACACAGACTGCAACCAAAGACACTGGATGTGTACCAAGTTCTGAAGGATAATGAGAGATTTAACTTTAAATAACTTCAGGATTATTAGCAGCCAGTCCATGGAGGCCACTACTTTACCTTTGTGGCTCATTTAATATACTGAATATCGAGATTGATACAGCCATTGCTTTAACACCCTTCCTTTATGAAAACAAACCAGATAAATAGACAACAACTCAACACTCGTCTGACATTTGTCTTTAAATCATGTCAGAACTGCATCAAATAACCTCCAATTAAAGAAATAATCCCTTTGAAATGTGTGTTAGTGTGTTGTTAAAGATGTTCTTCTCAAATAGCATGCAGCAAGGACTCATGGGTGTTTAAAATTGTGACGCTTCATATGTACAGCTGAGTTGTATCTATCTGTCATTTAACAACAGGTCTGAACCAATTTTAGAAGTACCATTCAGAAGTTGCCCTAACAACACAAAACATTTCATTACAGGATACACAGAATAGTATAACATCCATGTTGTCTTTTCCACTGGTAAACACTGGAAGAAAAGTATGGAATGACTACAGTGGGACTAACTTTTATGTGTCATGTGTTTTTTTTTGGCATCATTCTTATATCTCACTGAGAGACTGTGAAGCCAGTTCAGGTCTGAGGCAGCTGAGCTACAAGAAAACCGACTAAATGTATTGCAGACACCTTGTGCATTAAATTTTAGAACAAACCAGCATTGAGAAACAGCCGAGAGAACCGCAGAAACCACCATTTCCTTATTTCCACCATCTGTTTTTGAAGCCGAGTCATCGCTACACAGATAGTGATCAAGCTGCTTACACTGATAGTGCCCATACGCTCTGCTTTGTCACTGGACTTTGTCAACGTATTACAAAAGACCCATTGTGACAAGTCCATACAGATGTTGTAAAGACAGAAAGAAGTCAACACTATGAGATCTTTCACACACAACTCTCTTTATCAATAATTTACAACAGCCTCAAACTTAGTAATAACCTATAAGCTGTTATGGTTTTGTCAGAGACTTCAAATGGACTGTTTTAGACATTATTTAATTTGCTATATTTCCATTAGGAAACAGACTGCTTCACAAGAGGCATCTGTCGTAGCAATGAAAATAGAATAAATACAAAACATAAAACGACATAATTAATGTGTTGCATGTGTTTTTAAACCCAGTTAATGTCCCTTTTTCCCAGTTTCCTTTGTCGCTCTTCTTTGTGTGTTTTATTTACTTCCTGCATTTGGGCCGAAAGTGCAAACTATCAGCAAACGCATTTTCACACAAAAAACAAACTAGACCAATCCATAGTTCAGTTTGGTTCAGACCAGAACCTCCAAAGAGCAGCTGTTAGGTCCGAAACACAGTCGGCTAGAGCTTTTACACCTGAACATTTGGTTCAGACCAAACAGGAAATTCTGAAAATCCAGACCAAACAGTGAAGGTGTAAAAGTGCCCTCCTTAGTAGAATAACAAGCCACAAGCGTCAGGTATTGGCTAATCTGACCACTGGTTTAGGATGGTTGGTGTTATCTGATGACTACATGTGGCACAGTCACATTGGTTGATTTTATCTGTGATTAGTGCTGATAAGTGGAGTATATAAAGTGTACCTTCTGACAGTCAGTAGGCACCGCTACATACTCAACCTACTACTCAGCTGTATTTACCACACGTCATTGGACAGGTCTGAACTAAAATAAATAACAATACTAATCCTGTGTGTTGCTGATGTGTGGATAATCATTTTGTGTTTGCAGGATGAAGTGCACCGTGATGTTCCTGATTCTAGGAATGGTCGTGCTGATGGCTGAACCTGGAGAGAGTTTTTTTCATCACATTGCTAAAGGAAGTATGTGTCTAAATAATGCTCTAATGCTCGTTTGTTGATGGTTGATTGCAGAGTGAGGGGTGTTGTCACTGTGGGGTCTCAGGGCTGCTGGAGCGTGTTTTCTTTCCTAAAGCCTGATATACTATCTGACCTATCCTTTTCTATGATGTAGAAACTGGTCTTTATTTTTAAATTTAACCCAATTTCTTTATATTTTGTATTTTTAAAGTTATCTGCACTTTTTAAGAACTTTAAAAAAAAAAAACGTTAATAATTACCCAGATCAGACAATGCATTGGATTACGTACATATATAATCAAACACACTTTTGTTCTTTTGTTTTTATTTAGTTGGATCATTTGTTCATGGGTAAGGATGCCAATTTTTACAGTTTCACAATACAATCCACATTCCCCTTAATATTTAGCCTTAAGATGTTTTTTTATTATTATTATTATTAGATACATAAATGGAAAGGACGAAAAACAGCAGCAGGAACAAAAGCAGCAGGAGGACACCCACTTTGCCGAGGAAAAAGTGGCGGGCAGCTTCAAGTGACCTCTGCCTGTGATTCAAATGACAAAAATATAAATTTAAAGCAGGTGTATGAGAATGTGATCATATAATAAAGAGCATTTTACAAAACTCTAATTCATCCAGCAGTGTTATTTCAAACAAATGACTTCTATAGAAATTCTGATGTATAAATTCAACATAACTAATATAAATGGCTCACATTATCAGTAACATTCATTCACTGTCATTTGTTGTTGCGGAGGGACGGAGATGTGTTGTAATTATATCTTCATTTTAAGTGGTTTACAAACTCTCTTTTACATTTGAGCAGTGAGGGACTATACATCAGATAGTGTCCATACGCTCTGCTTTGTCACTGGACTTTTTTTAATGTATTACATAAGACACATTGTGACATATACAGATGTTGTAAAGACAGAAAGAAGTCAACACTATGAGATCTTTCACACACAACTCCCTTTAATAATAATTTTCAACAGCCTCAAACTTAGCTCTAACCTATAAGCTGTTATGGTTTTGTCAGAGACTTCAAGTGTTTTAGACATTATTTAATTTGCTATATTTCCATTAGGAAACAGACCGCTTCACAAGAGGCATCTGTTGTAGCAATAAAAATAGAATAAATACAAAACATAAAACAACATAAATAATGTGTTGTATATGTTTTTAAACCCAGTTAATGTCCCTTTTTCCCAGTTTCCTTTGTCGCTCTTCTTTGTGTGTTTTATCTACTTCCTGCATTTGGGCCGAAAGTGCAAACTATCAGCAAGCGCATTTTCACACAACAAACAAACCAGACCAAACCATAGTTCAGTTTGATTCAGACCAGAACTTCCAAAGAGCAGCTGTTTGGTCCGAAACACAGTCTGCTAGAGCTTTTACACCTGAACATTTGGTTCAGACCAAACAGGAAATTCTGAAAATCCAGACCAAACAGTGAAGGTGTAAAAGTGCCTTCCTTAGTAGAATAACAAGCCACAACAGTCAGGTATTGGCTAATCTGACCACTGGTTTAGAATGGTTGGTGTTATCTGATGACTACATGTGGCACAGTCACATTGGTTGATTTTATCTGTGATTAGTGCTGATAAGTGGAGTATATAAAGTGTACCTTCTGACAGTCAGTAGGCACTGCTACATACTCAACCTACTACTCAGCTGTATTTACCACACATCATTGGACAGGTCTGAACTAAAATAAATAACAATACTAATCCTGTGTGTTGCCGATGTGTGGATAATCTTTTTGTGTTTGCAGGATGAAGTGCACCATGATGTTCCTGATTCTAGGAATGGTCGTGCTGATGGCTGAACCTGGAGAGAGTTTTTTTCATAACATTATTCGTGGAGGTATGTGTCTAAATAATGCTCTAATGCTTGTTTGTTGATGGTTGATTGCAGAGTGAGGGGTGTTGTTACTTTGGGATCTCAGGGCTGCTGGAGCGTGTTTTCTTTCCTAAAGCCTGATATACTGACTGACCTATCCTTTTCTATGATGATCTCTAAACTGGTCTTTATTTTTAAATTTAACCCAATTTCTTTATATTTTGTATTTTTAAAGTTATCTGCACTTTTTAAGAACTTTTAAAAGAAAAACGTTAATAATTACCCAGATCAGACAATGCATTGGATTACGTACATATATAATCAAACACACTTTTGTTCTTTTGTTTTTATTTAGTTGGATCACTTGTTCATGGGTAAGGCTGCCAATTTTTACAGTTTCACAATACAATCCACATTCCCCTTAATATTTAGCCTTAAGATGTTTTTTTTATTATTATTATTATTAGATACATAAATGGAAAGGACGAAAAACAGCAGCAGGAACAAAAGCAGCAGGAGGACACCCACTTTGCCGAGGAAAAAGTGGCGGAACGCTTCAAGTGACCTCTGCCTGTGATTCAAATGACAAAAATATAAATTTAAAGCAGGTGTATGAGAATGTGATCATATAATAAAGAGCATTTTACAAAACTCTAATTCATCCAGCAGTGTTATTTCAAACAAATGACTTCTATAGAAATTCTGATGTATAAATTCAACATAACTAATATAAATGGCTCACATTATCAGTAACATTCATTCACTGTCATTTGTTGTTGCGGAGGGACGGAGATGTGTTGTAATTATATCTTCATTTTAAGTGGTTTACAAACTCTCTTTTACATTTGAGCAGTGAGGGACTATACATCAGATAGTGTCCATACGCTCTGCTTTGTCACTGGACTTTTTTTAATGTATTACATAAGACACATTGTGACATATACAGATGTTGTAAAGACAGAAAGAAGTCAACACTATGAGATCTTTCAGACACAACTCCCTTTAATAATAATTTTCAACAGCCTCAAACTTAGCTCTAACCTATATGCTGTTATGGTTTTGTCAGAGACTTCAAGTGTTTTAGACATTATTTAATTTGCTATAGTTCCATTAGGAAACAGACCGCTTCACAAGAGGCATCTGTTGTAGCAATAAAAATATAATATAATACAAAACATAAAACAACATAAATAATGTGTTGTATATGTTTTTAAACCCAGTTAATGTCCCTTTTTCCCCGTTTCCTCTGTCGCTCTTCTTTGTGTGTTTTATTGACTTCCTGCATTTGGTTCGAAAGTGCAAACTATCAGCAAACGCATTTTCACACGACAAACAAACAAGACCAAACCATAGTTCAGTTTGGTTCAGACCAGAACTTCCAAAGAGCAGCTGTTTGGTCCGAAACACAGTCGGCTAGAGCTTTCACACCTGAACATTTGGTTCAGACCAAACGGGAAAGTCCAAAAATCCAGACCAAACAGTGAAGGTGTAAAAGTGCCTCCTTAGTAGAATAACAAGCCACAACAGTCAGGTATTGGCTAATCTGACCACTGGTTTAGGATTGAACTGGTTGGTGTTCTCTGATGACTAGGCACAAACACATTTGTTGAAATTATTTGTGATTTCTAAATACATAAGATCTTCAGTGATAAGAAGTGTATATAAAAAGACTGACAGTCAGAAGGCACCGCTACATACTCCACCTCCTACTCAGCTGTATTTACCACACGTCATTGGACAGGTCTGAACTAAAATAAATAACAATACTAATCCTGTGTGTTGCTGATGTGTGGATAATCTTTTTGTGTTTGCAGGATGAAGTGCACCATGATGTTCCTGATTTTAGGAATGGTCGTGCTAATGGCTGAACCTGGAGAAAGTTTTTTTCATCACATTATTCGTGGAGGTATGTGTCTAAATAATGCTCTAATGCTTGTTTGTTGATGGTTGATTGCAGAGTGAGGGGTGTTGTTACTTTGGGATCTCAGGGCTGCTGGAGCGTGTTTTCTTTCCTAAAGCGTGATATACTGACTGACCTATCCTTTTCTATGATGTAGAAACTGGTCTTGGTTTCACAAATTAACTGTGTCTTGATTTTTTTGATTTAACACAATTTCTTAATATTTTGTATTTTTAAAGTTATCTGCACTTTTTTAAAAAAAAGTTAATGAATACCCAGGTCAGACAATGCATTGGATTACATACATATATAATCAAACACACTTTTGTTCTTTTGTTCTCATTTAGTTGGAGGATTATTTCATGGGTAAGGCTGCAAGTTTTTACAGTATCACAATACAATCCACATTACCCTCAATTATTAGCCATGTTTTTGTTTTTATTATCAGACTCATACATGGAAAAGGGGCAAAACAGCAGCAGGAACAAAAGCAGCTGGAGGACACCCACTTTGCCGAGGAAAAAGTGGCGGAACGCTTCAAGTGACCTCTGCCTGTGACTCAAATGAAATTTGAGAATTCAAATACAAATTTGAAGCAGGTGTATGAGAATGTGATCATATAATAAAGATCATTTTACTCTAATTCATCGAGCAGTGTTATTTCAAACAAACGGAGTCTCCAGTTCATTAAGCGCCTGTTTTTGTTGTGTATGCAGTGCAAGATCACGAGCGGATTATGGCTGAAAACTATAACTGGAGCAATAGCGGAACCAACATAAACTTAAAAATGCTCTGAGGCCAGAATCAGAGCAAGAGCCTCTTTTTCAAGAGTCGAGCACCATTTATGATGGCAGTTAAGTTTCTTAGAAAAGTACAAAACAGGGTGATCAATGTCAACTAGACCCTATTGCAACAAAACAGAGCCCACCCTGGTGTTACTGGCATCTACAGCCAATTTCAAAGGCCTCTCAAATGGAGGAGCAGCGAGAACAGGAGCGCACAACAACAAGGACTTAGTGTTTTCAAAAGCAGTTTGACAGCAGTCAGACCACATAAAGGGCACCTTAGGGCTCAATAGGTCAGTTAATGGCAGAAAAGTTCTCAAAACTCCATATAATAACCAACCATTGCCAGATAACAATGAAGCTCAATGTTGGTGGTTGGGACAGGAAAAGCAACAATACTTTCCACTTTTGCCTGTACAGCACGCCTGACCTCCCCGCACCACCTTTCCCAAATAGGTGACTGTTGCCTGAGCAAATTCACATTTAGTTTAATTCACAGTCTATTTGGCCTCTTTAAGATGATAAAAAAAACAACACAAAGGTGTTCGAAGTGCTCAACCCATGTCCCTGAACACACAACCAAGTCGTCTAAATAAGCCTCACAGGACAGACCGGACAGCACGATGTTCATCAAGTGCTGAAAGGTAGCTGGTGTATTGCACATGCCAAAAGCCATGACTGTATATTGCAAAAAGTCATCAGGCAGAGATATCCTTAGGATCTGCTAAAGGCACCTGCCAGTAACCTTTCAGCAGGTCAAGCTTGGACACAAATTTCGCAGCACCCGGTCAACACAGTCCTCAATGCGCGGCAACGGAAAACAATCAGGCTTGGTAACATTATTCACTTTCCTGTGGTCAGTACAAAAACAATCTTCGCCATTAGATTTAATAGCAAGCAGGCAAAGGGGAACTCCAGGCACTACAACTGGGCTCAGCAAAATTATAGGCCAACATGTATTCTACCTGCTGCTTAAGACGGTCAGGTTTGTCAGGATTGACATGATAAGGGTGTGGCTTGATGGAGTATAAACAATATTAATATCATGCATCAGCACTGTTGTTTTAGACGGAACTAAAAACAAACATTTACTGGCATTTAACAACCCCGCCAAATCTCAAGAATTGAAGCTCTGGAAGATGATTTAATTGGGAATAAATGTTATTCATAACTTCAGAATTTAACAGCTTTCCTTGAGTCAACACTTCAAATAGAGCCCCGCCTCCCTCATCAGCGACTGGCAGCACCGCTGTAATATTTACTGAGGTTAACCACTTTTAGCACCGGACAGCGCTTCTCAGACCTTTCCAGTGACAAGACAAGGCACTGCGACTTCAGCACTGGACAGCGCCACAGGAGTGACAGCAGCATCAAAGGCAACAAGTGACAGAGAAGAAGGTGTGCGTTCACAGTAACCTTTCAACATATTAATGTGACATAACCGGGACCCACGCCGTCTCTCAGGTGTGGCTACCAGATAGTCCCTGTCTCCAACCTTTTTCTGAATAACGTAAGACCCACTGTTGTGGGCTTGAAGGCTAGCACCAGGAATAGGTGGACTCTTGGACTTTAGCATGTCTGTCAAACCAGATCTTCATTTTTGTATGCGCCACTTCAATGTTGTCTTTAGCAATTTCACATGCACAACACATTTTTAACGTAAAGTTACAAACATAACTGTAAAGTCAAGACAACATTGCATTGTTCCCACAATCTCAGCTGAAGTCAGAAATGCTTAGATTGGTGTGAACAGTTAAAATCTGGTTCTGTGGGGACTTCTTGTAGGCTAAATGTAAGGCTAAAGGTAAATCTATTAATAATATTGCATTAGTACTATTGCTAGCTGCAAATGTATTTTTGAACAGTCTTGACAAAGATGACAAACATAGTGATAACTAGGAGAATACTGCTGTAAAAGTGAAATTTACCTAACACAGGGACAGTGAGGGTGCAGCGATGCTAAGTTTAGCTCAGTGCTCCACGTGATTATTGGACTTTCAACTAGCGAGCCTCTGATTGGCTCACTGGTTGCCTGAGCTCTGGTGGACGGCGGTATATCGCTGTATATCGCTGTAAGGCGTCAGAAGGGAAGAGGATGAGAAGCTGACGTCCAGCTTTAAGAAGAGCAGAATCTGAATAGACGCCTAATCTCTGACCACGAGACAAGCTTGTATGACACTGGTGTTAATAAATGTATAAATGCACCAGTTTGATTTCAGGGGATAACGACCGAAAGGCAACAATAAAACAACATCATAAACAAAGTTACATGTGTCGTATTTTTTTTTATTAAATAAATAAATAAAAGCCTATAAGGATATGATGCTTAAGATGTGTGTGTGTGTGTGTTTACAGTGTTAATTTTACAAGTTTTTTAAACCAACACATGAGCCATTTTCCCTTAAAATACTGATAGATAAATGATAGACTGATAGATAGATGTCCTGCTAAGTCGTTTGAAATATACACCCACATTAAATTTATCTTAAATTGCTTGAATGAAATAGTTTGCAGGACATTGACAATATTCCATTTTACTGCAGAGTACATGCAGTATTTATAACAATCAAACAGTGACGTTAAAGGATATGAAGGACTTTTGTGTGACTTTAACCCTGCTTTTGCTTTGTTTTTCCAGCAAACACATATTTCATCAGAAAAACACATTTGAAATAAAATAGCTTGTTCTACTTCTGTCAGAGCAGGACTGTTTTTTTCTGATAAATGTTTCACTTTGTCATCCTGACTGTGCATCTAAAATGAAATAGAAGACTTCCCTAAATATGGTCTGATAACATAAGTGGAACTTTTCTCATGGACAGCTTTACACAGCGTCTTACACTTCAATATGTTTTAAAATTCAAACAAAAATGCATAAAAAGAAAAAAATATAAAACTAAATTGATTAAAGACAAAATGTTACAGCTGGTTGTACCATTAAAAGTCATTAGCCTCTCCTGTGTTTCAGAATGTCCATTTATGTTGACATATAAATAACATATAATTATAATAAATATGTAGTATTGTACATTACATCATACAGCCACATTTTTTTTAACAAAGCATCTAATGATAATATGTTACCTACAGCTTTGGCATTTCAGCGCCAACTTTCAGCTTCTTATACTGGTGCTTAAAAGATGCATCTATATTAATTTTTCATATTTGGGTTGTCAATATTTACAATTTCTCTGCAGGCAAATCTGAAAATCTCAGAGCCTGCGTTTTACGGTCACTTTTATATTCGTAAATGTAGAAACACATTTACTAAAGTAATTACTGATTTGTGTGTATATTGTATATTACAAACCTGAAATATATATCTGTAGAACAACAGGTTCTTATAATAAATCTATAAAATGTATTATAAATAATATGACGTTTGTTAATTATAAGCCCCAATGGAATAACCTTTCATCTGTAGAGTTCATCAGACTAATCCAGAAAATAGAGAAACAAAAGCTGCTAATGTACAGTTTGTTTGTTCACAAACTAAATGTGGTTTTAAAGAGGGTTTTGTTTCCTTTAGATAACTGTCTTTCCCAATCTTTCACCTGTTGAGGTTATTTTTCGGTTTCCAAACTTGACATTGCAAAACGCAATACTCAAAATGTTGACGGACTTCCATACGGTAAATGTGTGTCTATAAAGAGACTGTCAGGATCACACACAGTGCACTTCAGGGTCGCTGACAACAGGTGATTGGCTGAGACCAGCAGTACTTCAATAAGTAGGAAGATGCATTATGCTATGTTTATGCTAATTCGTAAGATAAGCTTTATTAAATTAAAGTGGGGAACTTTGTGATGTGTTTTTGTTTTTCAGGATGAAGTGTGTGTGGATGTTTCTGGTGCTGACACTGGTGGTCATTTTGGCAGAGCCTGGAGAATCCTCTCTTTTCAAAGGAATGTTCAAAGGAGCAAAAAAGGCTGGGAAAGGTAACGGGTTTTAATTAATTGTGCTTTAACAATGATTCTAGATATATTATTCTAAGTGTGGCACTAATAAAATGTAGCCTAATCTTTCCATCTCTCTCATTTCTCTGTCATTAGTGCAAAAATACATACGTAACATGGTGAAGATTAACAAAAGGTTAAGATGATTACTGTTCTCTACAATAGACACCAAAAAATAAAAACACATATTGTTACTGAGTTGTTGTATTTCAACATTAGAAATTGTTCTCTTTGCTTCAGATATGGACCTGACTGGAAGAAACTGTCTGGGTACCTACCGCCAGTGGGCCCTCCGGAGGCCGACGTGGCCGAAACGGGTGAAGCCCCAGCAGATTATCCCAGTTTGTAAAAGTCAGCGAATATTGAATACTTATAATAAAATGCATTTAAAAAAAAAAAAGATCATAATGACATTATTATTCAAAGGTGCATTACACGGGTTTAAGAAATTTCTATGATAAATGATAAAAAAAAGACAGAAGAATGATCAGACAGAGCAACAATAATCACAGTGACATCTGAAATATGAACACCCTTAGTAATGACCAAGTCCAGAGTGTGACCTCTCTCATGGGTCGGCTCAGTAACATGCTGACAAAAGTATCAAGAATAGTAGAAAGTTCTTTAGCATTTCTGTCACAAACATTATCCACATACACATTAAAAAGGCACATACACCAACATCCTTTTAGTTTTCCCGTATTTTGGATACAAACGTGAAATTAGATTCGTTTTCAATGAGGACTGCATTTCCAGTGTTGCTGTCTAATCGTGTTTCAGTTAAAAAAATAAAAATAAGTTTAAAGTTTAAAGTTTAAAGTTTATTGCCATTTGCACAGGTACGTTTCAGTACAGGTACATTGGAATTCATATGCGTTTCTCAAAATCAAGTTCTAAATATAAAGTATCTCTACATACATACACCCACCCATAACTCACATATGTACGTATGCCTACACATGTACATACATGCGTATACACATATATATACATATGCACACACCCACATACCCACACACATGCCCATGCACATAATGAGAGCATAAAGTGTCCTGTCAATTTTAGAGAGAATACAAGGTACAGATCCTGTGTGAAAATAAATAACCTTCCTAATTTAAATAAATACACATTATAATAACTAGTAATAATATATGGATAAGAAAAACTCTAAATAAAATAAATTACTATTTCTCTAATCATTACAATAGTTAAGAGCACGAAGTGGGATACAATTTCCCCTCCTTGATGTCTTGTGCCACTAACCTGACAGTGGCTGGAAAAAAACTTTTAAACAAACGGGCCTTGTGGGTGCTAATGCTCACAGGCCTACGAGTTCTCAGATTATACCCTGTGTCCACATATTTAAACAAGGCATAAGCTGGATGGTGTTTGTCCTTAAGGATACTCTGTGCTTTTCTTTTGCAGCGCTGGGTGTATATAGTGTCCATGGACGGAAGATTTGAGCCAATTACCCTCTCAGCAGTCTTAACGACCCGTTGTAGTGATTTCCTCTCAGCCAGGGTGGTGTTGCCGTACCACACTGTGATACCACTGGTGAGGATACTTTCAACAAGGCCTTTATAAACGTGGGTTAGAAGTTGACTTTTAAGGCCGGCTTTCTTCAGTACCCTAACGAAGTGCAGCCTCTGCTGGGCTCTTTTCACTGTTGCAACAGTGTTTTTAGCCCAGCTAAGATTCTCGGAGATGTGGAGTCCCAAGAACTTATGGCTGTCAGTTCGTTCCACCTGAATCCTTGATGGTTAGAGGCTGTAGCTGGGGCTCTCTTCCTAAAGTCCAAAAATAGTTCCTTTGTTTTGTCTATGTTGAGAACGAGATCATTGTCCTCCCCATAGACAGTAACCCTGTGAACCGTGTCCCTATATGATGATTCGTTGCCACCTTTGATGAGCCCAAGGATAGTAGTGTCATCTGCATATTTGATGACAACATTGTTACTGTCCAGGTTGGTAGCACAGTCGTGTGTGTATAATGAAAAAAGTATAGGGCTGAGACAGCATCCCTGTGGGGCACCAGTACTCACTGTGAGCTCGGCTGAGACCTTCTTTCCCACCCTCACCACCTGTGGCCTGTCTGTGAGGAAGTCTGTTATCCAGTTACAGGTGGTGATTGGTACTCCCAGTTCTATCAGTTTGCCCGTCAGCTTCGTCGGCCGGATCGTGTTAAAGGCAGAGCTGTAGTCCAGAAACAACACTCGTGCATATGTATTGGGAGTATCTAGGTGCTGCAGGATGTAATGAAGTGCCAGTGCCACCGCATCGTCCACTGACCTGTTCGAGCGGTAGGCAAACTGAAAAGGGTCTACTGTTTCTGGAACCACAGAGTTAATATGCTGTAGGACCAACTTTTCCATGCACTTCATGGCAACCGATGTAGCGCCACTGGTCTAAAATCATTCATTACAGTTGTATTTGTTTTTTTGGAACAGGCACAATAATAGAGGACTTAAAAATACGTGGAACTAATTCTTGGGTGAGAGAAATGTTAAAAATGTCCGTGTACACGTCAGCCAGCTGTTCAGCACAGACTTTAAGGACTCTCGGAGCCACTCCATCAGGTCCTGCAGCTTTGCGGGGGTTTACTTTTCTCAAAACCTTAAGGACCTGTGAATGTGTCACCTGAAATGCAGTCTCCTCTGAGTTATGGGGGGCTTTCAAGGCTATGTCTTTATTGTTTTGATCCAATCTCGCATAAAACGTGTTAAGATTGTCTAACAGGGAGGAGTCTTGAATCACAGTTTTGTTTGCAGCTTTCCTGTAGTTGGTGACTGACTGTATTCCTTGCCACATCCTTCTGCTATTATTGTCTCTATAACAGTTCTCGAGTCTCTGGGCATATGTCCTTTTGGCAGCCCTGATGGATTTTTGTAGCGCATATCTGGCATGCTTATACTCCATAATGTCTCCTGACTTATAAGCTACACTGCGTTTTTTAATTTTGATGCGTACATCCGCATTAAACCAGGGCTTCTGATTCGGGAGAACTTTAATAGTTCTCGAGGGGATGCAGATGGAGGTACACCATTCAATATAGCTACTAACAATATCTGTATATTCGTGGATGCTATCTGAGGCTTCCCTAAAGATGTTCATATCTGTGGCCTCCAAACAACCTTGCAGTTCCTCCAGAGCGGAATTTGACCATATATTCACAGTCTTGATTAAGGCTGTGTCCGCTAAGCCTCTTGATGTAAGTGGGCTGAAGTAGATTTGCAAGATGATCACATTTCCCAAAATGTGGTTTGGAGACAGCAGTATAGGCACCTTTTAATGTTACTGTAATATTTATCCAAGGTCCTATTTCCCCTAGTGGGAAAGTTAACAAACTGATTAAAATCTGGGAATAGTTTTCCGGAGTGATTAAAATCACCATGACAGCATCTGGATATGAGTTTTTGTGTCTACTAATAATATTGTGCAGTTCTTTAAGTGCATTATACTTGTTGCCGCAGGATAAATATACACTGTGCTTAGTATAACGCACTGCAGTTCTCTCGGCAAATAAAATGGCCTACATTTCACAGTAATATACTCCACATTTTCGGAACATGACTGTGATATTACCGTGTTATCGGTGCTCCAGGATTGTTTGACAAGGATAGCCGTTCCACCCCCTCGTGTTTTGCCGCATTCCGTTTTGCTCCGGTCGGCTCTGTAAACGTTGTATCCTGCCGGTGTAATGGCTTCATCGGGGGTTCTTTGTCCAAGTCATGTTTCACAGAAACATAAAACAGAACAATCCTTGATGTACCTCTGTGTAGCCATCCGACAAAATAGATCGTCTACCTTGTTTACCAAGGACTGAACATTGGCGAAAAGTATGATCGGTAGAGTCAGCCGGCCTTTACTAGCCAGTCGGCGGAGTCTTCGCCCCACTCCTCCTCGCCTGCCACGTTTCCGTATCGGCCTCGCGGCTCCAGGAAATCCCCCTGTTGCTGCCTGGCCTGGGGTCACTGCAGTATGGAGATGTAGCTCCGGGAAGGAGTCGAGAGCGTTTATGTCAAAATAGCCTCTGTACTTCAGTTCTCCTAGTTGTAACAGAGTCAAATCAAGCTTAAACAAAGTTATAAAATCATTAATAAAAATTTACCCAAAGACTGTTTGAGCAGGACCTGATATTATCTGTTTGCAGGAGATTTGAATCAGATTTGTTTGATTAGACATTCTCTTCTCCAATTGGTCTCTTCTGACTGTAGCTATTGATCTGGGAGGAGTGTATCTAAATATTCCTTGGATAAGGGTGGAAACATCTTCACCTTATTATATTATTATATTATATAAAAACTCTGTCCAGATGCCTTCGCTTTAACTTTTTCTTCAAGATGACCTGGATGACTGAGAACCTTCACAGACATATTGTATCTATAATTTTTACATTTGGGTCACCATTGTTCCAAATTTCTCTCAAAAAGTTATAAGCCCCAATGGAATAATCTTTAATTTGCAGAATTAATCAGGGTTACTAATAAGAATATACAGAAACAAGCTGCTATTGTGCAATTTGTTTGCTAAATGTTGTTTTGAAAGACCTTAAGATGTATTTCCCAATCTTCCACCTGCTGACATTATAATTTAATAAAAAAAAACTGTTTCCGACATTGCAAAATCAAGTATTTCAACATTGTGGCAATAGACACTGAAAGACGGTAAATGTGTGTATATAAAGAGGCTGTCAGGTTTAAAGGAAGCAGTACTCACTTCAGGGTCGCTGAAAACAGGTGATTGGCTGAGATAAGCAGAACCTCAAAAAGGTAGGAGGATGCATTGTTTTCATTCTAAATCCTAACATAAGCTTTTTTTTATTAGATTAAAAACTGGTGAGTAATTTTGTGATGTGTTTTTTCAGGATGAAGTGTGTGTGGATCTTCCTGGTGCTGACTCTGGTGGTCATTATGGCAGAGCCTGGGGAATCATTTTTCTCTCAAGTCAAAGGAATGTATAAAGCCATAAAAAAGACTTTTAAAGGTAAACTTAGATTTGGTCCATTCCATTATTAATTAAAGAATGATAAGAAGGTTTTATCATTGAATGTGCAATGAAAATAATTCTTGATAAGACAGAAATAAAATGTAACGGTTCCTTCTCTCTGATTTCTGTGTCATAAGATTACAAATACAAGAGTGACATGAAGAAGATGAACAAAAGGTTTGAAACAAATACTGTTATCTACAATAGAAACCAGAAAAATAAATGTATTATTAGTGTAATCTGGCATATTAATCTCTTTGGTTCAGATATGGACCTAACTGGCAGGCGAAACTTCAGGGACCAGCGGCCGCTGCTGTTGAAGCCCCAGCAAACGACGCTGGTGGAGCCCCAGCAGACGACGCTGGTGGAGCCCCAGCAGACGACGCTGGTGGAGCCCCAGCAGACGACGCTGGTGGAGCCCCAACACTCTGGTGAAGCCCTGACACTCTGGTGAAGCCCTGACACTCTGGTGAAGCCCCAACACTCTGGTGAAGCCCTGACACGATGTTAAGTCCCAGCAGATTATCCCAGTTTACAAAAGTCAAGTAATGTTCAATAATTTACTCATCAATAGCTCAGTGCTATAATGCAATAGAAAAAGGCATCAGTAATAAAATGCATAAAAAAACTTGTTGCATTTGTATTTACATTTACATTTATTAATTTAGCTGACGCTTTTATCCGAAGCAACTTACATTGTTATACAGTAATTATCAGTGCTACAGCCACTGGAGGCAAGGTGGGTTAAGCCCAAGGACACAACGGCAGTATGAACTGTGGGGAGAGCGGGAATCAAACCGCCTACAGTAAATTAATCTGATTATAAAAAATTAAATACAGTACATCGTCAATAAAGTTATGTTGTCACATCTTAATAATATAATAATATTAATCATAAGGTGATCTTTCCAAACACAGATCTCCACAGATCTCACTAAATTCACCAAAGAACTGATGAGCTTGAATGTCAGTGTGTTTCTCTGCAAAAAACGAAGCAGCTGGGACAGACTTAAGTCCCCTGCAACACGTAAAGAGAATTTTAAAAATGAATTTTAAAAGGGTAGTATGAGTATTACAGTCCTTCTTCAAACCCACTCATTTGGCTTCAGTGAGTGAGGTCCACTCAAGCTGCGGTGTCAAAGATAAAAGATGATGTATGCGCTCCTGTCACCTGAGGACAAGCTAAAGGGCAGCGTAGACCAACCCTGAAAATGACAACAGCCTTTTCCTCATCAAATAAGCCAAACACACAACAACGGAGCAGGCAAAGTTTGCTTTACGTCGATGACACTCACTTCAAACGTATCGATTGGAAATGAGATGTGGTCGAAGGATATGTGTGTTTGTGCGAGAGGGTCACAAGTGTCATTGGCAGTGGTTGTTTACCTAGAGGTGATTGCTAGACCCACACAAGCCCTACCCAGACACAGACGCTTGGTAAATAATAGAAGAGCTATGACAGAGGGCAGACTCTCAAACAGACTCCGGTATCAAGGTTAAAGACGGGTGTGGGCATGTAATTGGAGCGCTGCTTATCGACACGTCATTAATACATGAGCAGGGTCCACCTCAGAGAGAACAGACCGACAGGCGGTGACATCTGCATATCAAATAGAGCAGAGGGCGGTGTTCTCATAAGACACTTAGGTCAATATGATTTCAGCCACATCAGAGTCAGATAGCTCGCCCTTCACTTCCTCACATTACCCACAGTCACGGTTAATAATATCACACATCATCTCAAAAAAACAGGTAGACATTTAAATAGTGGTAAGTCTATGCTTCTTTTAGTTGATAAAGGTGGATAAAAAAATTGCAATATAGGGCAAAGCAGTGATATATGAGTTTTTGTTGTTTATGATCGAGACTGTTTTCAGCTTATTGTGCAGTGCCCATGTTGGCTACAAAGCAATTGAACCTCTCACTTGAGACAGACTAAAGGTACTGAGGCCATAGTCTGTATTTTATTGACAGTCACTGTATCCGGTCTGGAATATGAATCATTTTTGTCAATTGTCTCCAACAGCTGCAGATGAGTCCATAAGCTCCACTTTATAGGGTTCTGACTTCAACAAAGTGGAAAACTATAGCATGACTTTATTTGTGTCCAGATTAATTACATATGAACTATAACTATGACAGAAAAAGTTTAGAAGGTATGAAGGATGACTTTTTCATTTATTCTGCAGGAGACATAAAACATGCCAATGCTGCATGTGGTTTTAAATTACCATCTTCATTTAAGTTACAGTTAAGTGGTTTGAACCCGGGCAGTAGCCTCTTACTGTCTGTAACCGAGGCCTTGGGGTGTAGCGGCGTGCTAGAGTTTCTGTCTAACAGGACGGACGCACACATGACATTTCCCCGAGGCCTGTCTGCCCTCGACGGACACTGTTTCGCTCCGATCAGCAAATCAGGAGCTGATCACTTTACATAGGGCTGTATTGTAACCACTGTAACTACACACATCCACACTGTAGGGTCAAGGCAGATATGCTGGAGTCTGCTGCCCATCATAGCTGCATTGATTTCCTTTCTCCTGCGTCAGGCTGTCTTGTCAACAGACTTCTCAGAGCGTGGAAGATGAATTATTCACAGGACAGGCCTGCCAGGATCTGTAAATAAATACTTAACTAATATTGGCCCCCACAAACCACATGTCTCAGCTTACTGTGACGGGGGCTTTGAGGGAACAAAGGGGAAGAGAGAAATGAAATCTGCCCTAAATATAAGTCTGTATTCATTGAGTCTCTAAGTGTTTAATAGGTGGCTTATAGTGAAGCAGACCACAAAGGTGTTGGCTAACCTCATGGTGCTCTCACTATTGGTTGAGTCAGGAATATAATAGTAGTATGGGAAAAACCACAGACACTTATTTGTATGCCACCAGGTTTTAATGATGTTCTGACGTTTACAGTATTGTCTCTGAAATCAGAACCAGTTGACAATTTGAGTTGACGTCAAGGTGTATTCAAATAAAATATATCATTTGTGTGTTCCTTCTGAGAATTGGAAATAAAAATGTGAGCCTTCAACAGGTTATTTGGTTTTGACAAGTGCCATAAAAATGGAACCTGATTGAAGAAGCTCTTACAACTGTCTGAAAAGGACGAGTCAGGTGTCGAAAACAGAAGGCACCTGAAATCTCAACGCTTTACCTCTTCAAATATCTTTTTCTACGCCAATCTCTCAAAATGAGTACGACCAATCAATTTTAGAATTCAGCCAATGTCACATAATGCCGTCTTTTTGTGGAAGGAGCCTAAACATATTCAACACGTTTAGGCTTTATGGGAGCATTACACAAGGTGATAGAACAACTTTATTCAGAGTTGTTATATTGATTTGAAAATTGATGTAAACCCATTATAGCTCTTGTGTTGATTGCACAGAATTAATTGCATCATTTGAGGCGTCTTCTGCTGTTTACTCCTGTTTGGCTGTTTTCCTTATTTACCACCTCTCAGTCATCATCACCGCCTCTCCCTCCTTTTCCCTCTCTCTATCCTCCCATCCTTTTAAGCCCACTCAGACTGAATGAAGACAAACTGTTGAGAGATAATTGAACACTAACATGAGTCACGGTGAGATGAATGAAGACAGATCGAGAGGAGTTGGTGAGGATGTCTTTACACTTTGACAATACAATGCCTGGTGCTCCTCTGGGGTTTAGCCACCACAAGGAATATATTGCTGCTGTGTCTCTATTTATCTGTTCTACTTAAAAATGTAGACATTGAACTATCAGTAAGAAAGAATGGAGAAAACCACTGTATGTCTGTTTTAGTAAAACAGTATCTCCTCTCCTCCAATTGTGGACTATACTCCTGCACAGTGGGCTTAAAATAAAAAAAAGAGTTACATGCTCCGAGACAGACACACAGCCAAATAAAATGTTTAATTCTGATTCTTTTTCTGATCTTTTTCTGATTTTGATTTGAAGGTGAAAAGTTGAAAGAAAAAAGACCTTAAGATTCCGAGTTTGTTCGACAGACTGAATGTTCTGTTATTTTTAATAGAAATAATTAATGGAAATGGGAATTAATATATCTGTATAAATATAATGCATTTAAAAGGCTTATAAGGCAATGATTCATATTTATTAATACTGTTTAATCACAGGTTGATAAGTTTTCATTTTGAAATCATTGAAATGAAATAGTAATGACCTTACTGACAAATGCCATTATATCGTTGTTCCTTCAATCCTATTTAACATTTAATGCATTTAACAAACTATCCATTTTTCTAAAGATCTCTCCCAAGACATGCTGCTTCTGGTAAATCCCTGCAGTTTGTGTGGGCTTTATTCAGTCTTTGTAATGCTCTATCATTAGCACCACATGCTCAAAGCCTTTCATACTAAAAGCATATATATTCTTTTCATTTAAGCACAATGTTTTTGTGAAAACATACTCCTTTCCCGTTTTTGAGTGTCAGAGAGACACATGGCAAAGATGATTGATAGAGTCATAACTGGACCTGACATTTTGGTGCAGGTCTTAGTAGCTCACATGTCATGTGTAATTAAAGATAGGCTCTCTGTGGTCACGTTGGCGAGCAGGGAGTCGTGGTTAAGATCATCACATTACAGCACACACAACGCCTCACACAAAGCAATTACGTCTCCTGTGGGGAGGGACAATTGACATGTCTGCTGTGTTCGGAATATGACTTAAGAGTTTGTTATGGAGGACTTTGAAGAAGCCTGCTGATTATTTCAATCAGCCCAGTCAGACTTCCAAAAAGGTATCATCTTGAGAAGTGTGAAGATAATGGATTTAAACATGCAACAATAAACAATTGTTTTAGTTGGAAACTATGTAACTGTGAAATGTTTTATTTTTTATTCATTCTAATAAAATCTAATTGTGTGATTACTGTTCACTTCAAAGGTCTTTAACTTTGTATGTATTACATTAAAATATTGTTGTAATTCTCCTTTAAATGGAGAAAGAGTGGAGGAGTGACAAAGAAAATCAAACCAAAACCTAGGCCACTCTATTCATTGTTGAGCCTATTAATTAAGCTTAAATGGTGGTTTGAGGAATCCCTAGCGGCCGGTGTGTATGATTGATTTTGTAAACTGTTTTGAGATTTCTTTGAGAAATAGAAACCTTATAAAAAAACAATACACAGACCAGTGAGGTCATGCATAGTTTACCTTAAGTCCCAGTTTAGGAAACAGATTGTAAACCTTTTTCTGCTCTAGTTATAATAATAAGTAAGTAATGTCTGACATTTATTAAAAAACACATCTGAATAAGACAATCTGGATTTCATCGCAGGTTTCTTAGTGTTTACTTGTGCTTATCACACAAAAGCCAGAACTGTTGATTTCTTATGTTTGTTCCCGTCCAAACTTTTCCATTAAAAATAAACCCTGCAGATACTGTGAGGTGTTGCTGCCGTTGGGATTTATGAAGACACACCAGTGAGATCACTAAAGCACTGAATTTACTTAATGTAGTTATCAACATGAAAGAGAAAAGCAGATAAACAGAAGTATTACACACAACACTGTAATAATAATATTTATAATAATTTATATTAATAATGTATTTGATCAGGACAATGCATGTTAATGGACATACATGAAACATCATATTATGAATGTAAGAAATTTGTGTATGGAATATATTTCACATACTATTCATTAATCTAAAAACACATCCATCTGTAACACCCACACCTACACACACACACATGCTCACAATAGCCTACTGCACAGGCTACGCTATCACAACCTGCTCATACACACACATCAAAAACAAACAAAGGTGTTATCCTGGAATACATGCACAACGATATATAATAAGAGAATGTTCTAAAAACAAATCCAGAACATGTTTTCTCATGTAGTGCTATACATGTTTTTCTAGCTTAGCACTGCTGTTGTATATGTCCTTGTTTTGTGAGATGGCACAAATTGCCCATTGACCTTTAAAAGTTACTGAATACTTTATACGTCTTGTGTCAGCTGAACTGTAAGACCACATGTGTTGCTGAGTTGCATCTTCCTGTATTTCACTTTATGTTGGTGACATTGCTGTAGAGACATTTTAAAGTGTGTGTATCACTTCCTTATTTACACATATATTGTTGAACACTTGTGCTGTTGTTCTTAGCTTTGTTAGCTATGTTGGTTTTATTTATATAATAATAATTTCTAGAATAATTAAACAACTTTTTTTTACATAAATCGACTAGAGAATATTGATAATAAATAATTCAGTATAAACTATTGTATATTTTTGTATCTAATTTCAGTACAACTTCTAAATACTATGCCACTGCTCCTAAACTTTTCTCTTGGTGTAAAACTAATGAAAAAGTGGCATGTGTTTCATGAGCTGAAATAGGCATTTTCAATTATTTTCCGAAATATGCAGTCTGGAGCCGACAGAGGAGCTAAAGAAGAGAATAGAGACAATCCATCAAAAAGACATTGTGCACAGTCAGAGCCAGAGAAAAAAGCCCTGGGAAGTACCTCACACCAAGACGAACACCTTAATGTGCAAAACGTGTCATAGGCGTGAGAAAAAAGGGAACACGGCAGCAACATTTAAAGCAACAACACACACATCTCACTAAAGGTGGGACAATGTAAGATTATATCGCTCATTGCAATAAAAACAGTTAAGATTAATTGAACGTGGCAATTTTTTATCATTGAGATAATTGTTCATTGTCAGCTGTTTTTTTTTTTTAATTCTTTTTCACCACATTGCTATTTGGACTTATTTGTTTAGGCCTTAAGACCATGACCACATTGGTGATTTAAGAAATACATATACAAATGCTACATCTCATCGTCTTGCTCGGTTTTTGCTGTCTCTTTTTTGCTCCGTCGCGACTGAAAAACAACGGCTTTGTGTCCAGCAGAGAACAGGGCTGTAGACGACAGCTAAAACTATATTTGGGCCTGGGAGTCTGGGGGGCCCAACCACAGCACAAGTTTTAGATGTGATATTTCTATTACTTTTAATTATTTTCTGAACTAAAAACAAAGCTTTCTCTGAATGAATGAGGCGGACGCAAAACAGATTTTGAAGTTTGTTTTTTTTAAAGAATTGCCTAAATAATTTAATAAGCTGAATTTACACTATTTTGGAAACAAAAGACTAAATAATTTAAAAGCCAAATTTTGAAACAGGTCGAGCTTGTTGTCTGGGCCCAGTGGGCAAGTGCTTAAAAGTGCTTAATGTCACACCCTGATTCGTGTTATTTTTAAATTCAACAAAGTGCAATTTTGTTAAACCACAAAAAGTTTTGTAAAGTTATTCCAGTGTGTTTTAGTGACATTTTTAAAATTAAGATTGATTTCATAATTATTGTGATAATATTGTTAATAACAATTATTGAGGCCAGATTAATAAATAAATTAAAAATAAAATTCTAATATTGTCTTATGCCTAAGTATCACCTTCGACTTCCTCACAATAACATGCAGTTCACTGGCAAAATCAGCAGAGGTTAGTGTGGTTCAGTCTTAAATACAAGTAGAGGCTTTGTGACTCAGACATATTCTCTGAAGTCACATTCAAACAGCACAAGAGAAAACAATGTCTAACGTTACAAAAGCTCTTTATTCCCTCAATAATCCGTCCTTTACAGATGACAACAGGTTGGCAGGTTACCTCTGGAATGTTCCTTCAGCTGTGGATCAAAGTGGATTTTTGTGTTGTTTGTCCAAAGAGTGAAGTTTGTGCTGAATATTTACATTTCTTTGTTGCATGAGCTTTTATAGAAGTTCAACATTGGTCAAGCACAAAGAATGACAACCCTGGGTTTTGCTTCTTGTTGTCTGTTTTATGTCAAGTTTGTGCTACTTGAAGAATATTGGATACTTTTATAAACTATTTCCATGTTGACTGTTTGCGAGGGGAGGTGCAAGATATGTACATAACGTCATAGCAAACATATATAATAGATCCAATAACAAACACTGTTAAATTATTAGTCACTTGTAAACCCACTATACTTACTGCAACAAACATGCTCTAACTATGACTCTGAACTTCTATGAAGAAGAAAAGTAAATAAAAAAAAAGACCTTCTCATATGTTAAAGTATGTGCTGTCTTCTAATTAAACATATAAAACTGTTTTTTTTCTTCTTCTCTCTGTGCTCCAGACGAGAGTGCAAACCAGACAGAAGTGAAATGTGCTAAAAAGTAGCCAACATCATGATGATTTACTATAGCCTGGGTTTTAAATTATTATGCAGTTATTATCCTTAGAATACTAAAGGCTCTATAGCGTTAACATTGTTATATAAGCAACAAGAACAGGTTTACAGCAGCAGTGATACTCTGCTGATTAAACTTTACTGAGAGACAGGAGTTTGTGTCACTCTGGAAATGGAGAAAAGGGAGTTTTCAAACTGACAAAAAAACAGCTAAATAAACAATGTGACTTCATCTGCTTTACCTCCACTTCTCTGTTACATCTCCGAGTCCACTTTGCGCTGACGTGAGCGCGCAGCTTCTCATGAGCGTGCATTTCCCTTGAGCTTCTATCATACATCTGTATCACAATGGTTTAACACCTTGTGGCTGGACTTGTTCCTCAGGGTAATCAATGCATCAAAGGTGTGGGCACTAATCATTTCACAAAAGAGTAGTTTTTCATTCAGATTTTTGCACAGATAACTGAAAATCATAGCATCAAAATAAGACAGAGTAGGGAGACAGGAGTTCAATTAGTCTCCCGTGTGATGTAAGGCCCGACTAGTGTAATTTAGTTTTACACAGAGAATCCACCGGGGACCATTGTGCTTTGTTCACTTTTAAAACAACATGCAAATCAGTGGCCTAATTCTCTGGCTAGAGTTTTGGAACAGCAGCTCTATTAATCTGCCTGGCCACGCCATCAATCATCGAGGCCCCACTCATTCACTTCAGAGCAGTGCGCGTTAATTAGACAGCAAAAACTTTTCTGAACCAGCACTTACAACTCTGACTTTAACATGAAAGTATCAAAGTGAATATGTGGTAAGTTCAGGAAATTTAGCTTTAGATTTTGACCTCTGCACTGACCTTTTGTAACTCTGTTTTGACTGGATTATTGTATTATTGTGCACATTTATGGTTACTAAGACCAACAGACTTAGTAAAATAAATGTTTTTATAGCGACCCTGCCTCTTTGTCACTAGTTGATGGGTGTGATTGTCCTCGCTCCACCACTGGTCCACACTCACATTATCACAAGCAGACCTGGGCCAGAGCACTGTTACAGACCTGGCTGAGGCCGACCTGAAAGAGCACAACAGTACACACAAATCAAAAGATCTGTGGTGCTTATTTCTACATTTAATATTAAAACATGTTTAACCTTTAGAAAGAACAGTAACTCTCCAGCAGATTGTAGTCTATATCTGTGCGGTCACGGTTCACAAACAACAGACAAAATAATTAATTAACCGACATTGATTTTATTCTGTTTGTGAATGCCGCATACAGGTTCTGTTACTCGTGCACACTATCGTGACGTGTCTAGGCTTACCTCTTCCAACCATGACAACTCCCAGGAAGTATGATTGGAGGCACTCACATTTGAGGTGTGACATGTGCTTGGGTATGGTACAGATGGCCACTGTGACCTCATCCTAAAACCTTTAGTACATTTAGTTTTTTGCATCATTCCATTATGTAAGAACATATTCCCGTTGTACCAACCCAGCATGGTGCAGAATTAAAATTTACCTGTGAAATTTACAATAATGACCAGACAACTTAAACTGTAATAAAATCAAATACAAATATATATTATTTATTTCATATTGATAAGAATGATAAGACAATAGTTTGTAATTGAACATATAAGGTCACAGTCAAACGTATGTGGCCCGTAATGTCCCGAAGCGATGCAGGCACACACTGGTTCCAGAAGTCCGGGGAGGTGGCATGCTGAAGGGGACAGTGCCATCAATCAGCACATAATGTGAGAAGGCACACCGTCAATGACCGACAAGAAATAAACAAGACATCCAACCTAATACACACAATATGCTCCAATAAACAGCACTGTGGGATGAATGTGTTCAGATGATTTTCCATCAGTGTATCAAATATTAGTCACGCTGTCACTGTGTGAAGCTCTTAGTGGCCAAGTAATTGTGACCTAAAAATAAATGTTCCCAGTTCTATTAAATACAGCCGCTGTTCAGACCACATGAAAAAGTGCATGGATGTATTTTTGGGAAAAGGACAATACAAATATCAAGTATTTGAATCCTGAGGGCAAATCACAGAACATCTCTACAACTGCGATGTACAGTATAATGCATGTACCCAGGTCTTGGTAATCAGAGTTCATCTATACATGGGCATCTAGACAAGATTCAAGCTCAAAATCAGTAGGTAGACTTCACAGAGGAGTCTTAGACCAGTCCGGCCTGTTTTAGGATTTTGTTTGTTAATATGTTTTATCATGGGTATAAGACTTAATTAGAGTGTAATATTATAAAAAAATATATAATTACATTACTCACTTGAAGGCCAACTATGTCAGAGCTGGCAAAAGGAAAGCAAACTCATGTTAAGGGTTCGGCTGTGTCAGAAACACTTAAGTTACAACAGCAAGACTAGTCTAAACTACATTTATTAACTGGCCCCACGCTGACAACTGAATCCATAATTTATCAACTGTCATCACAATATCAATATTCATACAGTGGTATTCCATGTTTCCTTTAAAATCCCACTTTAATTTGAGTAAGTGTAAAAGTGAGTGGCACCAATGTGGCCAGTGCATTTTTGTTTTTTATGTTAGAAAAACATTTAAACTATGCATTATATTGTTCTTACATACAAAAAAATGATTGTATATTGTTATTCTTCTTATATTACGGAGCCATAGAAAGACGTCAGATTGACATTTATGCTCATTTAGTCAATATTGGAATGAGCAGATAAAATCAACAGTGAAAAACTTCTACCCAATCAGAGGAAGTTAATGCTACTTTGTATCAGAAAACTGTCCAGTTCGACTCCAAACTGCTGAGGCTGGGATTAACTGTCCTGCATGAATGCCCGCTGATATTGCAAATATTGTACATGAAGTAACACAATTTTCCCACTCAGCTTTTCCCAGGTAAAAAAAATCATTCAAACCAGTGCCTTAGAGTCCACAGACCCACAGTACAGTCATTACGAAGAGCAATCAGAGCTCCCGGACAGGTGTTCAGATTGGCCTGGCCTTGGTGCAGCAGGAGGACTAACATGGACGCCACCTGAAACGTCACACTGTGAGCTATTTCCAACAGTTTCATCCCAAACTGTGCCGCTGAAGTCGAGGCTTTCAGGTTTACTGAAGCATGGAATGTGTGTAAAGGGAAGTAATGAGGTCCGGGCAGGGGCCAGTTATCAGTGAGACTCACAAACAGCAGCGCTCTCAACTAAAGAAATAAATTAAGACACAGGTGATGTCCTTCCGATGTTGTCTTTAGACTTCAATGGCAGTTTTCTGTAGTGTGCAAAAGGTGTGTAACAGGCCATTTATTATTCTGAGTTTTAATGTGCCAGAGTTTAGAAATGTCATTCTGCAGCAAGAAACATAACATCAACACCAAGACGACTGAGTTAAAAATGTCTTTGCAGCAAAAATGAACAAGGAGCAAATCAGTCAGACAGCCCAAAATTACAATTGTCACGAATGATGAGCTTAGAATGACAGAGTGCAAAATGCAAACTGTCACAGGAAAGGATCCAACTGTCAGCAGTAACTCAGGTCTTCACAGTAAGTCTTGCTATGTCAGTGTCTCTTTGTAAAGACAGCAACATATTATAGCTTCATAAAATACTGATGTAGCTGACTAACTGTAAGCCGATGACCTCGAATCACCCATCCTGCATCGATATCTCCACATTGTGTCCCAAACTGCACCCGGATGATAACCTCCTCCATCAGCAGATCCAGGCTCGGAGCCCAAATCTAAAGCTTACTTCATTCATTGTCATTAAACAATAATCAAAAACCCTTTCAGCCAGTGCATCCAAATGACTTTAGTCTGTGGAAACTGGCACCAGATATAAATATATATCCCTGGCAGAGCTTCCTATCTCGTTTTTGCAAGTGTGTTTGGCAGCTCTGGATATGCACTGATAACAGTCATTCTGAAAGAGATCCCACTGAGCGACTTTTTGAAGTTGCAGACCTCAAAAAAAGAATTTGTTTGCTTGACAATGATTGTGAAGTTAACTTTTTTAGTCTTAAGAAATCAACAGTGAATCTCCTCCAATGGTTTTGTATAGAAACAATGACCCCAGAGACCCCCTCTTTTTCTAATTCATTGGCACATCCCTTTGTTTTTTTCCCAAGGAGTTAAGGCTAGGGTTGTATAAATGTGATTTTCTCCACGAGCCAACCACGAGTGAGCACTGATTATAGCCTCGTCGCACAGAAGCAATGCACTGTGGGAGTTCTGTCAGGTGTCACTGCTAACTTTACCGCAGCACAGTGGGGAGCTAGTTCATGTGAGTGTGCTTCAACATCGCAAAGGAGCAGATGTTTTTGTTTTTTTTCTGTGCAAATTTACAGCTGTAAAAATGTCTGTTGAGACAAGAGCAATTAAATTTGTTGATTCCTTAATATTATGGCAGAACGAAAAGAGAGAAGCCACAAAAAACAAGATGCAAGATTTTCATTTATTTTTAACAAGTTGTCCTTGTCTATATAAAGGTCACTTGTTTAGCTCATAAATGGATAGTTGTTTAAGAGGTTACACGTGGAAGTAGAGCATGCACAACTGTATACAATTCAGAAATAAACTGGATTCGAATCATTGATTATCTGGAGAACTGGCAGGTTGTTTATCAAATCACTTCAGTGGCTTTTCTTTCAGATGTGCCACTATTGTTGACGTCAGCCAGTCACACTGAGACATTACAGGGCAATGACTCACACAGCACCTTAATGTGATAAAATGTCAAAACAGTTCAATACTTAACCTATGCCCGTAGCAGAATCCAATTGTTTTTCCAAGTTCCTTCCTTTGACGTGAGGTATACTTTCCTACAGGCCTTTGGTTGTGAATGATGCCTCGCTGCCTGAATGTGAGTTTCTTTGTGGTGATGAATTCTGCACGTGCAAAGTTGTTGGCAACTGAAGCATGGAGGAACAGTTGTGATACCTTTTTGTTACCGGTGTAACTTTTGGCTGCAGCTGCAGAGTGGAAGCAGGAAATCTTTCTCCCACAGCGAGTCTATGCTGCCTCTCACAATAGGCTGCCAGTCGAGTCCAGCTGCCTGAATACAGTACTGTGGCTTTATCTGAGTGCTTATTCCCAACTCCATCACAAACGGTAACGTCACAAGAGTCTTGAAAGAGAAAAGGTTAAGGCTATCCTGTCAATAAAAAATTAATAACACAGGAAATAGTGGTAGTATTAATAGTATTTTTTATTTTATTTCACACTGTACATGTACAGAAAACACAATGAGCAGCCTAGGGAATGGAACAAAACCTGTTGTATATCTAGACGTTTGATTTGTTTGTTCATTTTTTCTTTTATCTTTTACAGAGAATAATGTAAGGCCTATCCCCACTGTTTTGGCCAGTATATGGGAATTATGAATTTGAATAAAAGGATGGGCTTTCCTGAAACATCATGTTGTGTTTTCGGTTTTATATTTCAAGCTCTTTGAATATCTGATATGTTACCTTAGATGGTGTTTCAAGCCTAATCAGTAAATCAATGCAGCTATGTTTGCTGAATGAGCATACACGCTTAGCCTCTAAAATTACCAGAACGGTGCAGTCTGTTCTCATCACTGCAAGCTGTCCCTGTGTGAACTGCACTAATGCCTGCTGGGGTGTTGAGTCCCTTGAGGATATAGTGTTTGTGGTGTAAAAGAAAATACAGTAGCTCTGGTTTGAGCATGTTGGCTTGACCTCGTGCATCACTGATGGAAAACCAGAGCTTTTAAGACGAGCCGATGTTGGCCACATGGAGGGTCTTCTGATTAGCGTTGTGTGAATGTCTACACCTGCTGCGCCTGCCTTGAGATCTCAGCACGAGTGTGTTCCTAATGGCTGTTAAAAATCTGCTGTGTTGACTGTGATGCACTCGCCATATTTCAGATAAGCCATTAAACATTTTATAAACTGGAGAGACCTAACCTTGCAAAAGATTAGATCTCAATCCAAACTGGGCTCATGCTCTGTCTCAATGACACAATCCTAAATTGCATTTTTAATCAGATAAGATGTTTGGATAAGCACTTTGAAGGACTTTGTAGTTGAAGAGCCCTTGCACTGCATTGAGATTTTAGATCTTGTAATCAATTAAAACAGAACAAAGTATACACTGAAAGTTATTTTTTTATGATAAAAAAAAAACGAATTTCTAAAGGGACAAAGTGATTCTAGTCAAAAAAAAGTCTTTGTGCCCAATGGAACAAAACTTATTGAAATCTGTATTTAGCAGAATATCTTAATGTCTGCGATTCAAGTAGGAATCAGTATGTATAATCATCGTGTAATTAGTAATTAACAAGCAGTCCTGCTTTCCTCCCTGCTGCCTTTAAACAATCCAGCCCCAATAAAAGGCTTGTTACCAGATGCCACGGTACACTGCAAAAATAGCTTCACTAGGTTCACTAGGTGCATTTTATATTCCCTTTGCAAACCAGGTGTGGTCTGAGGCACCTGTTTTTGGACAACACATGAACCAAATCCAAGCAGGACAACTTTAAACCCCACGCAGATGGTTTATGGGCTGTGACTGTAACTTGGGTCTGATGATTTGCATTTGCCCAAGCTCTTTTATGTGATGATAAAGACAGATGAGAACACTCTTTCTGTTTTGTAGTGTTGGGCAAAGCAAACACACTCCCACAGCTCAGAGCAGGGTTCAGCATTTTTCACCTGGCCAACTCCCAGAGTGCTCAGTGACCATCTGGACGTCCAGTTGGCTTTACTGACAACCAGGTCTAGTCCACTCAGCCACACCTGCACCTCAATGTGTACAATTATAATTATGAGCCGTTTAAAATAAAGCAAAAAAGAAATATCAAGCCCAAAAGACATGTTTTTTCCTGACCATGCCCTAGTATTAGTAAAAAAACAAGGAATCCCCATGTTTTATGTTAGTGAGTGCTTCACTTTTAAATTTTTTGGGGGGCCTTGATAAGTTAAATTACACTGGTGCTTTAGCTCTAATGCATCACAGGTTTCATTTATCAGCCAACCTGCTCTGGCTTCCTTTGAGTCCTTCGCTTCCGTCCACAGAAATGCATTGCACTTCACAAACTAATAACTCTAAATTGCTGTGAAGGAGTGTGAATGGCGTGTCTCAGAGTGTCAGACCTGTGATTAACCCGTGATTGAATGTGCGTGTATCCTGCATCATTCAGCTCTAATAGACCCCATGCCCCCAACTTGCTTTGTTTTATTTTTAGCATTCATAAATTGTCTACTGATATAATTACGCAATGTACAATAAATAGTTTACACAGTATTTAGTCTATTCGTTTAAAGGCAACATAGACTAAACATGAAAACAACACTTTTTTTCCCTTCATTGATCCCTTAGTATTGTTCAGCAACTAAAAAATCTTTTTTGTGCAGTGAGGCGGCCACACTGCTGAATAATTGAGGAGGTGTGAGGTCATGTGCGACTGGCGCTGTTTGGTAATTGGGCTTAATTGATGAAAACACCAGCCTTGGCAATCAGTCATCTCTGACTGTATAATCTGATGTAATATTCAGCTGGAAAGGGTAGGCTTCTATTAAATTACATTTGCTATAGGCTGTAGTACAAAAACATACAGCACTGACATTTAAATATCAGTTTAAGGTTAATGCGTCTCCCTCCCAGATGGATAAAATGCTTTTAATGTCTTTCTGAGCGCTGCATGTTGTGCTCTTACCACATGTCAAGTAATAGCAGTGGAACTAAAAGTGGAAAGATTGGACAAAATGTGACAAATAACACATTTTACAACTGACATGGACCTTTTTTTTAAAGACGGACAGCAAACCTTTTAGGAACCAGTAACTATATTGTGACAGGTGTCAAGCAGTATACCCAAGTTCTCCATTTTGTATTTATATAGCGCTTTTCCACCTCATAGACACTCAGAGCACTTACTATGTTTTACGTTAGCTGACATTTTGAGCTATAGTTGACAATGAATCTATTTTTTTCATAATTTTCTCACGCTTTTCCATTCCCAGATATATATTACAAGTGGAAGAACTGATGTATTTTAAAGATAAAAAATACCACTTGATGTGCTACACCTGTAAGCTTTCTTTACTTTTACTCGTATAAAGAGAAAATCAATGTCAGCGTTATATCTCTATCAATTTCAATACAAACTGCCCAGCTGCTCTGTGTTTCCTAGATAAGAATGTGAAATATAAACACTTACTTACAGCACCATTGCATCAGTTTAATGTGTTTCTGTTTAATCAATACCCAAGTGTTAATTCTGAGTAACAGCACACTTGGGTGGCCATTGTTGTTTTGTACGAAGCAGCATGTTGTAGGATTTATTCTTTAAGGTACAGGTCATGAAATATGTAGTAACACTAAACTTACAAACACTGTAAATTATTTAATAATGTTTTAAAAGTGTAAACCCCGAGTCAAAGTTTTCTCCTAAAAAAAAAATTTGTTTAATATCCTGGAGCTTCGACCTTGCATCCTGTTACATAGTGAGGTAGGTAAGTAACAAAGTAGTAACACTTTGCTTTATAAAACCTAAAATATATCTCATTTCGGTTGCCCCATATTGATTTCAATGAAGCTGCTTGGATATAAAATTTACAATAAATTAATCAATACTGGTGTCACAGTAACTTCTGGCAGACTGATCATAAAATATTGTCACCAATGTAAAACAAATGTAGGCAAGAAATTGTACACAAAACATCAAAAATACAAATGTATGTTTTGTGTGGATGGTAATAAACAAATGAAAGTGATGATGCAGACTTTGTCGATGGTTTGTTGTCCTTTTTACTTTTCAGTATCATTTACTAACCACTTTAGTGTGGACGTGAGCCATGATATTTTATTTTGCATAAGTGGGCACTGTTTAAATGGTCCCACTTATAGCAGAGCTCTAGTTAAACAAGAGCCTCTACCATTGTGTGTTTGGATGAAAGAATGTATGCTGTACGCCTGTGTGTGTGTGTGTGTGTGTGTGTTGTCTTCGCTCCAGAAGTGTGAGCTCAGCAGGTTGCTTGTGTCTCGCGGCCGACGCCCAAGGGTTTGACAAATAGGATGTGGCCCAGTGGCGCTGCTTATTAGCAACATTTGTATGTGACTTCACCTGTGTGTGTATGTGCGGGAGGGTGCTTTTTGTGTGTGTGCCATCTAACATTTGAATGTGCACGAGGGAGCTCACCTTTGCTAGACCCACAGTCAGCGGTTTTTTGGCACGCAGACACAGGTTGGCAAGCAGCTAATGTTCCCTAATGCCCGTGACGGCAGCGCTGCTCCCACAGATAAGTAACTCCTCTCTAGATGATCGTTTCATGATGACGGGGGAAATGTTAGATACACCTCCAGGACAGTGCTCAGAGTGCAAATGAGAACGGACAGATCTAGAATATAATATAATAAGTGTAAAAAGAGAGTGTTTTTGGCAATGATAACATCTAAACTTAAACATTATTGATTGAAAAGTCCTAATTTTACAATGAGGGATATCTCCACACCAAATATATTGAAACTACTTTTGCTTATGTACTGTATGTCTACAGGTCTTTTATAACAAGCACAAAAATCTATATTTAATGGAGCATATATTAATAAACCTGTCGGCGTTCTTATATGACAATAGAAACACTTGTGTGACTCAGCTCGACATTATTTTCTATTGAAACAAGTGGAAATGGAATAACCCGGCTGAAGCAAATGGCTGGGTAAAAGGCTGAATAGAAACACCATTAGGTTAATGATCTATGAAATGAAATGTATTTCTTAGCCCGCAGCCCACATCCCCTAAATATCAGCTAACACGGCTAATGAACTTTACTCTGTCATCAATTACCTGTAGCCATAATGACCTGGAAGGATTTAATACAGGGCTGAGGTGGAGAAACGAAAGAGGAAAAGGAGTAAAGATGTACAAGTCCTTGTGTGTTAACACGCCGAACGACCAGAACAAAGTTTCTCACAGAAAAACTAACTCAACAGAGGAAGGTTAACCACTGCATTTTGTTTCCTGGACCTTCTCTGTTTCTTGTCCATCTGGCTCAGCTCCTTCAGCTCCTTCAGCTCTATACTAGTATTTTTTGACACTAACTTTTAGTGAAAACTGTGCGAGCTGTAGTCCACTGCCGCCTGCAGTCATCTCAGATCAAATCATGCAGCATCCTCCCAGCACTGTACCACCTCACTCACAAAAGTAGACACTATTTAGAAAAACAGACAACCAGACAGATTTAAATAGTCTTGATTGGCTTTGATTTTCTGGATCTTTGTTCTCACAGAAAACAAATGTCTCAGGGCACTAAAGTTTATTTGAACTATGTTTGATTTTTAATCATGTAACCCGGCAACGTCAAACCTATACTTATTCGTGGCTCGTCGCTTTGTAATATTCTCTTCTCTGAAAAGGTATTGTATTGCACAACTGTTCTCAACAGAATGGAAACTTACCACAAAGCCTGATAATTATGAAACTATAAAAAGCCAGCAAGGAGTGTGAACTGAAGAGAGAGCTATGGTTTAACAAATTTGCCACAGGATTGTATTTTTCTTGTTAATTACAACCATATCCCTTTCACTTTATGAATACAACTGATTGTTGCTGTTTATGAGTATAGTATGTGAAGACAAACCAGTGAAAGGCAGTAAATCTCTCATCAAGACTAGAAATAACACAGATATTTACTAAATCTATAATGGTGCTCGTGGTCATCGGCTGACAAACACACACACGGGTCCCTGAGCAGTTGACTCTCAGGCCATATGCAATTGTTCGAAGCCGAGCGATGGGAACAATTGTTTGGACAGTGTGCTGAGATATAATCCCGTCATCTGGACCCTCTCGGTCTTTTCATCCCTGACGTGTTCACACACACACACACACATGCACACACACACACACACAATACTCCCTGATCCTAGTGAGGCCAACTGCAGAACACTCATATTCCGTTTTCTATATTTACTGTGTGTTTCCTGACTTTAACATCAGATATATCATATATATATATACAAAACAACACAAACTGTACATCGAAATACTGTCGAACCAGTTGTGACCATGTATCTATAATGTCCTTTGGTACGGGCCCCTGGAAATCCATAGAAGAAGCAGGTTTTCTCTACCTTCCCTAGCTTTAAAGAAACACTGCAGGAGGATCACATTCCATGGTTAGCGCTTGCTGCAGAGTCACCCATAATGGACATGAGCTCAGAGCGGCTCCACAGTCCCTAAATGAAATGTTATTGTCGGTGTTTGTGTGTCATCTGTGACAGCCACTGCATTGTGTCCTCTACAATAATGATCAGGAAGAAGCAAAAGAGACAGAAGGAAAGCTCATTGTGTATTGTACAATGACATTTGGAAAAGACAGCAACACAAGAAGAGAATGTTTTTTTTTTGTTGTTTTTTTATTGTTGCTTATACAATAGTATTTAACGGAATGAGCTCAGAAGACAAGGAAAGAGATTCAACAAGAGATTGATCTGTTTGACTGTCATTTCAAAGGACAACTCTTTCTCACACACACACACACACACGAGCAGCACTCATATGTGCGGCGTGTGACAGGGCCTCATAGTGCTCAGGGCTGACAGGAAGTGACAAATCAAACCAGGGTTTTCTGGGACGGGTCTATATCAGCTGTTTGAGAGGCACAACAGACGGTCTCCTCATTCATCATATTTGACGCAAGACACTTGAAGGTTACATATTTAGAGGACCATGGTATTGTAAAAAATAAGTATATAAACAAATTTCTGATTCAAGCTGTATTAAAGTTTGCTTCTGTCTGTCATTTCATACCATCACTGTCTTTTTATGACATATGAACGATTTAAACCAAAAGATTCATGACAGATGAATCAAAACAAAACATGCCTTAAACAACTGTTCAACGCTAAAAGCTTCCACTTAAAAGAAATACGCTGTAAGCATTATGAACAGATTTTTTGTTTATAGTACAGCAATACTACAGCCGTAACAAGATAATTCCCCAAGTACACAATCAGGATAAGAAAAACTCCTATAAAACAGGAAAAATGAGCCACAAAGAGAGGGATCACTTGAAACTGGAAAAGTGTAAGATCACAACCAGATTAATTCATGCTTAGGTGGT